>CM019712.1:12742291-13172291 GCA_009760885.1 Achatina immaculata | reverse complement strand
TCTAACACTCTCCCAACTGAGTTATTTCGGCCAGCTTTCCCTTTCATCTGTCGTTCTATCCGACAAATGAACCGGAAAGATAAATTTTTATGCCTGTCTGCCGTGAGCTCTAAAGGCTTGATAATAAACGCACTAGTCGACGAGAGTGCACCTGAGAACCTAAAGAGTTGAACTGGTTTGTTTCTAGGAAAATCACTTGAGGAGGGTGAATGCTGTTTATCTACTAGCAGAGAAACATGTCAGCCTAATCACGCCAGCAGCCAAAATGTATAAACTAGGGGAAAGTAGGAACAGCTTTATTAATTAACGAGCAGGCATTTTTGACGTTTCTGTGAGAACCTTAATTATACAAAAAAGTAACACACAGGACGAAGAGAGAGAGAGAGAGAGAGAGAAGAAAGAATATGAATTCACATAAATGCTATTTTTTAAAAAAAACCAGTAGAAATGGACAAATATAGAATAAATAACATAAATGGAGCATATAGCTGTAGCTTGTGAGAGGCTGTGTTCAGAAATGCGCATGGTGGAGTGTTCAGAATGTTTAAATGGAGACTTTTAATGAGTAATAGGTGAATCGTCAGAGGAACAGAAGTAAGGGTAGACCAAAAGAGACATGGAGAAGAACAACAGAAAGGATGTTGAGCAATAAAGGGCTGACCTGCGCATGAGCAGAAAAAAAGGCAAAGGACAGGCATTTGTGGAAAACCCTTGCGGAAGCCCCATGTGCCCTGGGCAGTTAAGGTTCAGAGAGAGAGAGAGAGAGGTGGATCGTAAATGGGGTGGAGGGGGGGTTGGGGAAATACATAAAAGGGAGAGAGTGGCATAACGGTAATCTAGCCGAGATAAGGATGAAATAGGGTGATTATATTTGCGGTAGAGGGGGTTGTAATCTGGTGCCGTGAGGAGGTGGAATATGCTTGTGGGAGAGGGAAATGTTAAGTGCAACTGAAATGCGAGTTCAAACTATGTGGTTCCAGCGTCTCATATTCCTGAATATATCTTACAATCCAGTTATCCCCTGACATTTCCCTCTTCCACAAGTATATTCCCTCTGCACCAAGTTCTACTCCTTTCTCACTTGCTACATATATTTCACAATCTCCTCCCTGCGTCAGATTACAACCCCTCTACTACATCTGAAATCACATATTCCACTTCTCCCGGCTAGATTTCCACTATACCACTCTTTCCCCTTTCTGCACTCCCCCCCCCCCACCTCCTTCACTATTCACCTATCACACATTACATGTCTCCATTTAAACATTCTTAACACTCCACCATGCCCATTTCTGGACACAGCCTCTTACATGCCACAGCCAAGTGCTCCATTTATTTTATTTATTCTATTTTTTTCCCATTCCTATCTTTTTTTTAACGTAGATGTCATATGAATTGATATTTTATCTTCTCTTTCTCTATTTCTTCGTCCTGTGTGTTTCTGTATGATTAAGGCTCACGCCGAAACGTCACAACTTTGTTTTCGTTAATTAATAAACTGTTCCTACTTTTTCCCTAGTTTATAAATTCTGTTATTACAGTTTTACTGCAGTGGCTTCGTGTATAGTTATATACTTAGTTATGTATCTTATATCTTATATCCTTCCCGTGCCGTTAAACGTCACATAGGGCTCGCAAGGTAGATCGCCAATTTTTCCTGTTTTCGGCGAGCTTTTCAACCTCATCAAGGGATTTTATGCCTATTAATTTGGCCTCTCTTAACAATGTCCGCTTTAGAGTTTCACATGGTCTGTCTCTTTTTCTTTGGCCTGTTGTGTTCCACTTGATAGCTTGTTTTGGGATTCTCTGGTCGTTTCTTCTCATCACGTGACCAATATATGTCCATCTCCTTTTCCTGATCACCCATGAGACTGGTTGTTGTTCAGTCATCTGTCTTATCTCTGCATTGTTCTTGAATTCGTTCCACTTGATGCCGAGTATTTTCCTTAGGCATTGTTTTCAAGAGAGTCTAATTTCTTATCTATTTCTTTAGTTGTTTTCCAGCTTTTCCATTCATAAATGAGGGTGGATATTACATTTGAACTGAATAGTCTTAACTAGGTTTTTGTGTTTATAACTTTTGAATGCCATATGTTCTCAAGATTCTTAAATATCTATGCTGCTTTTGCAATTCTGATTCTAACTTTCTTTCTGGTGTCACCATCCTGGTCTGTGTACATGGCACGATTTGCAGATTGATTGACGTCTTCAACATCTGTCCCTTCTACATGTATTTTCCATTTTGATTAATGGGAATTGTCATTATTTTTTTTATTTTTGTTTTGTCCTTGTTAATTTCACATCCTATTTTGCTAGCCAGTGAAGACAGGCTATCTGTTTTTTCTTGCATGGAATTCACATTGTTACTGATAAGAGATAAGGATGAAATGGACAAATATAGAAATCAAAATCTTCTAGTTGGGTCCCATGTACCCAGTCAATATCTGTGTTACGTATGCAGCATTTTTTCATTATGAAGTCTATTGTAATTCCAAAAAGCAAAGGAGACAGTATACATCCTTGTTTCACGCCTATTTCAATCTGGAACAATTCGCTCATCCCTTCTTCTGTTTTGACTGCATAAACATATCCAGTTATGTATACTTATACATTAATTATACGCCAGCAACTAGACCAAATGAACGATCCAGAAGAAGAGGGATAGAAAGTGACGACATCTTGAAAGGTAATGATGTGATAATACATCAGGTGACATTACATACTTTACATCAACCTCGGTTGATTAATCTACCTCAAACATGTAGCAGTCTTGTTGGAATAGAATGTTATTCTGTTACATATTTTTTGTGAGAAACTTTGTTGTTGTGATCAAACAGTTATAGACCACAACTCGCTTGCTTATGCGAGCACGGAAGGGGGAAAAAAAGTATGTGTTCATACTGAGAACTCAGTCACGTGGATCTGAATGGTGAGATGTAGGAATGAGTTAGTTTTTCGTCCGAATGTTGTAGAGACAGGTCGTGTGTGAGTTTTCTCTAGAAAGATGTATGTTAGGACTAGGTTCGTCATGTAAGTTTTGTAGGTGATTGTCCTTGTTAGGACAAATGTATGTTTTAGTTAGAATTTAGTTTTTGCTAGTTGATTGTCCTTTTTAGGGCAAAAGGTTGTAAAGTGTAATATGTAGTGTTGTAAATTTGATTGTCCTTTCTAAGACAAAACGTGATTCTTTGTTGGAAGGTTGTGTTTGGAGATTTTCAGTATATATAAGGTTAGTATTTGTGTGTGTGTGTGTGTTAGTGAGGGTCCCATGGCGATGCTAATCCCCCGGACCGTTTTTCTATCTTTCTGGTAATTGTTTCCATCAGTTACACATCACATCCATTTACAACACGCATTTAACAAATGGGAATTCATCATTAAACTTTTGTGATTTCTACACCTGTTGAATCCTGTGATAATTGGATTCATGTTTGTGTCAACTGTGGTGTTGAGTGAGCTGATTACACGTAACTGGTCATGTTGGTGTACGGATATGTAGCGGTTGTTATCCCGGGTTTTCATGTGTCACACGGGGTATATCAATGTGACGTCCGTTGTGCCACTTGTATAGCAGTCAGGAAAATCTGACCAGTAAATAATGACGTTTGTAATACTAAATGAAGAATATTCAATCCATTACTTCAAAACGGTAGCTGCACACACTCACTCACATATTAGCACAGTATAGTACAGTGTGTGGCAAAACACATCTTTAGTGTTAGTAGAGTACATTAATACTAGTTCATTGTCTTGTCTTGTGCTATCTCCCTGTAATACTGCGAGCTGGTGTTCTTTGCAGCCGATGCTGTGGAGGTGTTGAGGCACAGCATCGTATCGGCGTGGGAGCGGGTTATGGCAGCTAGTTTTTCAGTCCCGGGGTACAGCTAAAAAGCAAGGCATGTGCAATGCTTTTTTAGCAGAATCCACCACCATGGGGAGTATGGTGATCCCTGCCCCGTTACCCAGGCTAGGCCTATTACTAGGGGTACCAACGGCGAGGTGGGACAGGGTCTTGGTCAGCTATGGTCGGAGGGTCGGTGTCACAGAATCGATGAGTTGCGAAATTAACGAGTTGGGGTAGGAGAGTTGAATATTAAAGAGTCGGAGTGGAAAAGTTGACATTTAGAGCCGGAGTTGCCGTCGGGGTCGAAGAGTAAGTCTAGAGTCGCAATCAGAGTCGAAGAGTATAAAACTGAGGATCAGAGTTGCCGTCGGAGTCGAAGAGTAAGTCTAGAATCGCAATCAGAGTCGAAGAGTATAAAACTGAGGATCAGAGTTGCCGTCGGAGTCGAAGAGTAAGTCTAGAGTCGCAATCAGAGTCGAAGAGTATAAAACTGAGGATCAGAGTTGCCGTCGGAGTCGAAGAGTAAGTCTAGAGTCGCAATCAGAGTCGAAGAGTATAAAACTGAGGATCAGAGTTGCCGTCGGAGTCGAAGAGTAAGTCTAGAATCGCAATCAGAGTCGAAGAGTATAAAACTGAGGATCAGAGCTGCAGTCGGAGTCGAAGAATTAAAATTTATGATCCGAGGTGCAGTCGCAGTCGAAGGGTTTGAAAAGTCTGGTCTAAAAGGTTACAACCAAGGGTCGGAACTGCAAAATTATATAGTCGGAGTCGAATGATTGAACAACAGAGGGCCAGTGTTGAAGTAAAAGAATCGAAAAAACAAATCTTGAGAAATCAGAATTAGAGTTGACGACAACTTAGTGTGTCGACTGCTCTCCGTAGACTCGCTTAAATGAGCACCCGTCTATTTATACGAGGGAGCAATCTAAGCACTCAGCCACAAGGTTTCCCTAAATATGGATGTCCCTGGTCCAAATCAAGTCATCTCTTTCAATACAAATTCAATTTAGAGTACAATGTTGTCTTTCTCACAGGAACGCGTTGATTGTCATGAAACAAGGGAACCCATGGTCCTTCCATCAAACCCAGTTCCTTTTTCTGAGCTTTTGCAGGATTCATGCCCCCAGAAAATTTCAGAACTGACCTCATCGACCACAAGCCATTGCACTTAGTTATGACAGGCCTTGCCACGCCTTTTCCAAATACACGAGCGTCTTAGTTTATTCATGTCTTCTGTGGGAATTCGGTGACGGTTGGGTGGTTTCTACCTGTAAGAGGATGTTCGTTTTCTCGAGTGTTTGGACGTCACGCCGACGCAGGAGCACTCTCAGACATGATTGAGCAGTGCAGGTGACCGTGCAGGTGGGGGATGTGAACAGTCAGTTTTAGCTGTTTTCTTCCTGGACGGTTTCCCACTCCTACATTCACCAATCCTTCTTCTTCTTCTTCTTCTTTCCTTCTTCCTTTCTTTCTTTCTTCTTCTTCATTATTTCTTTTTAATTTCTTCTTTTTCTTTTTTTCTTTCTTCTTCTTTCTTCTTTTTTTCTTTCTTCTCCTTTCTTCTTCTTCTTTTTCTTTCTTCTTTCTTTCTTTCTGTCTTCTTCTTCATTCTGTTTTTTTTCTCCTTTTTTTCTTTCTTATTCTTTCTTTCTTTCTCCTTTCTTCTTTCCTTCTACTTCTTCTTCTTCTTCTTCTTCTTCTTTCCTTCTACTTCTTCTTCTTCTTCTTACCGAGCCATTAAGACTCATCGCTGCAGATAAAGTTGGCCTCTATTCCTCTCTAATCTTCTCTCTCCAGTTGGTGACACCAATTTCTTTTATATCTTCTTGTATGTTGTCTTTCCATCTCTGTCTTGAACTCTCCCTCTACCAAACAAAAATTTGAAGACTACATAAAAAGTGTATTGTAAACGCGGTCTCTACTCTTTTTTAATGAGAAAAATTGCCAAAGGTCTATAAATAGTATACACAGTATTTTAAAATGTGAAACTCCAGAGCATGGAAACTAAATGAGTTCTGTAACGTAATTTATTTCAGAGACATGTAGCTATGAGACCAACAAGCAACTCCGTAACACACGAACATTTCTTGCTACCATTCATCACGGCTGCTCTGTTTTATTAAGATATAGCGCTATAGCTTTTTTTTTTTGGTGTGTGTGTTTACAAGATTTGAATTCGCGTGTACTTTCTAACATTAAAGTACAACAGATGACTGCAGTTACTGTTTTTTAAACATTTTTTCACCAAAACCTTTCGAACTTTTTTTATGGTAGTCTGAGAGTTAAATGTTTCGTGGCAGTAACGGTTATTGTTTTATTTTCCTTCTGTCTGTCTCTTGTTTCTTTTGAAATAGAAATTATTAGAGACCTTCTAAAACGTGATTAAGATTTTAATACATTGATCAGAAAAGAGAAAATGGCCGACTAGCGTTTGAGAAACAAAAGAAAAAAAAAAAATACGAAACTTAAAAAAAACCCAGCTAAAGCAAGGAAAACATTCAACATAAACAACCAATATTTGCTAAAAATGACTTCCAAAACAGAAAAAAAAGAGCTTAAAAGAACTTATCTAAATATAGAAACAAATAATTCACTTTCCGGAACTTAAAAAGGTTATTCCGTCTGTCACAATTGAAATTAAAGTATATTTTGATATATGATATAAAATAAATTTATTTTTAGCACTGATTTTTTTTTAAATTGAAAATGTTTCTGTTTTGTATGTAAAAATGATGGGGACTTTTTTTTCTTTCATCTTGTTTCGCGTATGCGGTAGAGAAAATATTCATCCGCTTCCCAGACTTCACACCGCTGTATTATCCACGCTCAGGGTAGCCAAGAACATAAACAAGAACGAAGCTCCAATTGCAGCAGGTGTTCTTCCAATCGCCCTGGCTGTTTGGACAGAGTTCAAATTGTGTTTGGCTGAGGAGATGTGAAGGGGGTAAGGCACTCGATCTTTCTTGTGGATGGGAGAGTACAGTCAAAAAATAAAAAAAAAGTTTGGATGGGTCAATCCTCGCAGTTCCTTGAAACTATGGTCTAGAGAGCTTTGAGCACCGAAGAAAAGTGGTTCTCGAACACTGGCGGAATAACCACCACTGAAACTCCGTCATCAAGTCAGTACTATTTATATTAAATGAAATAATATTTGCAGGGTTTTCATTGATAGCCGAGTGGTTAGACGCTCGGCCCGCTATTTCGATAGAACCAGGTTCAGTTCCCAGCAGTGGGATTTTTTTTTCTGGTGCCGCCACATCACAAAGGCTCCGCGGTCCACCCAGCCTCTAAAAATGGGTACCAGAAAATCCTGTGAAGATAAAATGTGGCCAGGCGTGATAATGCCCACATCCCACTTTCGTGTGCTGACGGTCTTGGAAATACGAGCCTAACACCGTATCCCCAATGTGCCTTAATGCCATGGAAGCGGGAATTTTTACCTTTACCTGTGTCTTACCTTACCTTACCTTACTTTTACCTTACCTTACCTTACCTTATCTTACCTTAATGGCAGGCGCTTTGTAATTCCAGGCTCCTAGTCTTAAGGCCGTTCATGTTAATCGATAATCCGGTACTTTTCCAAGCTTATGTGTGCAGGGGAACAGAGGTAAAGGTAGACCAAAGGAGACATGGAGAAGAACAACAGAGAGGATGTTGAGCAAAAGAGACATGGAGAAGAACAACAGAGAGGATGTTGAGCAAAAGAGACATGGAGAAGAACAACAGAGAGGATGTTGAGCAAAAGTGACATGGAGAAGAACAACAGAGAGAATGCTGAGCACAAGTGACATGGAGAAGAACAACAGAGAGGATGTTGAGCAAAAGTGACATGGAGAAGAACACCAGAAAGGATGTTGAGCAAAAGAGGGCTCACCTGGGCAAGAGCAGAAAAAAAAGGCGAAGGACAGGCATTTGTGGAAAACATTTACGGAAGCCCCATGTGCCCTGGGCAATTAAGATTCAGAGAGGGAGAGAGAAAGAGAGAGAGAGAGAGATGTAGAGCAGCCGTTCCCATTTTATTAAAGACTGCAACACTTCCTTCGATCGAGATAAGGTATGAAGTGTACCATCAAAGACACACAAGGAAATGTACGGTCTGTAACACAAATGCTTGTTAGTGAAATGAAATAAGGCGGAGAATTGTCTTTGAACGTAGTTTTGATCTACTGTTACTGTAGAGAGCGTGAGAGTGGCGAAGTGGCTAGCGCACTAGGCTCTGATACTGAAGGTCGGTGGTTCGAATCATGAGGGAGGAGACCCATTTACTTGGCTGTAGAAAAGGGTTCCTGACTTCTTCTGGAGCTGGGGAAGGACAGGCAGCCAGGCATGATGCTGACCACGTCATCCTCTATGTCTAACAAAACTCATCGCACAAAAAGTATACCAATTAGCTAAAATTAAGCATTTCATCGATCAGGACACTAGGAAGACATACTACATATCTCATATACAAACACATTTAGACTATTGCTCAACAGTTTCGGATGGTTGCTCAGTGTCAAATACAAAGAGGCTTTGCTCTCTCCAAAAGCGAGCAGTAAAGCTTATTAGTGACAAAGATCAAGCACAAACAATTAACCATCACAAACGTATCAAAATACTACCTCTTAAGAACAGGTTCCTCTTCAACAAAGCCAAGTTAGTACATCAAATTCTTTCACGGCATGCCCCGCCTTATCTATGGAGCCTGTTTAAATTTAGCCCAAAGTGCAGCCAACGCTTGAACAATATATGTCTTTCAAAACCTAGACTTGATCTTTACAAGAAAAGCTTTAGTTATTCTGCTGCTCATCTTTGGAATACCCTCCCATCCTATATAAAAAATATAAATTATACTCCTTCCTACAACTACAAGCTTTCCCAATATCTATTTGATGTCGACTACATGCCTCCATGAATTATAAAACTTAAAAGTTATCTTAAGCTGCTCTTACAGACACCGAATACAATTAATTGTTTTCTGAATAGTCCCGAAAATGTTGTTTAGTAGATAGTCATTTATAATGTATGTAGTTACTTCTGTACTGAGTGAATGTTTAAGAGCGAAACGTAAATGTTATATTTTATTTGATGTCTCTCAGCTTCAATGTTAGTTATGTTTGTTATATGAACAGCATATTTGTAGAATGTCTGGAATAGAGTGAAAGATGTATGATAACGGGCAGAATGTCAGACGGGCCTGCGTGGCCAATTCTTAACCCTTTTGAAATATCAATCAATCAATCAATCAATCAATCAATCAATCAATCCTCTAGGGTGTCCAACAAGTCGTAGAAAATATGGACAGTAATATCTGCATTAGCTCCCTTCATGGTATAACAGGCTTGCCTTTAATTTTACTTTTTTACTACTACAGTTAGTGGTTATGACTGAAAAGATAAATGACAAAAGTCAGACAGACAGAGAGATTGATTGACTGGTTGACTGATTGATTGATTGATTGATCTCTATTTCAAAAGGGTTAAGAATTGGGCACACAGGCCCGTCGGTGCCTTGGGCACTTAAGGTTGAGAGAGAGAGAGAGAGAGAGAGAGAGAGAGAGATGTTCTCATGTTATTCAAGATTCCAATAGTCCCTTCGATCGAGATAATGTGTGAAGAGTGATAGCAAAGACACACAAGGAAATGTAGGGGTGTATAATACAAATACGTGATAGTGAAATGATATAAGACGTAGGCCCGTCTGACACACACACACACACAGAGAGAGAGAGAGAGAGAGAGAGAGAGAGAGAGAGAAAGGATAAGACAGAAGTACCTGGATGTCCTGACAAGACGTTTAGGCGGGAAAGGCACCAACTGACTTGATTAGAGATACGGAAGATCGAGCTAGCTGGAGAGAGATGACCACCTACAACTACTGGCATGGCACTTTCAGTCCGATCTAGGCCAGTTATGGTAGTCATATTCGTGTAGAATTATCCGTTGAATAAAGCTGGGTTTTTGTTATGTACAAAAAGAAGGTGCTACTATGGCGAAGCTGTGGTCATAACACACGTTTTTGGTTTTGTTTTTTTTTCTTTGTTTTTATTTTGTTCTGATCTTTTTGTGTTAATCAGATGCAGTATTGACCTTCAAAAATCTTGAGAACATATGGAATTCAAAAGTTATGAGCACAAAAACCAAGTTAAGATTCAATTCAAATGTAACATCCACCCTCATTTATGCATGTGAAAGCTGGAAAACAACTAAAGAAATAGATTGATTGATTTATTGATCTTTTTTTTCAAAAGAAAAGAAATTAGACTATTTTAAAAACAAATGGCTAAGTAAAATGCTTGGTATAAAGTGGAATGAATTCAGGAACACCGCAGAGATAAGACAGATGAGCAAACAACAACCTGTCTCATGGGTGATCAGAAAAAAAGATGGACATATGTAGGCCATGTGATGAGAAGAAACAATCAGAGAATCCTCATACAAGTTATCAAGTGGATCACAACAGGCGGAGGTCGACCACGTGAAACGAGGGCAGTGTTAAGAGAGGCCAGTTCAGTGGACATAACATCCCTTGATGAGGTTGAAAAATTCGCCGAAGACAGGAAATCTTGGCCAACTACCATGCGTGCCCTATGTGACGTTTAGCGGCACGGGAAGGATGTAAGACTGTAAGCTTGATTCATTAACAGAAAAGAAACACGCACGAAATAAGCTAAAACGTCTTTCGCGTTCTCGAGTACCTAACATCTGCCTGTGTGAAAACCATCGTCTGAGACTAAACCATACATTAGAATGAAACTGTTTGAATGTACGAGGTGTAGTAAAGAAAGGATAGGACTTTTTTGTAAAAAGGGCGGGTGAACCCTCAAAGAGGACGCGATGCAGGTCTTGACAACAAGCTGTCATTTGCCCCGTTCCGGTATGAGCATTAGGCATCGAGCTACATCCGCTGAAAAGAGCAGGCCCACAAGCTGTCCCTCGGATTAGTGACAAAATGATGTAGCATCACGACAGTACTCTGCCTGACGCGTCGCTCTTCATCTGCAGTTTCCGGTACAATATCATATATCCGTTGTGCCCCATCAACCCCACTCTCCAGACTTAGCACCAGCAGATTTTGTTTCCTGTTTGCCAAACTTAGAAACCACTTGAAAAGGACGTAGTTTCCTAACCGTAGAGGATATTCAGAATTCTGATAACGAACTGCTCGTCATTACTGATTGTGTGCATTCCAGGAAGCTATCCAACAATGGAAGAAACGTTGAGAACGACTATATGGGGATTACTTCGAAGGGGGGAGTTCTTAAAATGTAGCCTAATAAGCAGTTATATCTTTATAGGAAAATTTCATTCTTTTATTCTTTGAACACATCTTGTATACCAATCAATCAATCAAGTGCCGTGCCGCGTGGCGTAGACGATCATTTCTCTCCACAATTCCCTGTCTTTAGATTTGATTATGAGATCCGCCGGTGACTTTATTCCTAGCCACACTGACAGCCCATCCAGTGACTTCTCTCTCTCTCTCTCTCTCTCTTCCTCTGTCTCTTCTTCCCTCAGTTTTTCCACTTGCCACAGTGTGTTCCAATTTTCCTCTTCTCATAAAATGCCCTACAAATCTCTCTTGTCTGCCTCTGATCTTTGCTACAATATGCCTTTTACCTCCAGCCTCTCTTAAGACTACTTCATTGGTTTTCTTGTCTGTCCATGGCACCTTCAACATCCTTCTTATGAACTACATTTCCATGGCCTCCATTTCTGGTTGTACGCACTTATTCATAGACCATGCTTCACACCCATAAAACAAAATTGACTCGACGTTAACATTTAAGTACTCGGAATCTTGTTTCCATTGATATGGATCTGTTGCACAAGATGTTTCTCATTTTCTGGAATGCTGACTTGGCCTGAGCACGTCTGCATTTTATTTCGTTGTGACATTTTCCATCAGCTGTTATAATCGTTCTTAAATACTTGAATCTATCAACTTGTTTCAGATTTGTGCCATCGATGGTAATGCTACGTTTTGGTGGTATTCTTTTCTTTGAGATGACCATCACTTCAGTCTTCTTTTTATTCAGGCTGAAACTTTTACTTTTACTTTCACGAACCACGATGTCCAGAAAGGCCTGTAGCTCCCCTTCACTTTTAGTAATCAGAACTGTGTTTTCTGCATATCTTAAGTTGTTAAGGTTGTACCTGCCAACTGATATTCCTGGCAAGCTCTCTATATTCCTTATTATTTTTTCGCTGTACAAGGAGAAGAGGTCAGGAGATAGAACACATCCTTGTCTCGCTCCCAATTTTATGTCTTGGAATGCTCCTGTTTGGTTCTCAACCTTCATTGCTGCTGATTGCTGCCAGTATATGCATTTGATGAGCTCCAGATTGCAATAGATACCTTGTATATGGCAATGGAAAAATACGCGCTAAAATGAAGAATATGAATTCAAAGAACAGAGAAACACTCTCATAACGCATGCGCACGAAGGGTCTTTCTCAGTTAAAACATTATAACATACACTTGTTATTTTCACACTATGTGAGCCTGGAGGTTCATCATCATCAGGTGCCGGCCGATAGACCTTAGCGTTCATGCTTGCACATACATCTCGTTCCTTGATATTTTCCATCAACTTAGTTGATTTGTTTTTTCAATGTTCCCAAGCGGTAGACCGTCCACGAGTTTTACACTCCTGGTCTTCCCATGCCTCTCTTTCCATTATCTTTTCTTTTGTTATGATGTTTTCAAACCCTGTTCTCCTTATAATATGTCCAGTGATTGATAACTGTCGTTTTGTTATATATTTAAATAGGTTCCTTTCCTTAATTGCTTTACTTAAACATCAACTGGTTTTTCATCTGACCTGTCCACGATATTCTTAACATTCTTCTAAGCAACCACATCTCTACTGCACCTAGTAATCTTTGGCTAGATCTACTCATTTTAAGTGACTTACTTATATTGAGGTAAATGATAGATGATCTCTCTCTCTCTCTCTCTCTCTCATTCTCTCTCTCTCTCTCTCTCTCTCTCAGAACCTTAAGTGCCCATGGCACATGGGGCTTCCACAAGGGTTTTCCATAACCACCTGTCCTTTGCCTTTTTTCCGCTCTTGCCCAACTGAGCCCTCTATTGCTCAACATCCTCTCTGTTGTTCTTCTCCATGTCTCCTTTGGTCTACCCTTACTGTTGTTCCCCTGTGGTGTCCATCTTAGTACTGTTTTTAAATGATAGATGATACTATTGTATTTCCTTTTCTTCCATGGATCGTCAAATATTCTCTGCAATCCAGTATCTCTCTCAGTGCAGGTATATATATATATATATATATATATATATATATATATATATATACATACATACATATATATATATATATATATTGACAGTTTTCTACAATATAGCATGCTTAGTCGACAGACAGATCGACTGGTGAACATAACTTCCATAACCGGTATACTGACATATATTGTATCCTAGGAGACAAAATTCTGAGAACCCTCGAAATAAGACACTTTAAACATCACAGCTCGCATGCCTTGAATAAACTCAAGAAGTCGTTTAATAAGTAAAAACAGAAACTCCGAGAGCAGGAAGATTGAAATTGTGATGAAAAGTGTCTACGGGAAGGAATTTTGAAAATGTGAGAAATAACTGGAATGATAAGTATTGTGAAAAAAAAAAATACGGTTAAGCCAACAGAGAATCTTCGGCGGCGGTGAAGTGGGAAGCTATGTTTGTTACATGAAGCTGTATGTTTTGTTTTAACTCTTTGGCTCCAAAACAACATTAGCAGCGCTGGTAGATCTTGCACACCAAAGCAAATCTGTGCTGAGAGCTATATTTAGACAAAGTAAATAAAATAAAAATTCTATCTATCTATCTATCTATCTATCTATCTATCTATCTATCTATCTATCTATCTATCTATCTATCTATCTATCTATCTATCTATCTATCTATCTATCTATCTATCTATCTATCTATCTATCTATCTATCTATCTATCTATCTATCCTAAACCCAGGATTGATATGTACCAGAAAAGTCTTGCATACTCTGCAGTACAGCTCTGGAACACCCTCCCCTACCATTTAAAATCCACTGGTAATAATTAATCCTTTAACTCAAGCCTGTTTCATTATTTACTTGCTTGTAATTATATGCCTCCATAAAATAACCAGCACTCTCTCAACACATGACTCGCCAACCATCAAGTACTAAAATGATATAGTTAGAAAACATAACTTGTTAGATATTGTTAGAAATTATTTTAATGTTTGTTAAAAAACATATGTTAGAAGATCTGTATTTACAATGTGTTTTTGTTTATGTATATGTCTGCAATGCTGCAGACTATATGGAAATAAAAAAAAACTAAGCATAAATATGAAAATCAGGATATTTAAGAGTAGTGTTCTAAGTGTACTACTTTATGGAAGTGAATGCTGGAAAATCACCAAAACCATAGAAAACAAGTTGAATTCTTTCCAGACTAAATGTTTACGAAGAATTAGAAAAATATTGTGGCCAAACACCATAAGAAATAACATCTTATTAGCAGAAATGCAGATGAAACCACTGACAACAGTTATTGAGGAAAGACGCTGGCGATGGTTGGGACATGTGCTCCGAATGACTGACAACTCACTACCAAAAATAGCACTAAGATGGACACCACAGGGGAACAGAAGTAAGTGTAGACCAAAAGAGACATGGAGAAGAACAACAGAAAGGATGTTGAGCAATAGAGGGCGCACCTGGGCAAGAGCAGAAAAAAAGGCGAAGGACAGGCATTTGTGGAAAACCCTTGCGGAAGCCCCATGTGCCCTGGGCACTTAAGGTTCAGAGAGAGAGAGAGAGAGATATGTCTGCATGTGTATGTGTGCGTGAGTGCTATTTTATTAGGTTAATTACTTCTTCTCTTTTACTTTGAATGTAGTAATTAAATCTTACACTCTTTTGATATGTTTTTTCCTAATTTAATTTGTATATTTGTACTAAATCAAGTGTGTGGGAAGAAAGAAAGATGAAGTGATGAAGGGCAGAATGTAAGACGGGCCTGCGTGCCCAATTCTTTACCCTTTAAAAATAAAGATTATTCATTCATTCTATCTATCTATCTATCTATCTATCTATCTATCTGGTCCATGCCAGTCAGGCGTTGGTCGTCATTGCTCTCCACAACCACCTGTCCTTTGCTCTTTCTATAAGATGTGTTCTGGGCCGTGCCACTCCTTCTGTATTGTTTAGTGATAAAATATTTATCACTTGTCCTCGGAATTGCTGCAGTTTGTATTATTTCACAAATGACAAGTGACAAAAAATCAAAGAAAGACAAGATTCGTGTCTCTTAGTGAAATTACTGAATGAATATCTTGACATTTTTTATGATTCTGGGTGAGAAGAAAAAGATGATGATGATGAATCTGTTGATAGTGGAAAATTGGGTATAAGCGCTGGCACGCATGGGAGGGCAATGGCAAAAATATTCTCAGCCTTAAAATATCAAAGCACCACCAATCTCAGATTATAATTTTATCTAATCATTCTACTCATATTTCATGCAGATTAATGAACACAGTTTTTTTGTCCTCATGAGCATCTTTTTCAGCTCTACAAAGAGTTAAGTATTACTGGCAACTTTCTCTGCTCTACAAAGGGTTAAGTATTACTGGCAACTTTCTCTGCCCTGCAAAGGGTTAAGTATTACTGGCAACTTTCTCTGCTCTACAAAGAGTTAAGTATTACTGACAACTTTCTCTGCTCTACAAAGAGTTAAGTATTACTGACAACTTTCTCTGCTCTACAAAGAGTTAAGTATTACTGGCAACTTTTTCTGCTCTACAAAGAGTTAAGTATTACTGACAACTTTCTCTGCCCTACAAAGAGTTAAGTATTACTGGCAACTTTCTCTGCCCTACAAAGGGTTAAGTATTACTGACAACTTTCTCTGCTCTACAAAGAGTTAAGTATTACTGGCAACTTTCTCTGCCCTACAAAGAGTTAAGTATTACTGACAACTTTCTCTGCCCTACAAAGAGTTAAGTATTACGGGCCACTTTCTCTGCCCTACGAAGTTGAGGTTGGGTTGACCCTGATTCCGGTCGATCTGAAAACTTCCGACCGAGTGCGAAATCAGATCAGGGACCTACTGACCGGCAGGCACGTGCACCAAGCACAACAACACCGCAGCACATCAGAAGATGGTGATTGTCATCAAACCCCTGTACGAGGGCTTTCAGTGCAAAGTTATCTGTGGAGAACATACCTCCAGCAGCTTTAGGGTACAAACAGGAGTGAAGCAGGGATGTGTACTATCACCAACATTATTTATCTTGGCAGTAGACTGGTTAATGAAGGAGGCAACATCAAACAAACGCAGAGGATTACAATGGACCTTTGACACAGTGCTGGAGGACCTTGACTTTGTCCACGACATTTGTCTATTATCAAGCAGTCACAGAGATATGCAAGATAAAATAAACAAGTTAACTCAGAATGCAAACAACATAGGACTATAGATCAACGTAGGAAAGACAAAGTTAATGAAGCAAAATGTGAACAACAGAAATGTACTCAGAGTAGATAGCAAGTTAGTGGAGGAGGTCAGCGAATTTGTATACCTTGGCAGCAGAGTAGTAGAAAATGGAGACAGCACAGAGGACATCAACAGCAGACTTACTAGAGCAAACCAGGCTTTTGCAGTGCTGCAGACTATATGGAAATCAACAAAAAAAAAATTAGGATGAAGACGAAAATCAGGATATTTAAGAGTAAAGTTCTGAGTGTACTACTCTATGACAGTGAATGCTGGAAAATCACCAAAACCATAGAAAACAAGTTTAATTCTTTACAGACTAAATGTTTACGAAGAATTAGAAGAATGTTTTGGCCAAACACCATAAGAAACACCATCTTGTTTTCAGAAATGCATATGAAGTCACTGACAACAATTATTGAGGAAAGACGCTGGCGATGGTTGGGACATGTGCTCCGAATGACTGACAACTCACTACCAAAAATAGCACTAAGATGGACACCACAGGGGAACAGAAGTAAAGGTAGACCAAAAGAGACATGGAGAAGAACAACAGAAAGGATGTTGAGCAATAGAGGGCTCACCTGGGCAAGAGCGGGGAAAAGGCGAAGGACGGGCATTTGTGGAAAACCCTTGCGGAAACCCCATGTGCCCTGGGCAATTAATTCTCGGACAGATCGAGAGAGAGAGAGAGAGAGAGAGAGAGAGAGTACGAAGGCAAACTTGGAGGAAGTGTGTGTTAATTGTAGGTTGTAGGAAAGCAATTTTTCTTTTAGAAGATTTCAAGATACCCCTACTTTCCCATGAACTGAACATTCTGAAAAAAAAATCACGGACGTCATCCCATTGACGTATATTGTGACATCCCGGGGGGAGAGAGAGAGAGAGAGAGAGAGAGAGAGAGAAGGCGGGAGGGGGGGGGGGGTCTCATAGAGGTCTCACATTTACCCTGTAAGGTATTTCTAAAACTTTCAGAAGTTATCTACAAAATCAAGAGCACACTATCTCTATGTCGCTGCACGTGTCTTCCTACACTAGCCTATGGAAAGTTCGGAAAGTCAGGGTGCAGCATTCCAGTATCGATTGCAGTGTCGTAATAGTATCTTAGCGGCTGCGATATCTAGGCACATCTGCCTGCGAACGTTAGCGTGTTGAGTTCTGCTGTGATGTAACTTTTGTCTGTATTCAGTCCGTCTTTTGTATTTGTTTGATTCAGCTGTAAAGCAGCATTTGCTGTAAAGCAGCATTTGCTGTAAAGCAGCATTTGCTGTAAAGCAGCATTTGAACTTTACGACGGGCATGAAGTGCATGGCCAGAAACTTGGAATGTGGCCCTATATCCTTTGAAGAGACAGTCAACAGTGAACATTGTTGTCCAGTACTCCACGATTTCATCGGCATGCTTGAAGGAAGACGAAATCACCTACTCATGGTTTCAACAAGATGGCGCTACTGCGCACATACCTAAGTGTTCCATGAAACTTCTGACCGAGATTTTCAAAGATAGTGTCATCTCTAAAAACATATGACCTCTCCCCTAGCTCGCCGGATCTAAATCCACCACACTTTAATCTTTTGGGAGCAGCTAAGTCTGAAGTGTATCGAAATCAATCACCCACGCAAGCAGAATGAATTAAAAACTGTAATAACTGCGTCCATAAGAGATATTTCACAGCAGAGATCTAAATAACGTGTTTGGGAGTAAAATTAAACGCGCTGAAGTGTGCAATAGACGCACAAGAACATCGCTTAGAATATTTGTTATAAGTTACGTGTCTGATTAGCTCATATTATATACATTTTTTAGTCATCACGCTTGATCGGCAACTCCACGCTACCATAAGGCAGGTAGATGTGCCTATATATCGCATCCACTAAGAAACCACTAAGATACCAGAATCGACACCGAGATACTACACACTCACTTTTCGGAATCCCTGTATACAGGAGTTTTTGTAACAGCCTATATAACTGTAACAACCTATATAACTGTAACAGCCTATATAACTGTAACAGCATATCTAACTGGAACAACCTATTTAAGTGAAATAACCTATATATCTCTAAGAACCTATATAACTGAAACAACCTATATAACTGGAACAACATATATAACTGTAACAACCTATATAACTGTAACAACCTATACAGCTGTAACAATCTATAGAGCTGTAACAGCCTATATAGCTGTAACAACCTATATAACTGTAAAAACCTATATAACTGTAACAACCTATATAACTGTAACAGCATATCTAACTGGAACAACCTATATAACTGTAACAACCTATCAAAGTGAAATAACCTATATAACTGTAAGAACCTATATAACTGGAACAACCTATTTAACTGGAACAACCCATATAACTGTAACACCCTATATAACTGTAACAACCTATATTGCTGTAACAGTCTATATAGCTGTAACAACCTATATAACTGTAACAGCATATCTAACTGGAACAACCTATATAACTGTAACAACCTATATTGCTGTAACAGCCTATATAGCTGTAACAACCTATGTAACTGTAACAACCTATATAACTGTAACAACCTATCAAAGTGAAATAACCTATATAACTGTAAGAACCTATATAACTGTAACAACCTATATAACTGTAACAACCTATATAACTGTAACAACCTATCAAAGTGAAATAACCTATATAACTGTAAGAACCCATATAACTGTAAGAACCTATATAACTGTAACAACCTATATAACTGTAACAACCTATATAGCTGTAACACCCTATATAACAGTAAAAACCTATATAACTGTAACAACCCATATAACTGTAACAACAGCGAGTGGTGAAGCCAAATATGCAGATTCTGCCTCCTTGAAAATTACGAAGGCTAAATCCTATCTTGTCTGGTAGCTTATTATTTTTTATTTCGTTTTTTTTTTTTTTGGTAACTGTTCACCTGTTGTCATACTGGGCGTGGTCTCTTTATTTATTTGATTCCGTTCTTATATCAGTACCCAGGGCTTCTTTGTGCCAGATACCAACATCGTGTGTGTGCTAACTCGCACGTGTGTCCCAACCCGCACGTGTGTCCCAACCCGCACGTGTGTCCCAACCGCTGATAGACATTAATTGTTGTAGAAAAGTTTTTTTTTTTTTTAAGATGGAACTACAGATAAATCAGGAGAAACCTGAATACGTAAGGATTATAGTAAGGCCAAACGATAAACACGAAGATTATACCCAAATAGAAAGTATAAAGATTAAAAGAACAGATTCCCATAAATACCCAAGAACGATATTCAATAGCTCCAACATTATAAGAGATGAGATAAGGGCTAGAAAAACAAACTGGAAACAAAGATATACTTTGCTCTATAGCAATTGTTACAATAAAAAATTCTATCGCAAAGCACCAGACTAAACATATACAAGACACAGATTAGACCAGCTGTACCATATGGGTCAGAAACATGGAGTGCATCTAGACAAGACGAGAACCGAATATAAACATCTCATAACAGATTCCTGAGAAGATGCTATGGACCAGTAAGGGACCCTATAACACAACGATGGAAGATAAGGAGTGACAAAGAACTCTACACATTGTTTAACTCTCAGCTTATAACAGCTATTATGACAAGCAACAGACTGAGGTGGCTCTGGCATTTTAGAGACAATTCAGGAGGATAGACAACCAAAGATGGACTTTACAGAAGTGAAGAAAGGAGAAACGCCTAGGAGTAAGACTTAGGCAGCGATAGCGAGACAACCTAGAAGAAGAAGAAGAAGAAGATATACGCGCTCTTGGAGTCGACATTTGGCAAGAAAAGATCTAAAACGGAGAGGAATGGGGATGTGTCTTGTCTGAAGCAATGAGCTTCAATGGCTAGGAAAGCTGCTGAATTCAGCAACTGCTCTACGATGAAGAAGAAGATGATGATGAAGAAGAAGAAGAGTTTACTCTGTGGTGGTTTTGCATCTGTAAGGAGTAGACGGGTCCAATGGGTGAGGGTGGTGGATTGATTGATTGACTGATTGATTGATTGATCTTTATTTCAAAAGGGTTAAGAATTGGGCACGCAGGCCCGTCTGACATTCTGCCCTTTATCATACATCTTTCACTCTATTCCAGACATTCTACAAATATGCTGTTCATGTAACAAACATAATTAACATTGAAGCTGAGAGACATAAAATAAAATATAACATTTACGTTTCGCTCTTACACATTCACTCAGTACAGAAGTAACTACATAATATATAAATGACTATCTACTAAACAAAAATTTCGGGACTATTCAGAATAAACAATTCACTGTATTCGGTGTCTGTAAGAGCAGTCTAAGATAACTTATAAGTTTTACAATTCATGGAGGCATGTAGTCGACATCAAATAGATATTGGGAAAGCTTGTAGTTGTAGGAAGGAGTATAATTTATATTTTTTATATAGGATAGGAGGGTATTCCAAAGATGAGCAGCAGAATAACTAAAGCTTTTCTTGTAAAGATCAAGTCTAGGTTTTGGAAGACATATGTTGTTCAAGCGTTGGCTGCACTTTGGGCTAAATTTAAACAGGTTCCATAGATAAGGTGGAGCATGCTGTGAAAGAATTTGATGTACCAACTTGGCTTTGTTGAAGAGGAACCTGTTCTTAAGAGGCAGTATTTTGATACGTTTGTGATGGTTAGTTGTTTGTGCTTGATCTTTGTCACTAATAAGCTTTACTACTCGATTTAGGAGCGACCAAAGCCTCTTTGCATTTGACAATGAGCAACCATCCCAGACTGTTGAGCAATAGAGTAGGGGGAGGTCATCATCATCATCATCATGTGCCGTGCCGACTGGCGTTGGCTATTATGCTTCTCCAGGGTACGCGATCCTTCATGCAGGCCATCAGCTCAGTTGGTGATCTCCTCTCACACCATCCCGTCAGACTGTCCAGTATCATTTCTCTTGGTCTTCCTCTTGATCTTCTTCCTTCTATTTTTTCCTGTTGTTATAATATTTTCAATGCCCCCTCTTCTCATTGCATGTCCTACGAAAGTACATTGTCTCTCTCTTATCTTTTTGACAAGGTTTTTTTGTCTCTCCAGCTCTTCTCCTACATTCTTCATTAGTTATCTTTGCTGGGAGGTACCTAGGTATAATGCTGACCACATCACCTTCTATGGTGCCGACAAGGTCAAGAAAATATGAGCGGTATTACTAAATATGCCTCAAATGTATGTCAAAGGAAACCGTGGCTATGACAAGTTCTGTGCTGGCTCAGGTCACAAGACTACAGACAAGCGTGCGTTCTTGAGCGACCTTGAGAAAGAAAATTCAGGCCGGCTCTCTAAGGCAACAGCTGCTCGAATTCCCTTGCAAGAGGTCAGAGGTCTATCGCCTGCCATTCATTTCTGTGCCAGGCCCACGGAAGTGTCAAGAGGAAATAAATGAACTGATCAGATGGCGAACTGAGCAATCATAGGGGAAGGGCCGGCTATAGATCAAGCAGGCGTCATCAGTTCTATAAGAGAAGCTGGTCGAACAAAGGACTTCACTGACAACTGTCTTTCGGCGTCGTTGTCAAGAATGAAGGAGTAGGGGGATGAAACTTGGGAGTGGCCAAAAAAAGAACGATTCATCAAGAGCTCCATGGAGATGGTCAAGCATCGTTGTCAAGAATGAAGGAGTAGGGGGATGAAACTTGGGAGTGGCCAAAAAAAAGAACGATTCATCAAGAGCTGCATGGAGATGGTCAAGCATCGTTGTCAAGAATGAAGGAGTAGGGGGATGAAACTTGGGAGTGGCCAAAAAAAAGAACGATTCATCAAGAGCTCCATGGAGGTGGTCAAGCTTCGTTGTCAAGAATGAAGACGTTGGGGGGGGGGGTTTGAACCTTGGGAAACTTTCATCAAGGGCTCCGGACAGATGGTCAGGCAACAAAGAACAGGTGTCATCAGATACTATATGCCAAGGGAGATAATGTGGATGTGTCCGGAGGGCGTGGATGGTGATCCTTCCTAACTAGCTAACTAGGTCAAGGAAACCGTGAGTGCTGACAGCATGGTACAGGACGATGGAGATCATGACAGTAACGAAGACGTTTTTTTCTGGCTGGAATCACAGGATTACACCCGTGTCTGTATGCTGATGTACTCAGTGAGCACGATCCGAGACGTTCTGAAGCGTCTGGTGCACAGACAGTGCTTGGAGTTCTTGTAGAGGTCAAAGACTCGCACTGTCACCTTTGTACCAGGTCATGCTTGTGTCCGGAACGATAGGAGGGCTGAAAGGTTGACTGAGTTTGACCACCACAGGTGATGGCCAACAGATAGGATCGTGCTGACATTGTTACTGCCCTCAGAGAGCTTGGAAGAGCGGAGGGACTTTGAGAGAGGGGTTGACTTGACATTGCTGTCTCGGTTGTACGAGCTGAGAGTGAAGAATGGCACGGCAAGGACTGAGCGGTGGCCCAGGAGCTTGAGAGGAATCGTGAATCAACGCCGAATTAGCTACATGTATCTGAGATCTTACATCCTTCCCGTGCCTTTAAACGTCACATAGGGCTCGCATGGTAGTTTGCCAAGTTTCCCTGTTTTCGGCGATCTTTTCAATCTCATCAAGGGATGTTATGCCCACTAAACTGGCCTCTCTTAACAATGTCCTCTTTAGAGTTGTCTCTCTTAACAATGTCCACTTTAGAGTTTCACGTGGTCGACCTCTTTTCTTCGGCCTGTTGTGTTCCAGTTGATAGCTTGTTTTGAGATTCTCTGACTGTTTCTTCTCATCACGTGATCGACATATGTCCATCTCCCTTTTCTGATCACCCATGAGACATGGGTTATGACCAAGACAATACATCAGAGCATACAAACATTCATGAACTACTGCTTGAGGAGGATTTTAAACAATAAATGGCAGGACAAGAACATATGAACTTACAAATCATGTATAGGAAATGGAGGTGGACTGGCCACACTCTGAGAAAACCGGACACCAAAATAGCAAGACAGGCACTGACATGGAATCCTCAAGGAAATAGAAAACGAGGAAGACCTAGACTTACTCGGAGAAGAGAAATTATGACAGTTCTCAGAGACAAGGGATACACATGGAAGGAAGCAGAGAATAATTCCAAGAACAGGGATACCTAGAGAGCCTTTATACGTGGCCTACGCTCTCAAGGGAGTGAAAGGCGACGCTGATGATGATGATGAGGCAGATTGTTGTTCACTCATCTGTCTTATCTCTGCATTGTTCTTGAATTCATTCCAGGTGATACCGAGTATTTTCCTTGGGTATTTGTTTTCAAAATTTGTTGTCCACTTCTTTAGCTGTTTTCCACCTTTTGCATGCATAAAAGAGGGTGGATATTGCATTTAAATTGACTACTCTTAGCTTGCTTATTGTGCTTATAACTTTTGAATGCCATATGTTCTCAAGATTCTTGAAGGTCACTGCTGCTTCTGCAATTCTAATTCTAACTTCCTTTCTGGTGTCACCATCCTGGTCTATGTAGTTGCTGAGGTATGTAAGTAGCAGCTGTATGCCGACGAGGAGGAGGTAGAAACAGCTGTGGACGTGTCCGACGGATATAACGAGGAGGAGGAGGTAGAAACAGCTGTGGACGTGTCCGACGGATATAACGAGGAGGAGGAGGTAGAAACAGCTGTGGACGTGTCCGACGGATATAACGAGGAGGAGGAGATAGAAACAGCTGTGGACGTGTCCGACGGATATAACGAGGAGGTAGAAACAGCTATGGACGTGTCCGACGGATATAACGAGGAGGAGGAGATAGAAACAGCTATGGACGTGTCCGACGGATATAACGAGGAGGAGGTAGAAACAGCTGTGGACGTGTCCGACGGATATAACGAGGAGGAGGAGGAGGTAGAAACAGCTATGGACGTGTCCGAAGTACAGCCATGACGATCCACCTATAACATAAAATAACATTCAATCGTTCATTCATTTGCATGTCCCTTGTGGAACTCCTCCATAACAGCTCTCCTGTAGGCCTCTCGGTTGTGAGCAAGATGCCCTGCTGTTGATGCATCCATTCGCAGATCATCAACGATGTCTTGCAGCCATCTTCGCCTTGGTCTTCCTCTCTTTCTTTTTCCCATTATGCACCCTTCCAAGACGGTCTTCTCTAGATTATCATGACGTTTAATGTGTCCAAAATATTTAAGTTTTCTCTCTTTAATCCTCTTTACTAGCCAGCCTTCTTCAATATTAAGTTCTTGTAGTATGAATATATTTGTTTAAAAATGTATTCAAAATAACACAACATATAAAATAACTGACAGCATATCCTCTTCACGTTTTAAGAGCATGAAACCTGGTGTGCCTTATACCTGCCAGTTAGATTGACAGGACTCTGACGGTAGTAGATATTTTTTTAAAAAAACTAATTCACTGATTTAGCGCGAAGAGATATTTCGCTACCTGTACACAGCCTCGTAGCTACTATGACGAAAGGGGGAGGCGGGATACATTTAAAAAATATCTCGCACACAGAAACTTCGAAAGTGCCGGGGTATCAAAAACATATATCGGGTGTAATATTCATTAGCAGAAAACCTGCCTAATACTTTGACTATCTTCTTCCATGCTGAAGTGGGGTACGCGGAAACTATAAATTTGCACACTCCCTTCCGAGTTTTTAACTTGCCGATGACGTAATGGTCTTGAATTAGCCAATCAGAAAAGGGGGGAAGTCTCATTTATAGTTTCACACGTGAAATTTTGTTCCCCTGTGAAAAAATAAGAGGGTATATAAAGAGGAAAGATACATGGAGGAACCCTCATTAGATGTTTCCACGTGGTGGGAATAGCAGGTTATACAAGGATGATCGCTTTTATAGGGACATTCCGGCGTTGGAAATGAACTTTGGCTTGGTTTAACTTAGGGGGGTCATTGAAGACAAGGAAAACACTGAAAGAGTTTAGTACAAAGTTCCCTGAAATGTGTTAAATTAATTAAGAGAGCTAAACTATTACATGATGGTGTCTCTCTCTCTCTCCTCTCGTCTCCTATCTTTCTCTCTGTCTCTCTCTCGCCGTATATTTCTCCCTCTCACTCTCCCACTCTCATTCCTTCTTTCTTTTCCTCTCTCTCTCCTTCTCTCTTGCCTCCTATCTTTCCCTCTCTCTCTCTCCTTCTCTCTCGCCTCCTATCTTTCTCTCTCTCTCCTTCTCTCTCGCCTCCTATCTTTCTCTCTCTCTCCTTCTCTCTCGCCTCCTATATTTCCCTCTCTCTCTCCTTCTCTCTCGCCTCCTATCTTTCCCTCTCTCTCTCCTTCTCTCTCGCCTCCTATCTTTCAATCTCTCTCTCCTTCTCTCTCGCCTCCTATCTTCCCTCTTTCTCTCTCCTTCTCTCTCGCTCTCGCCTCCTTCTTTCTCACCTTTCGCCTCCTATCTTTCTCTTTCTCTCTCGCCTTATATTTCTCCCCCTCATTCTCTCACTCTCATTCCTTCTTTCTTTCCCTCTCTCTCTCATTCTCTCTCTCCCTCCCTCCCCCGTCTCTCTTCCTCTTTTTCCGACTATCTTTCTTCCTCTGTCTCTCTTCCTCTCTTCTCCCTCTGTCTCTCCTTCTATATCCCCTTTTCTCTCACTCTTCCCCCCCCCTCTCTGTCGTTGTCTCCCTCTTTTTCTCTCTCACCATTTCCCTCTTTCTCATTTCTTTCCTTCTCTTTCTCCCACTGTCTCTCCCTTTCTATCCCCTTTCTCTCACTCTTTCCTCCCTCTCTCTCATCGTCTCTATCTGTGTGCCCAATTCTTTACCCTTTAAAAATAAAGATTATTCATTCATTTTACCTCGCCCACCCTTTCTCTCTCACTCCCTCTTTCTTACTTTCTCTCTCTCCCCCCCCCCCTCTTCTTCTCTTTCTCACACATACACTCTCGTCATTTTTTTTCACATTTTGCTTCTTGTTCTTTCTCAAAAGATCGCTATTGCACTGTATTACGATCTGCGATATCTGCGACTTTCGCCCGGACACGTCCAACTTCGGCATGAAGTAATTTTAACGACCCTAGTTTTTGGTTTCCCATTTCTGCTCCCTTTCATTGGACCACAGTATTCTGTTATCAGGGGCGCCGTCTGGAGATAGAAGGGTCTTGATCAACCTACGGTTCACCAGCCTTGATTCAACAAATCAGATATGGGTCGCTGAGTGTTATCTAATTCAGATCTGGTTCTGAGTCTTCGAACCTCAACCCCCTGCCCTTTCCATAGCCCCGAATCTTTCTTCTGGGTTTGCAGATTTTGATTTTTTTTTCCACACCCTCAAAGTGTTTTTTTTTTTTTTGGTACGATTCGATTACCTTTGTCATATATCTTTCCTTCACTCTCTCTCTCTCTCTCTCTCTCTCTCTCAGCATACTTGTAGAATGTCTGGAATAGAGTGAAAGATGTATGATAAAGGGCAGAATGTCAGACGGGCCTGCGTGCCCAATTCTTAACTCTTTTGAAATAAAGATCAATCAATTAATCAATCAATCAATCAGTCAGTCAATCTCATACCCTCTCATATCATGACTCGCCGGCCACCGAGTCCTGTTCTAAAAGAACATAGTTCTAAACGTAACTTGTTAGATCTCGTTAGAAATTACCTTAGTTAACGTGCCAGAGTGGAATATCAGAACTCCATTCAAAATGTGTTGTTTTTGTGTGTGTGTGCGCGCTGTCTTGTTAGATTTGTTACTTCTCATGTAGTTTATTATCCTGTATTTGTGAATGTAATAGTTTCATCTTGCATTCTTAGATATTTTTGTCATGTACTTTGTGTTTCATATATATATATATATATATATATGTGTGAATGTAATAGTTTCATCATGCATTCTTAGATATTTTTGTCATGTACTTTGTATTTGATATATATATATATATAATGTAATGCAAATAACTATCTAATCGAGTGTGTGGGAAGAATGAAAGATGGAATGATAAAGGTCAGAGTGTAAGACTGGCCTGCGCGCCCAATTATTCAATCTTTTCAAATCAACATTCATTCATTCATTCATTCATTCTTTCTCTAAGCATGTAATGTTACAAAAATTGAATCGACAACGTATTTTTAAGCAATGAATACTAATTACCTCCCATGTAGCCAATTATCTTACATTCATGAATGTAATCAGTCAGTCATTAGCATGTCTGGTGCGGAACTTTGCCTCCCTAACAGCTCTCCTGTAGGCTTTTCGGTTGTAAGCAAGACGCCCTGCTGCTGATTCGCAGATCAACAACGATGTCTTGCAACCATCTTCGCCTTGGTCTTCCTCTCTTTTTCCATTATGTACCCTTCCAAGACGGTCTTCTCTAAATTATCATGATGTTTAATATGTCCAAAGTATTTAAGTATTCTCTGTTTCGTCTTCCTTACCAGCCTTCTTCAATATTAAGTTCTGGTAGTATGGATATCATCATTAAGGACTTATACAATGGATATGTTTGTGCAGTCAAGACAGAAGAAGGGATGAGTGAATGGTTCCAGATTGAAACAGGCGTGAAACAAGGATGTATACTGTCTCCTTTACTTTTTGGGATTACAATAGACTTCATAATGAAAAAATGCTGAACAGGCAACACAGGTATTGACTGGGTACATGGGACCCAACTAGAAGATCTTGATTTTGCTGATGACATAACTCTTATCAGTAATAAAGTGAATTCCATGCAAGAAAAAACAGATAGCCTGTCTTCACTGGCTAGCAAAATAGGACTTGAAATTAACAAGGACAAAACAAAAATAATGAAAATTCCCATCAATCAAATTGGAAAAATACACATAGAAGGGACAGATATTGAAGAAGTCAATCAATTTTCATATCTTGGCAGCTACATAGACCAGGATGGTGACACTAGAAAGGAAGTTAAGATCAGAATTGCAAAAGCAGCATCAATCTTCAAGAATCTTGAGAACATATGGAATTCAAAAGTTATAAGCACAAAAACCAAGTTAAGACTATTCAATTCAAATGTAATATCTACCCTCATTTATGCATGCGAAAGCTGGAAAACAACTAAAGAAATAGAAAAGAAATTAGACTCTTTTGAAAACAAATGCCTAAGGAAAATACTCGGCATCAAGTGGAATGAATTCAAGAACAATGCAGAGATAAGACAGATGACTGAACAACAACCAGTCTCATGGGTGATCAGGAAAAGGAGATGGACATATGTTGGTCACTTGATGAGAAGAAATGATCAGAGAATCCCAAAACAAGCTATCAAGTGGAACACAACAGGCCGAAGAAAAAGAGGCAGACCGCGTGAAACTCTGAAGAGGACATTATTAAGAGAGGCCAAATTAACAGGCATAAAATCCTTTGATGAGGTTGAAAGACTCACCGAAGACAGGAAAAATTGGCGAACTACTTTGCGAGCATTATGTGACGTTTAACGCCACAGGAAGGATATAAGATATAAGATATAAGAAGTATGGATATATTTGTTCTTATTTGTGTCTATGATATTTGAAGAACTCTTCTGTAGCATTTACATTTAAAGCCATTTATGTGTTTCTCAGCTGTTTTGTTAAGTGTCCAGGTCTCACAGGCATATGTTGTGATAGGAAAGATGCATGCCCTTAAAAGTCTTATTTTTGTATTTCTGTCTGTTCCTCTCCACAGCTTCTTTAGTTGTTTTACTTTCTGAAGAGCGATAGATATTCTCCTTTGAATATCCCTCATTGTATCTCCATTATTAGATAGTAATGATCCAAGATATTCAAAATTCTCCGCCTCTTCCAATTTTTCCTCATCATGAATGTATTATTCTTACTTTATACATTTAAGTATGTTCTTTTTTTCTAAATGTAATTTGCATATTTGTAGTAAATTTGAATGTTTGATAAGAATGAAAGATAAGTGATAAAGTGTGGAAGTGAGACGGGCCTGAGTGCCCAGCTTTTTACCATTCGAAAAAAAAGATAAGAGAAATGACGACTCGGTAAATCTGGTTCTAGTAATGAAAGTAGATGGAGACGTCTGGTTCAGTTTTACACAAAGATAGAAAGTGGGCAGAAAGCAAGATGAGCACATACAGATGAAGAACATACAACAATCCAATATTTCGGCAAAAGCCTTTTACAAGCTTCACACATAAAAACAAGATGACAGATAAAAACACGAAAAACAGATAAAAACTTAAAAACTTATCTAAATGGCCTCCTTTATGTAAAGAAGACTGGCACAAAATGACTGAAAATACAGATAGTTCGTTTGTTTTTGTTTCCTCTCTCTATCTCTCTGTCTCTTGCTCTCTCTATTGTCTCTCTTTATCTGTCTGTCTCTCTCCTTCTCTGTCTCTTTCTCTGTCTCTCTCTCTTTCTCTGTCTGTCTGTCTCTCTTTCTCTGCCTGTCTGTCTCTCTTTCTCTATCTTTCTCTCATTCTCTGCCTGTCTGTTTCTCTTTCTCTATCTGTCTCTCTCTTTTTCTGTCTGTCTCTCTCTTTCTCTGTCTCTCCCTTTTTGTATTTCTCTCTCCTTCTTTCTCGCTCTCTCTCTCTCTCTCTGTCCGTCGCTCTTTCAAATTTCTCTGTCTCTCTCTCTTTCTCTCTCTGTCCCCTCTCTTCCTTTGTCTGTCTCTCTCTGTCCCCCTCTCTTCCTTATCTTTCTCTCCCTATGTCTCTCTTTCTCTATCTGTCTCTCTCTTCCTCTGCCTATCTGTCACACACTCTCTCTCTCTCTCTCTCTCTCTCTCTCTCATTTTTTGTAAACCTTTCTTGAAAAAAAAAATCATCAACTCCCAAATCCTGATTTTTATCTTCCTGTAAATATTTCGCCCATCTACCCTCCCCCTCTTTACCCGTCCTCTAGGATGTGCTCACTCATCTGGAACGATAGCCAGGCAAGCCACTCTCACTCACGCACGTGCCTAGCAACCTGTGTCCAAACTGGCAATCGGAAACGAGTTCTAAAAAAGCAAATCTCACGCTCGCATTTATAAGTCTTATCCTACTTTATATTCTGTTCTGCTTCACTTATTTTTACCAAAAAATTAACCAACAAAATTGCTGTAAAACATGCCATCTCTTCGTGCAAGAAACAAGGATTGGATTGTATTTAATATGTGTAAATATTACAATTTAAACTTGTATGATTTTTTTGTTGTTGCCAGGTATAGAACGTTAAGGCATTTCCTGTTTTACCTGGAGCAGGTGTGATGAAGAAATTGCTTGTCTCATCTAGTTCTAGCCTTCATGAAGAAAGTAGGGAAGAGATTGGGTATTCGGGTAAATACTGATCTATCTATCTATCTATCTATCTATCTATCTATCTATCTATCTATCTATCTATCTATCTATCTATCTATCTATCTATCTGTCTATCTGTCTATCTATCTATCTATCTATCTATCTATCTATCTATCTATCTGTCTGTCTGTCTGTCTATCTCCATCCATCCATCCATCCATCCATTTTGTCACATCAGTGCCAAAGACACAATAACTGAAAATAAAATAGTTGTCTGTTCCCTCTCTCTCTCTCTCTCGCTCTCTCTCTCTCTCTCTCTCGCTCTCTTTTCCTCTCAAGTCCCTGCAGTTCCTAAGGCACATAGGACTATTGGCAACAAGTAATCTTCGCTTTTGTCGGTCAGTTGCCATCTTCTTTGGCTGTCTTCCATATCAGACTTTTCTCTACCGGCATTCTCTCTCTCTCTCTCTCTCTCTCTCTCTCGCTCTGCTGTACGTCCCAATGTCTCTTTGTGTCGTCCCATGCTTCTTTTACCCTGTGGAGTCCATTTAAAGATATCCATAGTAAAGATTCGTATGTCATTCTCATAACGTGTGGTCAATCCAATGCCAACTCCTCCTCTCAATCACTGCTGACAGCGGGGTCATGTCATGTCATGTCTCTCTTAACAAGAGGTCATTACTTATGATACCTGGCCATAGCACAAATCTGAGTATGCATATTTTAAAATGTATTTGGATACTTTTATTTTAATACGAGAATATTTAAGATTATTATTCTGTCAGGTCGAAGCATTAAATCAGTGGTTCTCGGAGTGGGGCATTACAGCCCCCACCTCCAACTCCCATGAAAGCGGTGCAGGTGAAGTAATTAAGGATAAAAAAAAATAACTTTACGAACCAACTGAGACAGAAATTAAGTTTTTGGGGAACACTCAGTAAGGCACTTATGAATAATGGGGGCCGTCTAAATATAACTGAGAACCGTTCTACCAGACCATCCTAAATCTGGAAGTCCGTTGGAAGGATGCAGCTTATAGCTTTCCTCCAAATTCTCATGACAACCTCAAAAGTTTTGTTTTCCCTCACGAAACTGACCTCTTCGCTAAGTCTACTTTTTTTGCGTAGATTAATCTATAAAATGTAGGTATTCTGGAATCCCCCTTTCGCTTTTCTTGCTCCTTTATAACCTACTTTTATAGCCTAACCTTGTTTATAGCCTATAACCTAACCTCTTTTTGTAACCTATAACCTAACCTCTTTTACAACCCTGTGTATCTGCAGGTTCCATCTCTTGGATAAACTGGTCTTCAGATTGTACTTTTCTGTGCAAATTTATTCATCCTTTAATGTAGGGGTCATCTTTGGGCCAAGCTTCTGTGTGGGTGGGGTGGGGTGGGGTGGGGTGGGGTGGGTGGGTGGGGGGGATAGGGGGAAAGCGGGGGTGTCTTAGTTCTTCATAGCTGAGTGCAGATTTCCAGGGCGTAGTTCACAGCCTGAGGCGTTTGGGAGGGCAGAAGGAACGAACGAACGAATAGACTTTATCTTTTTTCAAAGGGTTCAGAATTGGGCACTCAGGCCCGTCTACCATTCTGAACTTCATTCATGCAGCTTTCATTCAGCCACAGATATTCAGCATTTGTTACTGAAGATAATATTCATGAGAAAGCCACAAAAAAAAACAATGAATATGTAAATAATTAATAAATCCTTTCTGGTTTATGTCACTACATAAAATAAACTTAATTCCATTTTCATATTTATTATAAACTTAAGAAAGTGCCAATCAAAACCTTCATACACAGGTGATTTCGGACTCTGTCCAGTTCCGATCTGAGGCAGAAAATGATAACATGTTGTCTCTTAAGGGATATTGCTTCAACAGAACTCTTTCATGAAACGAGGAAGAACTCATTCATTCATTCATTTGCATGTCCCTTGCGGAACTTTGCCTCCCAAACAGCACTCCTGTAGGCCTCTCGGTTGTGAGCAAGATGGCCTGCTGCTGTTGCATCCATTTCCAGATCGCCAACGATGTCTTGCAGCCATCTTCGTCTTGGTCTTCCTCTTTTTCTTTTTCCCATTATGTATCCTTCCAATACGGTCTTCTCTAAATTATCATGACGTTTAATGTGTCCAAAATATTTCAGTTTTCTCTCTTTAATCCTCTTCACTAGCCAGCCTTCTTCAATATTAAGCTCTTGTAGTATAGATATATTTGTTCTTTTTTGTGTCCACGATATTTGGAGAACTCTTCTGTAGCATTTACATTCAAAGGCATTTATGTGTTTCTCAGCTGTTTTGTTAAGTGTCCAGGTCTCAAAGGCATATGTTGCTATGGGAAAGATGCATGCAAATATTTTAAACTACCAACACAAGGCAGACAGAGGAAGAACTACAACTGTACGACAAGTTTCAAAAAGCACAGACAAAAGACAAGAAAGATGACAACTACAGACCTAAGGCAAATGTTCTAAACTCTAAACTAAAAAACGCAAATAACACACGTGTAAAGAAAATAAGAAAATTATGAAGACGTATATGTCCCTCTGTCTTTACTGTGCTGTTGGGGCACTCGTTAAGCCAGTGTTGTGTCTCTGTCTTTACTATGTTATTGAGGTATTCGTTAAGCCGGTGTTGTGTCTCTGTCTTTACTGTGCTATTGGGGCATTTGTTAAGCCGGTGTTGTTCTTCTGTCTTTACTGTGCTATTGGGGCACTCGTTAAGCCGGTGTTGTTACTCTGTCTTTACTGTGCTATTGGGGCATTTGTTAAGCCGGTGTTGTGCCTCTGTCTTTACTGTGCTATTGGGGCATTCGATAAGCCGGTGTTTGCCTCTGTCTTTACTGTGCTGTTGGGGCATTCGTTAAGCCGGTGTTGTGCCTCTGTCTTTACTGTGCTATTGGGGCATTTGTTAAGCCGGTGTTGTGCCTCTGTCTTTACTGTGCTATTGGGGCATTCGTTAAGCCGGTGTTTGCCTCTGTCTTTACTGTGCTGTTGGGGCATTCGTTAAGCCGGTGTTGTGCCTCTGTCTTTACTGTGCTATTGGGGCATTCGTTAAGCCGGTGTTTGCCTCTGTCTTTACTGTGCTGTTGGGGCATTCGTTAAGTCGGTGTTTTGCCTCTGTCTTTACTGTGCTATTGGGGCACTCGTTAAGCCGGTGTTGTGCCTCTGTCTTTACTGTGCTATTGGGGCATTCGTTAAGCCGGTGTTGTGCCTCTGTCTTTACTGTGCTATTGGGGCATTCGTTAAGCCGGTGTTGTGCCTCTGTCTTTACTGTGCTATTGGGGCATTCGTTAAGCCGGTGTTGTGCCTCTGTCTTTACTGTGCTATTGGGGCATTCGTTAAGCCGGTGTTGTGCCTCTGTCTTTACTGTGCTATTGGGGCATTCGTTAAGCCGGTGTTTTGCCTCTGTCTTACTGTGCTATTGGGGCACTCGTTAAGCCGGTGTTGTGCCTCTGTCTTTACTGTGCTATTGGGGCATTCGTTAAGCCGGTGTTGTGCCTCTGTCTTTACTGTGCTATTGGGGCATTCGTTAAGCCGGTGTTGTGCCTCTGTCTTTACTGTGCTATTGGGGCATTCGTTAAGCCGGTGTTGTGCCTCTGTCTTTACTGTGCTATTGGGGCATTCGTTAAGCCGGTGTTGTGCCTCTGTCTTTACTGTGCTATTGGGGCATTCGTTAAGCCGGTGTTTTGCCTCTGTCTTTACTGTGCTATTGGGGCATTCGTTAAGCCGGTGTTGTGCCTCTGTCTTTACTGTGCTGTTGGGGCATTCGTTAAGTCGGTGTTTTGCCTCTGTCTTTACTGTGCTGTTGGGGCATTCGTTAAGTCGGTGTTTTGCCTCTGTCTTTACTGTGCTATTGAGGCATTCGTTAAGCCAGTGTTGTGCCTTGATGTACACGATGATTCTGATTTGTACCTTATCTTGAAGTCGTGTTTTCTGAGTGTTTCTGGATTAGTTATTCACTGTCTCCAGCCATCAACTTCACGTTTCTGGATTAGTTAATCACTGTCTCCAGCCATCAACTTCACCTTTCTGGATTAGTTAATCACTGTCTCCAGCCATTCTTCACTTCCAAACTCTTTCAAACCTAAGGTTGGCAACACGCTGATACAGAAGTCAAGCCAGTCCTGCTTTATCACTTGACATGAGGTTTTATTGATGGAATGGATGAAAATGCAGATGGTGATGACGATAATCCGACCGCCGGCAGGCAGGTTTACCCTGCCACATGGCGAGTCCATTCATACCTGCAAAACTCCAAAACAGATATAAACATCCATTTTCTCGACAGAGACTTCACGAAAACCATCCACTCAGGTACACATCCAAAAGAAGACTAGCTCACTCAGCTTTTTTTTTGCCCACAATTCTCTGTCACGGGTTTTTCAACCCATGTGACGCTCTCGAAGGATATCAGCCGAGCGCGGAAAAGTTCATAAAGAGAATCATAACAATTGCGCTTTCTGTAAAGAAAAAAATACAGTTGTCTCCCATACTTCTACAATTACAAACAAAGAAGAAAAAAACCCTAGATATACAGAAAGTAAAACCAAGATAAATTTGTAAACATGTAAGGAATAGAAAGACAGATATGAAACACAAACATAGCACAAAAGGTTTATAAACAGAAATAGTTGACAGACTAAAGGCAAAGGTACGAGCTATGAACCAGCTTCATTGCCCACGGACAAGGCATAAGTTCTCTGCTGCCTAGTCAGCAGTTGACCAGAAACTGCCAACTAATGCCGCCATCACCACTAACTCCGTAGCTAGCGGCGTCATTCCTCTTCCTTCCCAGAGCGTTAACCCTGGTACCCTTTTTTTCTTGAGGTTGGGTGAGTGAGCCCATGGGAGTTTTTTGCTGGCCATGGTCTGACACATCTCCTCCCCCCTCCCCCAAGGTGGTGAGTGGAAATTGAAACTTGGTCTGTAAGCGAGTGTCTAATCCACTGCGCTAACGCGGCTCCCGAGACAGACATAACCGAAAATCAAATAGAAGATGAAAGAAAGCAATAAACAAACAAAAGGCAGACAAAAGCGAATATAAACAGAAGGCAGACAAAAGCGAATATTAACAGAAGACAAAGGCAAATAATTAACAGAACACAGACAAAAGCAAATATAAACGGAAGACAGACAAAAGAGAACATACAGAAGACAGACAAAAAGCGATCATAAACAGGAGACAGACAAAAACGAATAAATAACAGAAGAAAACAAAAAGAATACAAATTTTAAAATAAGTCACAGAGAAAAAGAATAAACGTATAGTCTTGTCTTCCATCTCCCTGGAGCTGTGTTCTCTGCAGGCGATGCTGTGAAGATGTTGAGGCAGAGCATCATTTCAGTTTAGTAGCGGGGTTATGGCGGCTTTTTTCCCCCTAGTTCCCGAGAGGAGCTAACAGAGCAGGAGATCCGCAGTACTTCTTTACCAGACTCCACCACCATGGGTACTATGACGATCCTGGCCTGGTTAGCCAGCCTAGGCCTTTTAATGGACTCGCCAATGAAAAGGCGCATGCAACAAATCTTTATCAATGAATGTTAGAAAACGAGTCCTAAAATGCTATATTGAACCTATCTTGTTATATGGAAGTGAATCATGGACAATAGGCAGGTCTGCACAAAAATCACTGGAAGCAGCAGAAATGTGGTTTATTAGAAGAATGTTGCGAATTCTCTGGACAGCAAAAATAACTAATGAAGAATGTATGAGAAGAGCTGGAGAGACAAAAAAATCTTGTAAAAAAAATAAGAGAGAGACAAAGTACTTTCATAGGACATGCAATGAGAAGAGGGGTCATTGAAAATATTATAACAACAGGAAAAATAGAAGGAAGAAGATCAAGAGGAAGGCCAAGAGAAATGATACTGGACAGTCTGACGGGATGGTGTGAGAGGAGATCGCCAACTGAGCTGATGACCAGCATGAAGGATCGTGTATTCTGGAGAAGCATAATAGCCAACTCCAGTCGGCACGGCACCTGATGATGATGATGATGATGATGAATGAATGAAAAGGTGGGATAAGTTCTTGGTCAGCTATGCTTCATCAGTCTTGATGTCAGCATGTCCGTTACGGGTCGATGATTGTCGTCACCCCATCCTCCAGAACCAAAAAAGATGACACAGAAAAACAGTGTGATTTCTCAAAACGTAAAAGAAATAGAGATGTACAACAACTGTTGTATGTTTCAACAAACAACAACAACAAACAATAAACAAACAAGAAGAAAACAAAATTAAAATACGGAACTATTAAACAGTTACTATCATTGGGAAAAGGCCCGAATCCATCGATGTTTCTATCTTACTCGGATGTTTCTATTTTATTAGTTTTGGGTGGATGACCGCAGGACAGGTGTACTAACTCCGTAGCACAAGTGAAAACATGGACAGTTTAAAAAATACGACTACAGAGACTAAAAACGCTGCCTTCCTTCCTACAAACTGCGCCATTATCGATTCATGACTTTTTTCTGAAAGAAAAAAATTCGTAGCCTAGTGGAGTTTTTTTAGCTTTTCTAATAAACAAGAGTTTAACGAAGATGTGTTAAATTTCACTTTGTTATTATTACATTTCTAAGGTTGCTACTTTATTACTACATTTCTACAATTGTTACTTTATTGCTGCTACATTTCTAAGGTTATTACTTTGTTATTACTTCAGTTCTAAGGTTGTAATTTTGTTTTTACTATATTTCAAAGACTGTTACTTTGTTAGTACTCGTACTACATTTTAAAGGTTGTTAATTTGTTATTACTACGATTTAAAGATTGCTATTTTGTTATAATTACATTTTAAAGGTTGTTACTTTAATACTGCGCTTCTAAGGTTGTTACTTTGTTATTAATACATTTTAAAGGTAGTTACTTTGCTATTACTGGATTTTGAAGGTTGTTAATTTGTTATTATTACATTTCCAAGATTGTTACTTTGTTATTGCTACACTTTAAAGGTTGTTACTTTGTTATTACTACATGCTTAAAGTTGTTACGTGGAAAATTAAACAATTCGAGTTTTCTTCGATATCCTTGGCATTTTGTGCCACTCTTTCTTTCAAGGAAGATAAAAAAAAACTGTTTAATTTTTTTATCTCTTTTTGGTGTTATTTACCTTTTGTTTTTTGTGTGTGATCCTTGAGGAAAAGGGCTTTTGCCTAAATATTGGATTGTTGTGTGTTCTTCATTTACATGTGCTCTTCTTACTTTCTGTCATTCTTGTTTCTATACACTTTCCTCACTCTTTCTATCTTTTTTTTTTTTTTTTTTAAAACCGAACCTTACATCTTTATCTACTTCATATAAGATGCCAGTTCTACTTCAAAATGTGTTAACAGTTTGGTTTTTACCTAGCATAAGGGAAGCTTGGAAGAGAAGAGATGAAAGTAAATTCTAATTTAGCAAAGACTTCCAAATCTCGAAATTTTTCAAAGGTCGAGCCCCTCTTAGCTCGATATCCAGGATCCCTCGCCACCAAAGGGGTATGGATATCCCCCAGATTAGAAATACTTTGTTCCGCTTCAGTGGATCTCACCAGCCCAGGTCCACATCCTGCTTTTTTTAAAACCCAGGCAGCCTCCGAATCCACCCCCCGTGCAAGCAGTCCCCCAAGTTACAAGCGAGTTCCGTTGCAAAGTCTGTTCGGAAGTCGAATTTATACGTAAGACGGAGCAGTTAGGTACGGCTTTTATCTAACCTTCAGTTATATAGTATCGAAGAAACGCTTTAGACGCCTAGTGTTTCGCTGGCGCGGGCTACGAAGCATTATAAACAATTCTATGTTAACTAGAATTTTTAACTGTTCGTACCTGCGGATTGTACGTAAGTCGGACGTTCGTAAATCGGGGGCTGTCTATATATTAATTGAGAACGGATTTTCACCACCGTGCATTCAATTACGGTGACGCTTATTGAAACATGGACGCTTTACCAAACAAAGCAAGTAAAGTCTTAGACTTGAAATCCACCCCCCGCCTGGGTAGCCACCGGCTGTTGAGAAACACTGAGACAGATGGATATAATCATGAATTTAAATCAGAGAAACAAACATAACGCTGCAGGAGACACTAGTCAGCGGAAGAAGAGAAGAAAAAAAAAAAGGGGGGGGGGGGTCCATGATGCAAAAGAAGATTCAAGACGGAATTAAGCGATTTAGAATACATCAGGGCTCCAGTGCTTAAACTGACTTAACGACCAGCCAACCGTGGAAAAAATAACACCATAACATCTTTCAAGAAAGGCAAAAGATTACCTTTCAAAGCCAAAAAAGTGATCTTGATTGCCTTCCATGACGCGGGTTACCGGATGGTTCCAAATGCTATCAGAGGTTAAAAAGTCCTGTAACATTTTGAACCACCGTTTATTTACTTATTTTTTTGTTTTTGTTTTAGCGAGAATGCCTTCGCATGCCAAGTATTTTGATATCTTTTACTAACATGGAAGCTTAACTCTCATTTAGAAAAGCAAAGTTATGATGTTATCATCATCATGTGGCATGCTTGGCAGTATCGGCGACCATGCCTCTAAACATTGTCCGATCTTTCATGTTATCCACCAGTTATGTTGTTATGCATCTCCCACGCCATTTTATCAAGACATCTAAGATTTTCTCTTTTAGTCTACCTCTGCCTTTCCTGCTTCTAATTTTCCCTGTTGCAACAATAGTTTCTATTCCCCCCCCCCCTCTTCTTATTATATGGTCAGTGAACCTAGAATCTCACTCACCCGTAGAGTGATCACCATGATTCCTATCTCACTGGCTTTCCTTAAGCATTCTTCGTTTATTATTTTTGGCTGTCCAATGTATTCTTAACATTCTTCGTAGGAACCAACATTTCAGCTGCCTCTAATGGTCTTGTTATTGTTTTTGTCAATACCATGATTCGCTCCCATATAGTAATACTGGCTCGATATAAAATATGATATTATAACAATTTCATATGAGTTTATCACACGTCAGAAATGACGGCAGAAGAAGTTAAAGTATAAGGCTTGCTTAAAACTATGCCTTCGTGATCTAACTGTTGTTGTTGTTGTTGTTGTTGTTATGTTTTCTTCTAAAGGGAAAGAGAAGGGCAATAAGATTAGCATGACTAATATTTTGTTTTCTTTCTCCTTCATTTCCCATTTGAACTTTTCAGTGACTGTCAAGAAAGTAAGAAAGTATGTATTCATATATTCGGGCCCAAAACAGGGAGTGAGGGGTCGGGGGTTGTACACCTAGGGCCCAGGTTGTTGAAGGGCCCAGGCTGTTATGGTTTTTATTTCCTGAACTGTAATGGTGTATTTTACACATGAGCAAGCAGAAAAAACACGAAAAACTATTTAACAGTCATCACAAAGAAAAACTTAGATGTATAAAACGATGAAAGGATGATTCAGTTTTAAAAACGAAGACTGTCCCCCAGTGTTCTGCAGGGTCTTGATGTACGCCTATGACTTGATGGTCTCACCTTTTGGCATCATATCCGCCACATGAACGACCCCATCAATGTCCTATAAGACAGCCAACATGGCTTTACCGACTGATGGAGTTGTCTTGAATTTCTTCTTCCTCGATTTCGAGGATTTTGTTTTTCCTGGTACACACCAAAAAAAGACCCCGGGGTATCAGAGAAATCTGGGAAGGTAAAGCGGCCAGGTGTGATACTGACCACATCACATTTTTATGTGCCGAAGGTTATGGAAAATACGGGCCTAACACCATATTTCTCACTATGTCTTAATCACGTGGAAACGGGAATTTTACCTATACTAATGGCATTCATTCAATCATTTGCTCGTCCCTTGCGGAATTTTACCTCCCTAACAGCTCTCCTGTAGGCCTCTCGGTTGTGAGCAAGATGGTCTGCCACTGCTGCATCCATTTAGAGATCGTCAACGATGTCTTGCAGCCATCTTCATTTTGGTCTTCCTCTCTTTCTTTTTCCATTATGCATCCTTCCAATACAGTTCTCTCTAAATTATCATGACTTTTAATGTGTCCAAAATATTTAAGTTTTCTCTCTTTAATCCTCTTTACTAGCCAGCCTTCTTCAATATTAAGTTCTTGCAGTATGGATATATTTGTTCTTTTTTGTGTCCACGATATTTGGAGAACTCTTCTGTAGCATTTACATTCAAAGGCATTTATGTGTTTCTCAGCTGTTTTGTTAAGTGTCCAGGTCTCACTAATGCCACTCCAGTTTATAATTACGTATATGAAACTCATTTCCTATGTGTAGGAGGCACGCGACAGTAACTAGGGACGCGAAAGTAACTAGGGACGCGAAAGTAACTAGGGACGCGAAAGTAATTTGGGACGTGAAAGTAACTGACGGTATAGCCCAACTCGGCTGTCCGTGATCCTGCATCTATCTATTTATGTATTTATCCATGTGGAACTTCCTCAAGGTCATGACTTGTGTGATGGATGTTTCTGTAACATTTGGTGAAATGGCGGAAATGTGAAAAAACATTTTGCTGGAAACTCAAGTAAAAGGACGGGAACTGCAATGAAATGGAGCGATCTTTCCTGGAAAACTTGTTTGCCTGATTAAGGATTGCCAACTTTCCCCTGGGGCACCTGTTCTATGATTCAGTTTTCTACGTCAAGAAAACATCTGAAGGAAGTTTATTAGTTTTTTTTTCTTTTTTTTTTTCTGAGGTAGAACTTCCCCTCACGTGAGAGGTCGGCGTGACCGCAGGGTGTTGTGAGAGTACATAAATGTGGGGTAGCTGTGGCTCAGGGTAAAGAGAAGATGACTTCTTCTTTAGAGCTTTCGTCGTCTTCTTCTTATATTCCTTTTTTCTTCTTGTTCTTCTTCACCTTAATCATCTTCATCCTTTTTTCTCTACTTCTGTTGTCTTCTTTTTCTTCTGCTTCTTCTTCTTGTCTTAATCATCTTCATGCTTTTCTTTTCATTTTTTATCATCATCATCATCATCATCATCATCATCTCCTTCTTCTGTTTCTCTTAATCATGATCACCACTATTATCATTTTTGTTCTTATTTTTTCTCCTCTTAATCGTCTTACTCATCATCATCTTCTTCTTTCCTCTTTTCGTTTACTCATCCTCCAATTCTTATTCTTATCCCTCCTCCTATCTCGCTCATTATTGTAACTTTCTTCAAACAGAAATATTCCCTCAGTATACCACAGGCAAAGAACCAAGAGTCAGACAGGATCCCAAATCAGATCAGTCAAAAATTGATCCTCAGATCCGTACACGACATCTGACAGGAAAACAAGGCCCTAGAGGGGTCAGGTTGGGCCCCGAAGTCAGCTACTGTCTGAACCTCTGTCCACAAATTGGAAGAAACTCTCATAAACATATACAAGTTAAGATTTGCCTTCTTATTCTTTGGGGGCCAATGGCGTTGTCCGTGTAGGCTGTCGATGACACATAGCTGACAAGCCGGCGTTAATGTTGAAGACCTATAGCTGATCAAGACCCTGTCCCAACTCTCTGTTGATAGTAGTTTCTATTACCCCCCCCCCTCTTCTTATTATATGGTCAAAGAACCTAGAATCTCTCTCACCCGTAGTGTGATCACCATGATTCCTAACTCACTGGCTTTCCTTAAGCATTCTTCGTTCGTTATTTTGGCTGTCCATGGTATTCTTAACAGTCTTCGTAGGAACCAACATTTCAGCTGCCTCTAACGGTCTTGTTATTGTTTTTTGTTAATACTATGATTCGCTCCCATATAGTAATACTGGCTCAGTGTAAAGTATGATATTATAACAATTTTATATGAGTTTATCAGCCACACGTACAAGGTACCAGGCCTAGCCTGGTTAATGGAGCAGGGATTGGCATAGTCCACATGGTGGTGGAGTCTGCTAAAGAAGTATAGCACACACACTCCCGGCATTTTAGCTGGGCGCCCGGACTGGAAAAAAAACTAGCTGCAGTGACCCCGAAAGAAAGCCAACACGACGCCTGGCTTGAACATCTTCACGGCATCGGCTGCTGGGAACATCGTCTCACACTTCCATAGAGGTTAACGGTGAAGAAGAAAGATTCTTTCATTGTTTCATATACTTAAGAAAAGAGAGCAAAAACAAGATTTCTTCTTCTTCTTCTTTTTCTGCTTCTTCTTCTTCCTTTTTTCTTCTTCTTTTTCTTCTTCTTCTTTTTCTTCTTTTTCTTCTTCTTCTTCTTCTTCTTTTTCCTTTTTCTTTTTCTTCTTCTTCTTTTCCTTCTTCCTCTTTTTCTTCTTCTTCTTTTTCTTCTTCTTCTTCTTCTTTTTCATCTTCTTTTTCTTCTTCTTTTTCTTCTTCTTCTTTTTCTTCTTCTTCTTCTTTTTCTTCTTCTTCTTTTTTTCTTTTCTTCTTCTTCTTCTTCCTCTTCTTCGTACGTACACTGGCGTTGATGTCAGGTACCCTGATTTTTGCGATGCACCTTTTCGGCTGGGTACCTCCGACTTCAGCACATTTCCTTGCTAGGGCAGACTGTGTTCTTGCTCGGACAGGGTATCTGTGTTCTTTCAAGCACCAAGACCCAAGAGAAGAACACTGGCTTTTTTTTCTCTCCGCCCCCCCCCCCTCTCAAGCACCTACACCTTCCTCATCCCCAGTCCTGCAGCCAACGTTTTGAAATTCAAATGGTCTCTCTTCTAGCTGGAGTGCAATTGCGCTCACAAGACAGCTTCTTTCCGGAGATGCATCAACCCCCACTCCTAAATATGCTTTTTTTATATTTTGGGTCATGTTGGGTGTTTCTATTGATGTATTCCGTCTTTCATACACGCGTGTTACTTGTTATTGATGAAGGTTTAATACGGACGGAGTTTGCCTGTTACTGGCAGTCAATGATTTGTAGGCTTGTGAAATCACTTACATCTTTTGCTCCTGAACTCGGCAGGTGTTTCAGAGAAAAAAAAACGAAAAGTCAGCCTACATCCTGTAGTAGCAGGTGGGCATACATGTTCGTATACAGGGTAGACATTGTAGATGTCTTCCCTTAGGCCGGTAGGATGGACGATTTGGACACATAATCACATCTCTCCTTTGGACGAAATATAAACAGATTTTGGTGACGCTTTCTTCTTTCTTTCTGTACTTGGGGCGTTCATACAGAAGTGTTAATGGGGCTTTACTTAGGCCGTATCGTATCGTAGTGATCACGTTACGCACGTGAATAACAGGGTAGACTTTCATCTTGATCTTCGAGAGTTGAGGTTACTGGACTAGTTATACACAGAATTCCAGCTCTCACTCTCATTTGCTGGATTACTTAAACACTGTTCCAGACATACTTCTCATCCAGGCTCTTCAAAACCTCACGTTGATGACAACTGGTACAGATACTCAAGTAAATCCTGGGTAACGGTGACTTGGAACATTTATTGATGGAAGGATGATAATGTTGATGAAAATAACATTAAATTCGACTGCCGGCTGGTTATCCCTGCCATGTGGCCAGTCCATTCATACGTACAACTGCAGTACAGCTATAACGTTCATATGTTCCACGAAGACATCACACCGCACAGAAAACGTCCACAAAGTTACACGTTCAAACCAAGACTTACTCCACGCACTCAGCCTTGCCCCCACAATTTCCTATCACGTGTTTTGCAGCCCACATGACGTTCTCGAAGGATTTCAACAGGAGAAAATTGAAAAAGAAAAACCTATAATAATGCCCTTACTATCATTGTTACACGAATACTGCTATAGAAAGCGTATAGCAGTATATGAGGTATTATGTATGTCCTACTTGTTCAGGCCTTACTACGACATGCTCGCTTAAGCAGGTGAACTTTGGTCATATAGTCATGTGACTGGCTTGTTACTGAATTTGTTCACCGCGGGGGGGGGGGGGGGTTGTAGGGTTTGCTAGAGAGAGAACAACAGTTTAAAAGTTAGGCGATAGACCTATGGAAGGAAGAATCTGAGGAAGACTTTATCTGTTTGCACGAGCGCTGAGAAAGTGATTAAACATGGGAGGGTGTGTGTGAGATCTTGGAGCTGGGCTTGTGCTTGGACCCGTTCTTCAGTGTTGAGGTCGTTGTTGAGTCGCGGTGGGGGGGGGAGTCACCGTGAAATGTTCGTTTGTTTGGGTATTGTTCTTTGTTGAGCTGTCACTATTTACAACATGAGTCATACGTACATGCACTCTTCCTCCATTAGATCACACATACACTCATCCATCACTAGATCACACATACACTCATCCATCACTAGATCACACATACACTCATCCATCACTAGATCACACATACACTCATCCATCACTAGATCACACATACACTCATCCATCACTAGATCACACATACACTCATCCACAACTAGATCACACATACACTCATCCATCACTAGATCACAAATACACTCATCCACAACTAGATCACACATACACTCATCCATCACTAGATCACAAATACACTCATCCATCACTAGATCACACATACACTCATCCATCACTAGATCACACATACACTCATCCACCACTAGATCACACATACACTCATCCATCACTAGATCACACATACACTCATCCATCACTAGATCACACATACACTCATCCATCACTAGATCACACATACACTCATCCATCACTAGATCACACATACACTCATCCATCACTAGATCACACATACACTCATCCATCACTAGATCACACATACACTCATCCACAACTAGATCACACATACACTCATCCATCACTAGATCACAAATACACTCATCCACAACTAGATCACACATACACTCATCCATCACTAGATCACACATACACTCATCCATCACTAGATCACACATACACTCATCCATCACTAGATCACACATACACTCATCCACCACTAGATCACACATACACTCATCCATCACTAGATCACACATACACTCATCCACCACTAGATCACACATACACTCATCCATCACTAGATCACACATACACTCATCCATCACTAGATCACACATACACTCATCCATCACTAGATCACACATACACTCATCCATCACTAGATCACACATACACTCATCCATCACTAGATCACACATACACTCATCCACAACTAGATCACACATACACTCATCCACAACTAGATCACACATACACTCATCCATCACTAGATCACAAATACACTCATCCACAACTAGATCACACATACACTCATCCATCACTAGATCACACATACACTCATCCATCACTAGATCACACATACACTCATCCATCACTAGATCACACATACACTCATCCATCACTAGATCACAAATACACTCATCCATCACTAGATCACAAATACACTCATCCATCACTAGATCACACATACACTCATCCATCACTAGATCACACATACACTCATCCATCACTAGATCACACATACACTCATCCATCACTAGATCACATACACTCATCCATCACTAGATCACACATACACTCATCCATCACTAGATCACACATACACTCATCCATCACTAGATCACAAATACACTCATCCACAACTAGATCACACATACACTCATCCACAACTAGATCACACATACACTCATCCATCACTAGATAACACATACACTCATCCATCACTAGATCACACATACACTCATCCGCCACTAGATCACACATACACTCATCCATCACTAGATCACACATACACTCATCCATCACTAGATCACAAATACACTCATCCATCACTAGATCACACATACACTCATCCATCACTAGATCACACATACACTCATCCATCACTAGATCACACATACACTCATCCATCACTAGATCACACATACACTCATCCATCACTAGATCACACATACACTCATCCACCACTAGATCACACATACACTCATCCACAACTAGATCACACATACACTCTTCCATCACTAGATCACAAATACACTCATCCACAACTAGATCACACATACACTCATCCATCACTAGATCACAAATACACTCATCCATCACTAGATCACACATACACTCATCCATCACTAGATCACACATACACTCATCCATCACTAGATCACAAATACACTCATCCATCACTAGATCACAAATACACTCATCCATCACTAGATCACACATACACTCATCCATCACTAGATCACACATACACTCATCCATCACTAGATCACACATACACTCATCCATCACTAGATCACAAATACACTCATCCATCACTAGATCACACATACACTCATCCATCACTAGATCACACATACACTCATCCATCACTAGATCACACATACACTCATCCATCACTAGATCACACATACACTCATCCATCACTAGATCACACATACACTCATCCATCACTAGATCACAAATACACTCATCCATCACTAGATCACACATACACTCATCCATCACTAGATCACACATACACTCATCCATCACTAGATCACACATACACTCATCCATCACTAGATCACACATACACTCATCCATCACTAGATCACACATACACTCATCCATCACTAGATCACAAATACACTCATCCATCACTAGATCACACATACACTCATCCATCACTAGATCACACATACACTCATCCATCACTAGATCACAAATACACTCATCCATCACTAGATCACAAATACACTCATCCATCACTAGATCACACATACACTCATCCATCACTAGATCACACATACACTCATCCATCACTAGATCACACATACACTCATCCATCACTAGATCACAAATACACTCATCCATCACTAGATCACACATACACTCATCCATCACTAGATCACACATACACTCATCCATCACTAGATCACACATACACTCATCCATCACTAGATCACACATACACTCATCCATCACTAGATCACACATACACTCATCCATCACTAGATCACAAATACACTCATCCATCACTAGATCACACATACACTCATCCATCACTAGATCACACATACACTCATCCATCACTAGATCACACATACACTCATCCATCACTAGATCACACATACACTCATCCATCACTAGATCACAAATACACTCATCCATCACTAGATCACACATACACTCATCCATCACTAGATCACAAATACACTCATCCATCACTAGATCACACATACACTCATCCACCACTAGATCACAAATACACTCATCCATCACTAGATCACACATACACTCATCCATCACTAGATCACACATACACTCATCCATCACTAGATCACAAATACACTCATCCATCACTAGATCACACATACACTCATCCATCACTAGATCACAAATACACTCATCCATCACTAGATCACAAATACACTCATCCATCACTAGATCACACATACACTCATCCATCACTAGATCACAAATACACTCATCCATCACTAGATCACAAATACACTCATCCATCACTAGATCACACATACACTCATCCATCACTAGATCACACATACACTCATCCATCATTAGATCACACATACACTCATCCATCACTAGATCACACATACACTCTTCCTCCACTAGTGCATGACTGTGCATGCATGAAGAGCAAACCTGCTCTACGGGCTGACAGGGACAACATGATAAAGCCAGATATAAACGTCGACTCATTTTATGCCAAGACCCTACAGGTGATATCAGCAACTGCTGCTGCTGTGTCAAATTGGATGATGAAATGAAAAAGTCAATCAGTCAGTCATTCGCATGTCCCTTGCCGGACTTTGCCTCCCTAACCCCTCTCCTGTCGTCCCTTCGTTTGTAAGCAAGATGCCCTGCTGCTGATGCGTCCATTCGCAGATCATCAACGATGTCTTGCAGCCATCTTAACCTTGGTTTTCCTCTCTTTCTTTTTCCCCATTATGTACCCTCCCAAGATGGTCTTCTCTAAATTATCATGACGTTTAATGTGTCCAAAATATTTAAGTTTTCTCTCTTTAATCCTCTTTACTAGCCAGCCTTCTTCAATATTAATTTCTTGTAGTATGGATATATTTGTTCTTTTTTGTGTCCGTGATATTTGAAGAACTCTTCGGTAGCATTTACATTCTAAGGCATTTATGTGTTTCTCGGCTGTTTTATTAAGTGTCCAGGTCTTACAGGCATATGTTGCGATGGGAAAGATTCATGTCTTTAAAATATCTCATTTTTTGATTCTGTCTGTTCTCTCCACAAATTCTTTAGCTGTTTTATTTTATGAAGAGCGATAGATATCCTCCTTTTAAAATCCCTCATTGTATCTCCATTATTAATTAGTAATGATCCAAGATATTCAAAACTCTCCATCTCTTTCATGTTTTCCTCACTGATGCATATTTCAGATTCTTTATTGCCCATAAACTTCTTCAATTGTTGGTTCAGGTTCTTTATCCTCCAAGAATAATTCACACAGTTGATTTTCGTCTTCACGTTTAATTGTTTCATACATTCCTCTGCAATATTCCTTCCATCTTTCTAGAATTTCCTCTGTCTCTGTCAAGATATTCCCCATCTCGTCAGAAATTACATTTAGCTTAGGTGTGACATTTCTCGTCAATGTCTTAATTTCTTTAAACATTTTTCACTATCTCTTCCACACTTCTTATGTTCTTCTATTCATTCACAACAATCTTTTATGTATTGTTTTTTGTCTTTTATTATGTTTCTTCGTACTTCTTTTCTTAAAGATTTATGTTCCTCTCTGTTGTTATTTGTCACTTTCCATTTCATTTTCATTTCTCTATGTTATATTATTATTTCTAATGTGCCAATTGTAATCCATTCATTCTTTGGTGTTTTCTTTACCGGAACCATATCTTTTAGCTGTTATTATTAAAATATCTCTGGCCTGTGTAGCCAGTTCATCAGGTGTCATCTCCTCCTGTACATCCATCAGGATTACGAAAAGGTTCTTCACTTCTATGCTGTATTGTTCTCGTATTTTTTGTAAGATCAAAGCGGAGTGGTCTTGATCCTGTAACTGATTTTTTATCTTTATCTTCATGTCTGCTATTAATAACTCATGGTCCGTATCACAATCAGCACCTGGTAAAGTTTTTGCTGATGTTATACTTGATCTCCACCTTCTTTGCACTAAAATGTAATCTATTTGATTCTTGGTTTTCCCATCAGGTGATGTCCATGTAAACTCTTCTTGGATGTTGTCTAAAAAGTGTGTTAGAGACCATTAGCTCATTACCATGCAAAACGCCAATAGATTGTCACCTGCCTCATTTCTATGTGTTGTTCTAAATTTTCTCAAAACATGTCCTTCGTCTTCTGCTCTTTCTGTACCAGTCTTTGCATTAAAATGGCTCATTATTAATGTAATATCATTTCTTCGTACCTGGTCTATCGTCGTTTGCAGTGTGTTATAAAAGTCTTCTACTTCCTCTTCTTCTGCTGCTGATGTAGGTGCATATATCTGGATGATTGTTACATTTCTAGGAGTGCCCTTAAGTCTGATTGTGAGGATTCTACCACTTAGTGGACTGTAACCTAGTAATGCTTTTGATGTTGATTTGTCCAAGTAAAAAAGCCACTCCATTCTTTCTTCCTAATTCTCCACCAGAGTATATAAAGATATTATCATTCTCGCTCTTAAAGTGTCCTGATCCTTTCCATCGATGTTCGCAGATTCCCAAAATGTGTATCCCCGTTCTTTTCGTCTCGTCACTCATTATTTGATACTTTCCCTCAAAACATACTTCTCACATTCCATGTTCCTACTCTTATTTTTCTTTTTAGACATTAAAAAAGGGCAAGGAAATCTAGAACCAGAAATGAGTTAATGAAACATCACAGAAACTGTCTCGAAAGTAGAGAATTGTTTACGAAATAAGTAGATAGACTGCCATAGAGACTTCTGTCGTCAATGTTAGAAGAAGATTAAACGGGGGTTTCCTTTGTTAGCTAGATAGCCAGTTTATTTTTTAACTAGATAGCCGGTTTATTATTTAACTAGGTAGCAGGTTTATTATTTAACTAGGTAGCCAGTTTATTATTTAACTAGGTAACCGGTTTATTATTTAGTTATGTAGCCGGTTTATTATTTAGTTATGTAGCCGGTTTATTATTTAGCTATGTAGCCGGTTTATTATTTAGCTAGGTAGCCGGTTTATTATTTAGCTAGGTAGCTTGTTTATTGTTTAGTCAGATAGCCGGTTTATTATTTAACTAGGTAGCTTGTTTATTGTTTAGTCAGATAGCCGGTTTATTATTTAACTAGGTAGCTTGTTTATTGTTTAGCTAGGTAGCCGGTTTATTATTTAGCTAGGTAGCCGGGTTATATTTAGCTAGGTAGCCGGTTTAGTATTTAACTAGGGAGCCGGTTTAGTATTTAACTAGGTAGCCGGTTTAGTATTTAACTAGGTAGCCGGTTTATTATTTAGCTAGGTAGCCGGTTTATTATTTAACTAGGTAGCCGGTTTAGTATTTAACTAGGTAGCCGGTTTATTATTTAGCTAGGTAGCCGGTTTAGTATTTAACTAGGTAGCCGGTTTAGTATTTAGCTAGGTAGCCGGTTTAGTATTTAGCTAGGTAGCCGGTTTAGTATTTAACTAGGTAGCCGGTTTATTATTCAGCTAGGCCGTCGGTTTATTGATTAGCTAATCACTTTTCGTGAAATCGTTGTGCGAGTCCATGGTTGTGGTGTAGCTTGATACTTGCCTGTGAGGATAGCTATGGAAATGGAAAGAAATAAAGCTACGGAAGAGAAACTGTATCCACTTCTCGTGGAAGCTCAGTTCGTGTTTTGATTTGCCTTTAGTGAGTCTCCGTGGTGGACGAGTTTCCTGTTTCAATCTGACTTACCTTCAGGAGTTGGGTTCAGAGGTCACTGTGAATGGATCGAGAAGGGATATGAAGATGGGTTGTCGCGGGCAAGCGAAGTACTGGCATCTTGGGTTGTCGCGGGCAAGCGAAGTACTGGCATCTTGGGTTGTCGCGGGCAAGCGAAGTACTGGCATCTTGGGTTGTCGCGGGCAAGCGAAGTAATGACATCTTGGGTTGCCGCAGGCAAGCGAAGTACTGGCATCTTGGGTTGCCGCGGGCAAGCGAAGTACTGACATCTTGCCACTGACACAAGAAAATGACGCACTCAGGATGATTCAAGACGGCTGATTACTCTGGTAGTGACATCCGACATGTCATGCACCACTGCATTTCATTAGACCACACGTGACCACCCATGTGGAATGTGTAGAATGGCGTCGATCGTCATTTGTGTGCACCGTGCTGTTTGTCATTTGTGTGCACCGTGCTGATTGTCATTTGTGTGCACCGTGCTGTTTGTCATTTGTGTGCATCGTGCTGTTTGTCATTTGTGTGCATCGTGCTGTTTGTCATTTGTGTGCATCGTGCTGTTTGTCATTTGTGTGCATCGTGCTGTTTGTCATTTGTGTGCATCGTGCTGTTTGTCATTTGTGTCCATCGTGCTGTTTGTCATTTGTGTGCATCGTGCTGATTGTCATTTGTGTTCACCATGTCAGTGTCAACTGATGAATATATTAAGAACTATAAGTAAATAAGACCAAGGCGAAGATGGCTGCAAGACATCGTTGATAATCTGCAAATGGATGCATCAGCAGCAGGCCATCTAGACCCTGTCTCACTTCTCCCTTTATACCCATCGTAACAGGAGGAGGGGGCAGAGATCCTCACAGGCCCCATGGTGGTGGAGTCTGCTAAAGAAGTATTCCAGACCTTCTGCTTTTTAGCTCTACGCAGAGACTGAAAAATAGCCGCCGTTGCCCGATCTCGAGCCTACACTGACGCTGTTCCTCAACGACTTCATCGCATCGACGGCAAAGAACATCATCTCGCAGTTACAGAGAGATAGAAGAAGAAGAAGAAGAAGAAGAAGCAGAAGAAGAAGAAGAAGAAGGAGAAGAAGAAGAAGAAGAAGAAGATTTTTTTTAATTCCAATAGTTTTATGTTATAACGAAGACAGGTCTATTACAAATAACGTTATTCAGTGTTAAAAATTTGTTAACAAAGTCTTAACTCTAACAGTTTAGAATTTAACGAAGACATTAAGGGGAAATAAGATCAGAAGTAATTTATTTTTCACTTTAACATTTGTTAACAATGCCTAGACTCCGATAGATTAACTATTAACTGTTATACCAGAAATAAATTTATTCAGTTATTATGCTATTCCTAACCTTTAAGGCTAACTTGCTTCATGCTACAGTAATATCTTATGTTCATTCTTATAATTGAAACCATTTTTTTTCCTCCTCTGCCGTATGTAAGAGTTTCTGCTCACCTGTTTTCATGAACGCTGTGAACTGTAAGGAAAGTTTAACTCCTCCCGCTTTTAGCCACGTAGATAGCGTTGTTAGCTTGAAAACAAAACAAAACAAAACAAAACAAAAAACAATACAACAACTGCGCTCATACAAACTTTATTCCTTTGTTTTCATTTTCCAAATTTAAACTGCAATAAATGCTAAATATAGCAGTCGTGTCACATGCCGACAATATGGCGAGTGTGTTTATTATTAAGTTTTTATGTGGTCTAGGGACTGGTTGTTTTATTATTTTTTTTGTATGGTATGATGAAATGGGAATGCTAAGTAGCTAGGTAAGGCGGATGTAGATGTAGGACATTAAAACTCTTTCTTGGCCTGGATTTCGTTCGAGGCGTATACGGTACATCCTTTCTGACAGAAGAGAACATAAAAAGGCCAAGAGTCTGAGAATTCCCAGTAGCAGTTAGTCAGATTTACGAAGTCACAAAAGCGTCAAGGGAACGGCAATTTACAACACTGGTCTGCTGGAACCTTTTCCCTCACATACACGGAATCTTTTCTCCGTTATCGTCTTCCGCAAGGGTCGGCAACCTTCCTATCAAATCCATGAAAATCACAAGGGAAGTAATCAACGCTTTTTGTGAGAATCGGCAACGGTTTTGCTACTCGACTGGTAGACTAGGACGGAGATGAAGAGACAACATAGAAGAGGATATACAGGAAATAGATGTTACAAACTGAACAGAGAAGGTTAGGAACAGGGAAGAATGGAGGCGAACTTTATCTGCAGCATTGAGCGTTAATGGCTCAGAAAGCCGAGGAAGAAGAAATAGAAACCCCACGGGCGACAGCTTGCCCACCCCTGGTATATTATATATATATAAACACTTATTCATTAAGAAACGGTGTTATTGCCTTATTTTAGGTTTCAGATTTTCAAGTAAGAAAACGTGTTATTATATGTTATTTAGACATATAGAAGATGTATGTTAGTCCCCATATTTTTCTTGACGGCCTCCTTGGCTCAGTGGTTTGGCCCTCGGTCTACTAATCCGGTGCTACCGGGTTCACATCCCAAAAATGGGAGATGTTCTGGTACCACTACACCCAGCCTCTAAAAATGGGTAGCAATGAAATCTGGGAAGGTAAATGCGGCCAGACGTGACACTGACCACATCAGATTAATTCTAGCATAGTCCCTTGAAACTTAGAATTATGAATATAATTATGAGTATATTTTAGTTATAAAGGTTAACTAAATATAAAACTTAGAGAACAAGGTACAAAACACGTTCCCACGACACTAATGATAGACCAGCACGACTGGACGCTGACAAGTGTAACAGAAGAAACAGACAAAGACAAGGGGGCAAGCATTCAGCACAACTCATCTAACATTTTATGACTCGGGAACCAATCGGCGCACGTAGCAAAAACTAATGGACGAGTTTTAAATGACAGTGCAGAATTACCGAGTAGGCAGTAAAAAGAGGTCACACAGGGACAGAGACAGGCTGGAAGAGAGGAGGAATACGGAGTTTTTAAAACGAGAAGTAGTTTTAGGTCAGGCAGAAGAAATGTTTCAACTTAGGAAGTGATGATTAGTACTGCGGGTGAAATGCAGAGGTTGGTATTTTTGGAACTCTCTGGAAAAATGCTTTTGGAGTTGGCTTAATCTGACACCTACTTATATAAACTAGGAAAAAAGTAGGAAAAGCTTTATTACTTAATACACAATTGTGACGTTTCGGCGTGAGCCTTAATCATACAAGAACATGCATGACTAAGAAATAGAGAGAGAATATAAATTATATATTAACATGAATGCTGTGTTTAAAAAAAATTAAATAAAATGAATAGAGCACTTAGCTGTAACTTGTAAGAACCTGTGGCTTGTCCGACGCTGTATGTCAGAAATACGCATGGTGGAGTGCAGAGAGTATTTAAATGGAGACTTTGGATGTGTGATAGGTGGATCGTAAGTGAGGTTGGTGGGTGAAGAAACCGTGGTAGGAAGAGAGAGTGATACAATGGTAATCTAGCTGGGAGAAGGTGAAATATGTGATTATAGTTAGAATAGAGGAGGTATAATGTGATGCTGTGATGAGGTTGCGAACTATGTGTAACAAGTGAGAAGGGAGTAGAACTTAGTGGGGAGGGATTGTGGAAGAGAAGAATGTTAAGTGTAGCTGAATAAAGTGTTCAAACCATGTGGTTCCAGCGTCCCGTATCTTGAATGTAGCAATCTGATACCTGCGAACTTTGGTTGATAAGTATTAAAAGTGTTCGATAATTACCATATAGAGTCTTCTTATGATTATGTGTGTATTAAGAGTTCAGTCTTGCTTTGGAGCATTTAGCATACAGTGGAGTGCTGAAGCAAACAAAAAGGAGAATAAGGAATGTGTGTTAATAACTTAAAAATGAGGAGTATCAAATGTTGTCGCGGCCACAGCATAAAATGGCAGTTACAGAAGAGAAGGAATATTAAATGTTGTCACGGCCACAGCATAAAATGGCAGTTACAGAAGAGAAGGAATATTAAATGTTGTCACGGCCACAGCATAAAATGGCAGTTACAGAAGAGAAGGAATATTAAATGTTGTCACGGCCACAGCATAAAATGGCAGTTACAGAAGAGAAGGAATATTAAATGTTGTCACGGCCACAGCCTAAAATAGCAGTGAGAGAAAATCAACTTAACAATCATATAAAAAACAGTCAAGACTACAGAATTAAACAAAGAACACCTTCAATCATCAAAGATATATCTAAAGAACATCAAAATATTGCACCGGTGCACGTGACTATTTCCGGATTTCGTGGGGAGATGACCTAGTGTACAAGCAATCAAAATGCAAGGTTGAACTTATGATATATCCGGACTTGGCGATTTAGGCAGACAAAGAACATTAGAACATTTCATGTTCTCTAGAGACGTGTCATTCAGAACTCATTAATGAGACATTCTCAAGATTAACGGGAAAGAAAATCAACGACGGAGAATCAACACAGTCAACTAAGAACTGAGGAGACCGGTTAGGTTTTACGTATCAATTATATTGTTGTTGTGTTTACACTGTAGGTTGTTTAGGTTGCTGTATTTTATGCTACATATGTTGCGCTTGTTTCTTTGTTACTTAAACAGTACCAAGAAAATGACATGAGAGAGAGAGAATGGCAGAAGTCAGAGAAGAAACACCAGAAATAGACACACGATTGTCATACCGAAAGTCGTGAACAATTTTTTTTTTTAAATCAGAGTTTATAGATAGAGAAAATATAAATGAAATGCATCACCTTTGTCTGCATTCTTTGCACTTCATATGGAGGTCACATGACGTCACGCGGTGCAGAAACACAATGGCGGGTGCTGAAGTTTCATTTCGTCAACGTGCTGTTACTGAGTTCCTCGTTAAGGAGCATATCCCCATTGCTGAAATTCACCAAAGCCTTCAACTTGCTTATGGAGATGTGTGTATGGGTGCTAGCAGAGTTAGGATGTGGGTGAAACATTTCAAAGATGGAAACACGAGCATCCAAGATATGCCTCGCAGTGGTCACCCTCGAACTGCCTCCACTGAACGCAACGTGGAATGGGTTGACGACGTCATTAAAGAAGACAGACGTGTCACAGTATCTGAAATCCTTGTAAATCTTGTAATAGGACTCAATGTAGTACAGGAAATGACTGAAACCCTAGGCTATAGAAAAGTTTGTGCCAGTTGGGTCCCACAGGGGAGAACGTTCAGAAAGCAGTGCGGCTGTGCCGTCGGTCAGCTGGAATGGAATTCTACCGGGAGGGTATTTTCAAACTTACAGAGCGATGGGAAAAATGTGTGCAGAGAAATGGAGATTATGCTGAAAGTGAAGAAAAAGATTCAGTTTAAGGTGATACATTTATAATTTCTCTGCCTATAAATTCTGATTTAAAAAAAAATTGCTCACGACTTTCGATATGACTCTGGTATTAAAATCGAAGATCAGATATCCGAGGAGAGAAGTAGCTAGGTTATGTAGAGAGCTGAGACAGAAAGAAATTGAAGACAACTTTGCAGGTTTTTTTTTATCCTAGAACAGACCTTAGACGGACACAGAACACCTTTTATAGAAATAAAAAAGAAGGAAGAGGAAACACCTATGAAAATCAGAGACACTACACAAACACAGGTTACCAACACACACAAACAGCCCACAAAGACATAAAAAGTAAGGAGCAAAACACCAGCTGTATTCTTTTAAAGGAAATAACAGCAGATATGTGCTACAAAATAAAGAAAGAGCGGGGAGGAAGGTGAAGAAAGAAAGTGTTGTTGAGGTAAGTGAGCAATGTTTGGTTAGAAAGAAAGATGTGGCTACAACCACTGTAACCACAGAAACATATGATGTTTGTTTAGGAGCAGTAAGGTTAGTGTTTAACGATTGCAGCTACACAGTCGCGGTATGCATACAAAGATGTAGAAACCAATACTGTAACTATAAGAACAAGAGATAGTTCTACGTGTATGATAAATGGAAAGAACGGCATGACGGAAGATAAGGTAATCGAATGTACTACTAGGCAAAGACAATCTAGTCCAAGTAGACCACATGACATAGCAGGGATTTCATCTGAAACTAATCCTGCTGATGAAGTAGTGGTACTCTCAGGTGATGAGGGCACCTGCTGATGATGTAGTGGCACTCTCAGATGATGAGGGCACCTGATAATGAAGTAGTTACACTCTCAGATGATGAGGGCACATTCTGATGAAGTAGTTACACTCTCAGATGATGAGGGCACCTGATGATGACACTCTCAGATGATGAGGGCACCTGATGATGAAGTAGTGGCACTCTTAGATAATGAGGGCACATTCTGATGAAGTAGTTACACTCTCAGATGATGAAGGCATAAAAGATTCTTTTTTAACAGACGTAGAAAAAGAAATCTCTAACCTTATAAGAACATGTAGAACGCTAACATTCACTGAGGATCAGGGTAACGCTAACATTCAGTGAGGATCAATATAACGCTAACATTCAGTGAGGATCAGTATAACGCTAACATTCAGTGAGGATCAGTGTAACGCTAACATTCAATAAGGATCAGGGTAACGCTAACATTCAATGAGGATCAGTGTAACACTAACATTCGATGAGGATCGGGGTAACTCTAACATTCAGTGAGGGTCAGGGTAACGCTAACATTCAACGAGGATCAGGATAACGCTAACATTCAATGAGGATCAGGGTAAAGCTAACATTCACTGAGGATCGGGGTAAATCTAACATTCAATGAGGATCAGGGTAACCGACAGAAAAATGGCACAGGAAGGATGACGTCTAGAGGTAGTAGACCGCCAATAACTAGAGAGGTCATCCTTGCATATCCAGGGATTCCCAGAACATTCAAACATGGACCACTACACCGCTTTTATTATGACGAGAATGGGTGCATGCTGTATGATTTTGCTTAGGATAAAAGATATATTTAAGATAAGAATTCTTCTTCTCCTGCGTTCGAGATTGTTGGTCACTTCAGATCCTGATCCCTGTCGACATGGCAAAGCCCACGGTCCTCTCAAGATCCTGATAGGAACCCCTAAAGCAGCTTTTACCCCCCAAGACTGAAAGGAACCAGCTTCAACCATCTGACAACACAGCTGCAACAACACTACAAAGACCTCCTTCCCACCTCTCATGAAGAAACTGAAATACTCCAAATTGTGGAGGAGCACAATCACTGTGAAAAGATAACAGTCCTCACAGAGGTACCAGGCGTACACGAAATGGACTATCTAACAACATTTCAGATAAGAATAAGACACCTTTTAAAGATGAGAGACTCTATGAGAGAGAGAGAGAGAGAGAGAGAGAGAGAGAGAGAGAGAGAGAGAGGAGATAATAACAATACAGGAGATAGAGAAGACAGTTACATGGACTATCTAACAACATTTCAGATAAGAATAAGACACCTTTTAAAGATGAGAGACTCTAAGAGAGAGAGAGAGAGAGAGAGAGGAGATAATAACAATACAGGAGATAGAGAAGACAGTTACATGGACTATCTAACAACATTTCAGATAAGAATAAGACACCTTTTAAAGATGAGAGACTCTATTAGAGATAGAGAGAGAGAGAGAGAGGAGATAATAACAATACAGGAGACAGAGAAGACAGTTACAGAGATAGAGGAGCAGAAAGAAATAGAAGACGCTAGTGATGAGATATTAACGAGGCTATTTTAAGGTTCTAGTCTTCTGCGTATACATGTTCAGTATTATTAGAATGCTTAATGTGTTACAGGTTTACCTTAGGTTAAGGTGACATAAATTTTTGGTGTTCCTGATATACACCCAGAATATGTTCCTTATTGATGCTGTAATTATTTTTTTTTGGGGGGGGGGGGTATTACTAATGTTGTATTGCCCAAAAAACTGTGAACGTCAATATTATACCGCTCTAGATATATTTTTTATGACGATTTACATGTTTTCATTTTTTGAGATATTGAGATCAAACGTTTGCTGTTTAAGTAGGTACATCAGAGGGAAATAACTGGGTTTTACCATATTGTTTAGTGGAACCGACAAAGTTGTTTTGGGATTACCAATATGAGGGTATCCTTATCACTAAAAACAATGATTGGCGTAGAGGGATGGAGACCCAAGAACTATCATGGATAGATGAAGACTTGAGGGAGGGGGGGGGGGTAGAATAATTTGTGTCAGTGGAGGAATCTCATAAAGAATCTTGGGAATGTTCTTGTTTTCAATGAGTCCAAGTTCCAAGGTGGTCACATGACCACCAGGTATATCCCATTTCTCACAATGAGTATGTGTCATAACATAACTCTTATCAGTGACAAAATGAATTCGATGCAAGAAAAAAAAAAGATTCCCTGTCTTCACTGGTTAGCAAAATAGGAATTGAAATGAACAAGGTAAAATTAATCACGAAGGAAAAATACAGCTGTTGAAGAAGTAAACCAATTTTCATACTTCGCCAGCTACATAGACCAGGATGGTGACACCAGAAAGGAAGTCAGAATTAGAATTGTAAAAGCAGCATCGATCTTCAAGAATCTTGAGAATATATGGCATTCAAAAGTTATAAGCACAAAAGCCAAGTTAAGACTATTCAATTGAAATGTAATATCCACGCTCATTTTTGCAGATGAAAGATGGAAAACAACTAAAGAAATAAACAACAAATTAGTCTCTTTTGAAATGCCCAAGAAAAATACTCCGTATAAAGTGCTCTGAATTCAAGGACAATGCAGAGGTAAGACAGATGCAAACAGCAAACTATCTCATGGGTAATCAGAAGATGAACATATGTCGGTCATGTGATGAGAAGAAACAATCAGAGAATCCAGAAAAAAGCTATCAAGTGGAGCACAACAGACCGAAGAAAAAAAGGTCGACCACGTGAAACTCTAAAGAGAACATTGTTAAGAGAGGACAAATTGGTAGGCATAAAATCCCTTGATGAGGTTGAATAGCTCACCGGAAACAGGAAAACTTGGCAAACTACCATGGCAGCCCTATGTGACGTTTGACGGCACAGGAAGGATTAAGATGTAAGATGGAATGAATGTATGTGTTATATCCCATTGTTCCCGCCGAATATGAGCTACGGAAGGTTAGCTAATGTAAACCATCACAAGGACAGTGAGTCATTTGAACGAATGTAAATTTTGTGCGGGAAATCTTATTTTATATCCTTCCCGTGCCGTTAAACGTCACATAGGGCTTGCAAAGTAGTTCGCCAATTTTTCCTGTCTTCGGCGAGTCTTTCAACCTCATCAAGGGATTTTATGCCTGTTTATTTGGCCTCTCTTAACAATGTCCTCTTCAGAGTTTCACGCGGTCTGCCTCTTTTTCTTCGGCCTGTTGTGTTCCACTTGATAGCTTGTTTTGGGATTCTCTGATCATTTCTTCTCATCAAGTGACCAACATATGTCCATCTCCTTTTCCTGATCACCCATGAGACTGGTTGTTGTTCAGTCATCTGCCTTATCTCTGCATTATTCTTTAATTCCTTCCACTTGATGCCGAGTATTTTCCTTATGCATTTGTTTTCAAAAGAGTCTAATTTCTTTTCTATTTCTTTAGTTGTATTCCAGCTTTCGCATGCATAAATGAGGGTGGATATTACATTTGAACTGAATAGTCTTAACTTGGTTTTTGTGCTTATAACTTTTGAATTCCATATGTTCTCAAGATTCTTGAAGATCGATGCTGCTTTTGCAATTCTGATTCTAACTTCCTTTCTAGTGTCACCATCCTGGTCTATGTAGCTGCCAAGGTATGCAAATTGATTGACTTCTTTAATATGTGTGAAATCACTGTTATGCAAAAGATATATCAACTAAAGAAGAATTGTGAGTTAATGTTTTATGGGCATGTTTTTGAAAAAGCTGTAAACATGGTGATACTTTGTTTTCTATGATGACTATGAAGGGTAATATGAGAGAATTTTATTACTAAGTATATAGACGATGTAGTCGGTATCATTAACATTCTGACTAAATCGAGGGGAGGTAACTGCAAAGTGATTTTTCTTATATATTGTTGTTCAGGTGGAAACATGTTTTGGTAGTCTATTCCTTACAAGGCACTCTGTTATTTTGTTTTAGAATCATAATGTTAACATTCTGACTAAGACAAGGGTCTGCATAATGCATAGCCCCTCGTAACTTAAAATTATATTTTAGTTATAAAGTTTCTTCTTCTTCGTTCGCTTCTACCACCAAAACCGCACTGTGATCCTACTGAATTCACGCCTGTGGTCCTCGTTAGGTCCCGTGGTCCCCTGTGTGGTCCCCGAAAAGACCACACGAGATCCACGAGAGGACCACATGGGGTTCAGAGTATCACAGGGCTTTAGCCTGTATTCTTGGTGGGTCTCGGAAGCGGGATTGCGTGACACCGTGGTTTTCATTGCACCAGTTTAGTCTAGGGTTGGACTTTCTTACCGGAAGACTTCGAGTTATAAAGGTTAACTATATAGAAAATTTAGAGAACAAGGTCGAAAACAGGTTCCCACGACACTAGTGATAGACCAGCACGACTGGACGCTGACAAGTGTAACAGAAGAAGCAGACAAAGGCAAGAGGGCAAACATTCAACACAGCTCATCTAGCAATTTATGACTCGGGAACCAATCGGCGCACGTACCAAAATTTAATGGACGAGTTTCAAATGACAGTGCAGAATTACCGAGTGGGCAGTAAAAAGAGGACACACAGGGACGGAGACTAGAAGGTAGACAGAGATTTTAGGACCAGGAGATTTAGTTTAGGTCAGACAGAATAAATGCTTCATGTTAGGAAGTGATGATTAGTACTGCGGGTGAAATCCAGATTTTATATTTTGGAACTCTGTGAAAAATGCTTTTGGAGTTGACTTAATCTGATACACCTGAAATTCGTTGGATAAGTATTAGAAGTGATCTATATAAATGTGATTCAAGAACAAACCACCTGAAATTTATAGTGATTTTATGTGTTAAGAAATCAGTCTTGTGGTGAATCATATATTAACACCTATAGTGACAAAATAACTAATGAAGAATATATGAGAAGAACTGGAGAGACAAACAAATCTTGTCAAAAAGATAAGACAGAGACAATGTACTTTCATAGGACATGCAATGATAAGAGGGGGCATTGAAAATATTATAACAACAGGAAAAAATAGAAGGAAGAAGATCAAGAGGAAGACCAAGAGAAATGATACTGGACAGTCTGACGGGATTGTGTGAGAGGAGATCACCAACTCAGCTGATGGCCTGCATGAAGGATCGGATACTCTGGAGAAGCATAATAGCCAAAGCCAGTCGGCACGGAACCTGATAATGATGATATAGTGACATAGTGAACTGTTGAAGAGTACAAGCACAATACGTAGTAATGTATTTGATAATAACTGTAAATAGTAACAGTGAAATCAACGGTTGTCGTGAGCACAGCCTAGATTAGAAGTGAGAGAAATTACACATAACGATTATGTAAAAGAACAGTCAAGACTACAGAACTAGACAAAGAACACCTTCAATCATCAAATATATATATATATATAAAGAACATCATGTTATTACATGACACCGTATCCCCAAATATGTCTTACTCACATGAGAACGAGGTTTTTATCTATTGCATATTTTTATTGCTCTCATATGTAATATTCAACATATTGCTAATATGTTGTCAGCTCTTACTTTATCTTTCACTTCTTTTGTACTACTTATGTATATATGTTATAAGTTGTTAGCGTCTACGTCATTGGGGTTTATATGTTTGTGTCCACGTTATTGAAATATATATGTTATATATATGTTTATGTGATGTATATATGTTATATATATAAATGTTTATTTGAAATATATATATATATATTTTTTTATATGTTATATGTTAATATTTATGTCATTGAGACATATATCTTATATGGCGTTAGTGTCAATATTTCCATAGACCTGTTCATACTAGAGGGCATATGGTTGTTATAACCTTCTGCCCCATCATTCTTCCTCTGGCTCCAAAGAGAGCCATATAGCCGTATATTACAGTTCAGTCAACTGGGACGTATCGGGCTGAAATTTAGTCATCGCACTTTGGTATGAGAGGCAGGTGCACTAACTACTTCGGAACAAGAGGATGGAAGTCAAAGACGATTGTGGTAGAGAGGAGACAAGATCATCAAACCCTCGTTGGAAACAACCGCCTAAGACCTTCTTCTTACACTCCGCGGCGCTCAAAAATGAAAAAAAAGAAATAAGACTACTGCTGAACATGGCACAGCCGTTTTCCAGTTATGGCACAGCCGTATTCCCATCATGTCACAGCCGTGTTTCCAACATGCAACAGCCGTATCCTATCGTGACACAACCGTATTCCCTTCATGACACAACCGTATCCCTTCATGAAACAATCGTATTCCCTTCAGGGAACAACCGTATTCCCTTCATGGCACAACCGCAGTCCCTTCATGGCACAACCGTATTCCCTTCATAGCACAACCGTATTCCCTTCATGGCACAACCGTATTCCCTTCATGGAACAACCGTATTCCTTTCATGGTACAACCGTATACCCTTCATGGAACAACCGTATTCCCTTCATGGCACAGCCGTATTCCCTTCATGGCACAACCTTCATGGCATATTCTCATCGACGCACAGCCATATTCCAGACATAGCACATCTATAACCTTCATAATGATAGATCAAGATATTACAGTAATACTGCGGTGCCTAACCATGGTACAGCTATATTCTCCATCAAGATACAGCGGTACTTTATAATGGCACGGCCATTTCCTCATTATGGTACGTTTGTACCCCAGTCACGGTACAGCCGTGTTTCCCAATTATGGTACAATAATGTTCAGTTATAGCACAACAATGTTCAGTTAAAGCACAACAGTGTTCAGTTATAGCACAACAGTGTTCAGTTATAGCACTATAGCGTTCCGTTATAGCACCACAGTGTTCAGTTATAGCACACTATTGTTCAGTTATAGCACAGCTGTTTTCAGTTATACCACAACAGTGTTCAGTTATCTTACATCTTACATCATTCCCGTGCCGTTAAACATCACATAGGACTCGCATGGTAGTGTCCAAGTTTTCATGTTTTCGGCGAGCTTTTCAGCCTCATCAAGGGATTTTATGCCAACTGAACTGGCCTCTCTTTAACATGTCCTCTTTAGAGTTTCACGTGGTCGACCTCTTTTTCTTTGGCCTGGTGTGTTCCATTTGATAGCTTGTTTTGGGATTCTCTGACTGTTTCTTGTTATCACGTGGCTGACGTATGTCCATCTTCTTTTTCTGATCAACCATGAGAAAGGTTGTTGTTCGCTCATCTGTCCGATCTCTGCGTTGTTCTTGAATTCGTTCCACTTTATACCGAGTATTTTACTTAGGCATTTGTTTTCAAAAGGGTCTAATTTGTTGTTTATTTCTTTTGTTAATTTCCAGTTTTCGTATTTATAAATGAAGGTGGATATTACAACTGAATTGAATAGTCTTAACTTGATTTTTGTGCTAATAACTTTTGAATGCCACATGTTCTCATTTTTTTTGAAGGTCAATTCTGCTTTTACCATTCTGATTCTAACTTCCTTTCTGGTGTCACCATCCTGGTCTATGTAGCTGCCGAGGTATGCAAACTGGTTGACTTCTTCAACAACTGTTCCTTTTATTTATGTTCATTCGTGGTTAATGAGGAGTTTCATTATTTCAGTTATAGCACAAAAATATTCCCTGTCAAACAGCAACTCTACAGTCAGTTCATAGCACAGCTGTATTTACTATGCTAGTTGTTGTACTCAGCCGTTTTCTGTTAAAATGTGCTCTCTAAATTAAAGAGATCCCCTGTCACACGCGCAGACAAGTTTGGAATAAACATCAAGAATTCTCTAGAGGGACTGCACGGATAATGGGGCTCCGACTCGCTTAGGGACGCGGGCTCTCTTGGATTAAAATTTGCCCTCAAACGGCGACTGACCAAGCAAGCCGACGGCGGATCTCTCTTACCGCTTATCCTTCATACAAGGAAGAATGGCAAAATATAACAAGAAAATCGTCACGTCAGAAATGATACCTTTGAGAAGAACACTGATTGTAATCAGAAGAGAGCAAATCAGAAATGACACCTTTAAGGCAAGGATTGGATTAACACCAGTATTACATTACATCTGGAAACAGCAGGTCAAATGGTTTGGCCATGTTACACGGCTATCGGCAGACAGTAAATATAAAAAACTGCATTCACACTAAAATTTGTATGAAACAGAGGAAGAGACGGCCCAAGCAAGAGACGGGGGAAGGAACCTGAAGTATCCCATTATATGAAGCAAATTACTGAACTTTATCAAGACGTCTATTTGTCCCCTCAACACTGAAAGATATAAGAGGAAGGAAACAAGAAAAGGCATCAAGAGTATACGGGCATTTCTGAAGGCATCAAGGTGGCGAAAGATCAGGACAGGTTTCCGAGCAGGTGATAAAGAACTGGTCAGGAATCCATCCTTCCTCTTCATGATGCTCTCAGTAGCAAATACTTTTGCCCTCCTCCAGCTGACACGCGGTGTGGGGCTCGGCTTGGTCGCCTCGTCTGCGATGATGTCTACCGGAATGCTGCTTTTCTTCTGACTCCACCCCCTCCTCCCCGAAACATCAGAGAAGGCAATAAAGCCACTCCACCAACTAACATGATCACCAGTTTACGGTTCAACGAACATACGAAATTAGTAGCAAATGTAACATCACCATGACCCGAACCTGTCTTGCATAAACATTCAACAGATATAAACGGAGCATAGAACAATTTCCAATGTCCTATTAACACGTTTATCTAATCTAGATCATATTTACGTCCAACAGGTAGCGTGTACCTGTCTTCGCATTTGTTTTATATACCTGTACACCCCTGTTGCGTCTGAATCAGTAATACCCTGGTGGCTTCTGCAGATGCTATAAGCTTTCTTGTTAAGCTTTGGAACAGAAAACTGGGAATGTCTGGAGATAACATCTCTAACGGCGTGCACCAGACATAAATTTGTCAAGTGGGATTCTAATTTTATTCCCTTCAAACGAACATCTTTCTTTCCTGTCTTCCTGTGTTTGCCAAAGTTCGTAGAGTGAGACCCCCCGATTTACGCAGATCCGTTATACGTTGCAAGACATCGAGAATTTACTGGGGGTGGGGGGGGGCACACAATGCTACAGAAGAGTTCTTCAAATATCGTGGACACAAAAAAGAACAAATATATCCATACTACAAGAGCTTAATATTGAAGAAGGCTGGCTAGTAAAGAGGATTAAAGAGAGAAAACTTAAATATTTTTGACACATTAAACGTCATGATAATATAGAAAAGACCTATTGGAAGGGTACATAATGGGAAAAAGAAAGAGAGGAAGACCAAGGCGAAGATGGCTGCACGACATCGTTGATGATCTGAGAATGGATGGATCAGCAGCAGGCCATCTTGCTCACAACCGAGAAGCCTACAGGAGTGCTGTTAGGGAGGCAAAGTTCCACAAGGGACATGCAAATGAATGAATGAATGAATGGAGGGGGGGGGGCCGGGTAACAAGGTTCCAATCGGTCAGGGAGAGGGGCTCTTCTGGGTTAAATTTTTCTCTTACAAGATTCGGACCATAATTATCATCATCATGTGCCATGCCGGGCGGCGCGGCCGGTCATACCCCTTCAAAAATCTCGATCCTTGACATTTCTGAGTAACTCTGCTGCTGATTTCTTTCCATGCCACAGTGGCAGGTCTTCTAAAAATCTGTTCCCTCGGTCGTCCTCAGCCTCTCCTGTCTTCAGTTTCATCCGCTGTTATAATGCTTTCCAGTTTCTCTCTTCTTATCATATGCCCCAAGAATGATGATTGTCTTTTTTTTCCTTCTCTTTGTTATTATACCACGTTTTATGCTCGCTTATCTCAAACACTGCTTATTAGTTACCTTGGCTGTCCATGGGATCCTCAATATTCTTCTCAGGAACCACAATTCTGTTGCCTCCAATGATTTATTTACACTCCTGCTGGTGGTACACGATTCCCATCCGTGCAGCAAAATCGGTTCGTATTTAACGTCAGAAAACCCTCAGTATTTTGTGTACTCAGAAATAACATCTTGTTGGCAGAGATGCAGATGAAGCCACTGACAGCAATTATTGAAGAAAGACGCTGGCGATGGTTGGGACATGTGCTCCGAATGACTGACAACTCACTACCAAAAAATAACAATAAGATGGACACCACAGGGGAACAGAAGTAAGGGTAGACCAAAAGAGACATGGAGAAGAACAACAGAAAGGATGTTGAGCACTAGAGGGCTCACCTGGGCAAGAGCAAAAAAAAAAATGACAAAGGACAGGCATTTGTGGAAAACCCTTGTGGAAGCCCCATGTGCCCTGGGTACTTACGGTTCGGAGAGAGAGAGAGAGAGAGAGAGAGAGAGAGAGAGAGAGAGAGAGATTTTGTGTCATTTTTCCCCCACAGACAACCTGTAAGAAGACCTTCCTGACTTGACAAAAATTGATTACATCTTTTCTTTCCGACGGACTGCATTTAGTTTGCCTCAAAAACTCTAAGTCAAGTTCGTCTGTGGTTGATAATGGTATTCCACAAGGGTCTATTCTTGATCCTCTACTTTTCACCATCTACATCAATGATCTTCCACTTCATCTCAAAAATTCATCTTGTGACCTCTTTGCTGATGACTGCACAGTTTACACTAGTGACAGTGTCTGTATTAAGTCACTCTTCAAATTGAAATAAACAGTCTAATTAACTGGAGCAATAACAACAGAATGCTCATGAACACCAGCAAAACAAAATCCACGCTCATTACAACAAGACAGAAATTAACAAATTCACCAACAACAACACTGCAGCTCCATTCTGGAACTTCACATATAGAGAATGTTAGTGAACATAAAACTCTAGGTCTCATGATTGACCACCACCTCAGCTAGAATCACCATGTAGACAATCTAACCAAACTCAATGCACTAAAAGTTTACTAATTTACTAAAATTAAACATTTTCTTGACATAGACACCAGAATAATATACTACATATCACAGATACAAACAAACTTGAACTACTGCTCCAAAGTCTGGGATGGTTGTTCCATGTCAAACATAAAAGACTTTACTCACTTAAAAAACGAGCAGTAAAGCTTATAGATGACAACCATGCAGCACATTTTACAAATAAGGACAAACATCTCGATATTCTACCCCTCAAGAAGAGATTTCTTTTCAACAAAGCCAAGTTAATTCATACACTTCTACTGCACAATGCTCTACTCTATCTGTGGTTGTTGTTCAAATCCAACCCAAAACACAGTCAACGCTTAAGCAATTGTATTTTCCCAAAACCAAGGCTTGATATGTTTAAAAAAAGCTTCTCTTACTCAGCTGCCCACCTTTGGAATGCCCTACCAATTTATGTAAAACTTACAAGTAATATTCGTTCTTATAACTTCAAACTTTGTCTACATCTGTTTGATATGGACATTATGCCTCCCTAAACAAAGTCTAAAGTAGTTTAAAGTATGGCTTGAGTGTTCTAATTTTTAACAGCATTTCTACACATTTTAGTTTTGAATGAATGTAAGAATGCAAGTTTATTTCATGCTGTTGTATAAATCAGAGTGTAGAGTGTATGGACAAGAGATAAATTTATTATTTATTTATGTAATCATTCAACTGTGTCTTCATGATTATTAATGCTCATTAACAAATGCTGAATGACTGTGACTGAGTGAAAGCTGTATGATGAAGGGCAGAATGTTAGACGGGCCTGCGTGCCCAATTCTCAACCCTCTGAAAATAAAGTATGTTCGTTCATCATCATCATCATCATCATTATCATCATCATCTTATCTATCTATCTATCTATCTATCTATCTATCTATCTATCTATCTATCTATCTATCTATCTATCTACATTTAAGTCATTCATTCATTTGCATGTCCCTTGCGGAATTTTGCCTCCCAAACAGCACTCCTGTAGGCCTCTCGGTTGTGAGCAAGATGGCCTGCTGCTGATGCGTCCATTTGCAGATCGTCAACGATTTCTTGCAGCCATCTTCGTTTTGGTCTTCCTCTTTTTCTTTTTCCAATTATGTATCCTTCCAATATGGTCTTCTCTATATTATCATGACGTTTAACGTGCCCAAAATATTTAAGTTTTCTCTCTTTAATCCTCTTTACTAGCCAGCCTTCTTCAATATTAAGCTCTTGTAGTATAGATACATTTAAGTACCTAAGACAAATTGGGCTTCCGCAAAGTTTTTCCACAAACCCCTGTCCTTTGCCCTTTCTTTTTTTTTTGGGGGGGGGGGGGAGGTAGTCCCTCTATTGCTGAACATCCTCTCTGTTGTTCTTCTCCACGTCTCCTTTGGTCTACCCTACCCTTACTCCTTGTTCCCGGGGTGTCCATCTTAGTGCCATGTTTGGTAATGAGTCACAGGTCATTCGGAGCACATGTCCCAACCAGCACCAGCGTCTTTCCCAAATAATCGAGAACAGTGCATTTCATCTGCATTTCTCCAACAAAGTGTTTTTTATAACGGTGTATGGGCAAAATATACGTATAGTCCTGCGTAAACATTTAGTCTGAAAGGAATTTAATTTGTTTTCTATAGTTTTGGTAGTTTTCCAGCATTCACCTCCGTAGTGAAACACACTTAGAACATTGCATTTAAATATTGTAATATTGTTTCCAGCTTTGTGACTTTCCATAGTTGTAGTAACTGCGCAGTGTCTGGTGTGTAATGACAAACGTTTCCATTAATCTTGTAACATTTGTGTTGTAGTAACTATGCATAGTGTCTGATCTGTAGTGACAAACGTTTCTATTAATCTTGTAACATCTGTGTTGTAGTAACTATGCATAGTGTCTGATCTGTAGTGACAAACGTTTCTATTAATCTTGTAACATTTGTGTTGTAGTAACTGTGTGTAATGTCTGATCTGTAGTGACAAACTTTTCTATTAATCTTGTAACATTTGTATTGTAGTAACTATGCGTAGTGTCTGGTCTCCCAGCTGCAGTGACAAACGTACGGTCAAATCAACTTAACGGCCAGAAGATCGGTTCCCGAAATGTTCCCCGTTAGTCTGTGCGTAACTCTAGCCTGGTCTTTACGTCACACGTGATTATACGGGAAAGGAAAAGTGAAAGAAAATCATAATAGAATATGTTTTGTTTTCATCAATCGTTGTTCATGAAGCGAGGCTCATTCCATTATCTTTTAGTTTCCGTGCCCCGTCTCATCTTTTGCTTCGCTAGCCCCATGTAGTCATTTGTTTGTTATAACTCTTTTTATCATTTGATTGTCTAGCTCTTGTCATCATTTGGGTTTTTTTTATAACGTTTCTCATCATTTGGTTATATAGCTCTTATAATTTTTTTCATAGCTTTTCTCATCATTTAATTCTCTAGCTTTTGTCATCATCTGTTTTTTTTTAACATTTCTCATTATTTAGTTCTCTAGTCCTTGTTATAAATTGATATTTATTATAACTTTTCTCATCATTTGGTTCTCTACCCCTTGACATCGTCTGTTTTTATAACTTTTCTCATCATTTGGTTCTGTAGCCCTTATCATCATTTAGTTTTCATATCCCGTCTCGTCATTAGGTTCTCTAGCCCTTGACATCATTTGTTTTTTTTTTCATAGCTTTTCTCATCATTTGGTTCTCTAGCCCTTGTCATCGTTTGGTCTTCATAGCCTTTGTTATCAACTGAGTTTCACAACCAATCTCATCCTTTCATTTCCATAACCCTTTAAATCATTTCATTGTTGTACCTCTTCTAATCATTTGGTTTTCATACCCCTTCTAATCATTTGGCTTTCATACCACTTCTAATTATTTGGCTGTTATACCTTTTCTCATCATTTGGTCTTCTTACCCGTTCTTAATCATTTGGTTTCCATAATCCTTGCCATCTTTTGGTTTTCATACCCCCCTCACATGATTTGATTTTCAAGCCTTTACTCATCTTTTTTTCCATATCCCTTCCTAATCATTTGGTTCTCATACCCTTTCACATCATTTGATTTTCATACCCTTTCACATCATTTGGTTTTCATACCCGTTCACATCATTTGGTTTTCATACCCTTTCACATTTTTTGGTTTTCATAACCTTCGTCATCATTTGGTTTTCTACCTTCTCTCGTAATCTGGTCGTTTACCCGTTGGGGTATGGAGTATCCCCGGTTCAAGAACCCCCGTATAAAAGACATAAATAGATCTGTCAATCAACGTAACACCTGTGCCATCAGTTGCTGTATACAGAATGAAGCACTAAGAAAGAGAGTGGAGAAACTTGGACTTGTCCTGTGTGTAAGAATCTTGATTTATGGGTAAGAATCTTGATGTGAGCTTAAGAATCTTGATGTGAGCTTAAGAATCTTTAACATCTGAGCTAAGAATCTTGATCTGAGCTTTAGAATCTTGATTTAAGGTTAAGAATCTTGATCTGAGCTTAAAATCTTGATCTGAGCTTTACAATCGTGATCTAAGCTTACAAATCTCCATCTGAGCTTTGAAATATTGATCTGAGATTTAGAATCTTGATCTAAGCTTAAGAAACTTGATCTAAACTTAAGAATCTTGATCCTGCTTAACTGTCTAACTAATTAAAACAGTTTGCCAATTTACTTGTGCATTAGCTTATCAAATATTCAATTTTTTGAAGCTCACTAAAGATAATATGAACTAATATGGAATTTCTGAAGTCATTTGGAACTTTTCAACCTGGTATTATATTAATGTAGTCTGCTGCAATTTCTAAGAAACAGAATTCCATTTTCTGCGGTTATGTGTCGCTCTATGAACTACTTTAAATTAATGAACTTCGTTGCAACTTTTGCAAACTAATATTAATTCATGTTGTTCGTTGTTAATTTTATTAACTATTACTACATTTCTGAAGTTAATTGAAACTGATGAATTAGTATTACATTTCTGAGGCTAGCTGCAAATTCATATGAACTAGTATTACAAATTAAGTGCAGATTTCATGAACTTACATTACATTTTCTGAATTAGCCTTAAGTCCTATGAAGCAATAATAAATTTTGATGTTAGGTTCATCTCTAATGAACTATTATTATATTTCTGAAGCTACATGGAATTCTTATGAACTAAAATATTACATTCTGAAATTAGTTGCAACTTTTCTGAACTGATATATTATATAGGATCCGGTTTATGCATAGCTGGATGTTTAAAATGGAAAATAAATAAATGCTATACATGTTTTTGGTTAAAAAAAAGTGAAATGAAACTCAGAAAAGTGGATATTTTTATTATTACTGATAATGATATTTAGGTTTTGAAAATTACGCCGGTTAGATGACCGCCATTACATTTGATACATTCAGCCAGGCGTCTGGAAAATTCCTGCATAACACCATTTAGCATGTTCAAAGAGATATTTTGATTGCAGTGTAGGATTCGATCTTTTTAGGTCTGCAATTGGCTGTGGTCGACTAGCATACACTGTGTTCTAGAGATACACCCACAAAAAGAAGTTTGCGGTCGATAAATCCAATGACCTTGGCGGCCAATGAATATCCCCAAATATGGAAATAAGACGATTGGGAAATGCTTGTCGCAGCATGGCCATGGACTGACGGGCTGTGTGGGCAGTTGCTCCATCTTGTTGAAACCATATTAGTCTCTTATTTCTATTGGCCAAGTCTTGAATGAAGTATTCAGTTAGCATCTGCACATAAAGATCACTATTAACAGTAAGAGGATGCCAGGTGCCAAAGCCTTCCTAACAGCTGATCGCCGAGGGCTACTCACCAATGCATTGCGGACTTCCTGACTTCGTTCAGGTGTCTGCTGAGTTCTTGGACGACCAGTAGACTTGTTATTAAGGAAATTTGCGGTTTCCTTAAATTTTTTGACCCACCTCAAAATTGTTTTGTCCTCCGATCGGGAACATTATCACGGGGATGCAACTCAAAATGGCGACGAAACTTTCGTTGTACAGTAATAGACGATTCTCCACTTTTAAAATAAGTTTCAACTGTGAATGCGCGATGTTGTGTTTGCCAAGAAGCCATTGTTAAAAATGACCGTTTGTCTGCTTCATCTCTGACGTCATGTTTTTCTTTCACACATATTCAGTTTCTGCACACTACGTCAGTTAAATCTAGTCATGCTTTATGCTGGACCTTGTATTCCTGAAATCAGTTGCAACTCCTATGAAGCCGTTACCGTATTATAAACTCAGATAGAAGAAAAAACCGGCAGAGAGTTCTGTGAGAGAGATGTTCTGAAATAGACCAGGAAACTCGAGTGATGGATCAGTGCTTCCGGAAATTGCGAGAACTGGAGCCGATCAGAGAAGGGAAAAAAAAACATACAAGATGAATGACTAATTAGATATATAGTATTCCAGGTTTGGCCAGTGGAATTCTCTCCCGTTTAGAAGGTTGGGCTGGTTTTGAGTTCAAATATTCTTATGTGGTCATTATAAGTGTCAGTGTGAACACGTTTGCCTCTGATATGTGTATGTGTGATCTAGTGGTGGATGAGTGTATGTGTGATCTAGTGGTGGATGAGTGTATGTGTGATCTAGTGGTGGATGAGTGTATGTGTGATCTACTGGTGGATGAGTGTATGTGTGATCTACTGGTGGATGAGTGTATGTGTGATCTAGTGGTGGATGAGTGTATGTGTGATCTATTGGCGGATGAGTGTATGTGTGATCTAGTGGTGGATGAGTGTATGTGTGATCTAATGGTGGATGAGTGTATTTGTGATGACTCATGTGTGAATAGTGACAGCTCAAGCAACAACAGACATAGAAACAAACGATCACTTCATTCTGACTATGCTTGCAACTCAAGAACGACGTCCACATTTAAGAGCAGGTGGAGGTTTCACAGAATCAATGAACCAACCAACCAATCAATCAATCAACCCATCAACCAACCAACCAGTAACAAACCAACTAACCAATTAACCAACCAGCTATCAACGAACGAAACAGCCAATCTGTGATCTGTAATCAGAGGCTGGGCTGGCATCCCCAGACTTCGGGCATTCCCATATGTGCTCCGTCTTCTATTCCAACACCCAGTGAAGCGTGCGTCTGCTGATGGAGCCAGCCACGAACTGGTTGTGAATAATGCGCGCTAAACCACTTTGTTCAGAAAAATGTCCACTTATCCCACCCCTCCTCCACCTCAGTTCAATCATCCTCCTGGCGTGATTGTTGTCATTCCGTCTGAAATCATCCTCCATGCAAAGCTTATTCAAGGTGGCTCTTGAAATCTCCTCCTTGTCCATTTTTAGGGTGGCCTGAATTGACGCCATGTCTGCCAGCTTGTCTGCTCTCTCATTGCCTTTGACTCGCATGACCCGGGCAGTAGATCCACGTCAGACTGGATAACCGAGAGCCCTCTAGAAGATGGAGCCACTCCCTGCGGAAGAAACGTCTCTCGATTCTCCGTAACACGCTTTGGGAGTCTGTTACGATGACCCTATGCTAATCATCCTGCTCCACCAACCAGGAAGTTGCTTCTGATCCCGCCTCCACCTCCATTCTCATACTCGAAGTGGTGGTTGCGTAGGCTCCTGATTTACTGGCAACCAGTTCGCTTTACAGTAGACAACATAGCCCCGCCCACTTTTTAGGCCTCGTGCCACTGATCCGTCTGTGAAGATCACAGGGTCATATGTTTTTGGAAAGATGTTCTATCTGTTCCTGCACCAAAACAACCAAACACCAATCAACCAATCAATCAACCAACCAACCAACCAACCAACCAACCAACCAGCTGTAACAGAATAGATTGTAAGGGGAAATAACTTATGTAAAGCTGACGCCCCTGATTATGTTACATTATTGGCTATCAGGGGGGTTCCCTTTGCGTTCACTTTCAAGAGTGCAAGAGGACCTTCTGAGAATGTGTGGGAATTGAACGTGAGTTTAGAAAGGTACACAATTTGTGCTTTTCCCTCAGTTTTCGTCAAGTCTTCGCCTTGTGCAGCCGTTTTAAAGATGTAGCTAGTTTTTGTCGTCGATACTTGTGTGAAAATAGGGAAGGCTTTTACGACTACATTTCTTGTATTTTCTGGCTGTTGGTGGATTTCCAACACATTTGACACAATTAACATCACTGCTGTATCTAGACCAACAAGCAGCAGTAAGAATAAATGGTGAAACAACAACTTGGTTTGACATAAAACAAGGGGTCTGTCAGGGGTGCATATTGTCACCCTACTTATTTAACTTGTATACTGAAAATATAATGAGGAATGTTAGAGAAGATGTAGACAAAGAATATTACGATGCCATAACAATTGGAGGTTATGAATTACCAGAGATTAGATATGCTGATGACACAGTATTACTGTCCACAGCACAAAAAGGAATGGAAAAACTAATTATGTCAGTCAGTAAGAACAGCGAAGAGCAAAACCTCTATCTTAATGCAAAGAAAACTAAATTGATGACAACTAACAAAACAATCAAGGCAACTGAAATATATATCAATGAGGAAAAACTGGAAGAAGAGCAGAGTTTTGAATATCTAGGATCACTACTAACTAATAATGGAGATATAATGAGGGAAATTAAAAGGAGGACATCTATCGCTCTTCAGAAAGTAAAACAAATAAAGAATCTGTGGAGAGGAGCAGACAGAACCACAAAAATAAGATTTTTAAGGGCATGCATCTTTCCTATCGCAACATATGCTTGTGAGACCTGGACACTTAACAAAACAGCTGAGAAATACATAAATGCCTTTGAGTGTAAATGCTACAGAAGAGTTCTTCAAATATCGTGGACACAAAAAAGAATAAATATATCTATACTACAAGAGCTTGATATTGAAGAAGGCTGGCTAGTAAAGAGGATTAAAGAGACAAAACTTAAATATTTTGGACACATTAGACATCAAGATAATCTAGAGAAGACCGTCTTGGAAGGGTACATAATGGGAAAAAGAAAGAGAGGAAGACCAAGCCGAAGATAGCTGCAAGACATCGTTGATGATCTGCAAATGGATGCAACAGCGGCAGGCCATCTTGCTCACAACCGAGAGGCCTACAGGAGACCTGTTAGGGAGGCAAAGTTCCGCAAGGGACATACAAATGAATGAATGGTGGATTGCAGTTGACCGTGGTGGTGGAATTGCACCACTGGAATTCATCACCTCCGTTTAGAGGCCGCTAATGTGATTTTACTAGCACTGCTGGATCCCATTTGGCCGTAGTGTTTAACAGCCAGTAGTTTGATATGTTACTCACGACGATTCATCTATTTTAGAAACCATCATCATCATGAGCGATCCATTAAACTCACCTGGTGCATTTTTATAATGGCCGTGCTATTGTATGGCAAGTGTTCAAATCTGCTGTGATGTAATCTTTCCTGGGTACCTGTGAAGGTGAAGCGTTTACTTTACAGGACCTGTGAGGATAATGTTTGAGACCTTATGATACATATTTGAAGCTAACTCGCCCGTCGACATCCCTTGGGGAACAGATGCTCACCCCAACTGTTGCACTGGGCGAGTAGGGTGAGGAGGAGGAGTAGGCAAACTGTTACAAGCACACCAATCAATCAGTCAACCAACATTTGAATCAATCCTTCAGTCAGTCAGTCAACCAACATATGAACCAATCATTCAGTCAGTCAATCAACCAACCAATCAGTCAATCAACCATTCAGTCAGTCAGCCAACATATAAACCAACCAATCAGTCAATCAACCAACAAATCAGTCAATCAGCTGAACAATCAGCCAATCAAACAACATATGAAAAACTCATTCAGTCAGTCAATCAATCAGCCAATCAGTAAATCAATCAACCAATAAGTCAATCAACTAACCATTTATTCAATCAATGAACCAATCAGTCAATCAATTAATATATGAATCAACTACTCAGTCTATCAACCAACCAATCAGTCAATCAAACAACCAATAAGTTAATCAGCAAACCAACAAATCAATCAACCATTCAGTCAACAAACCAAACAACCACTCAGTCAAACAATCAATCAATAAAACGCTCAGCCAACCAATCAACTAATTAACTAATCAGCCAAACAACCAATCAGTCATCCATTCAATCAACGTAGCAATCAGCTAGCCAATGAACCAATCAATCAGCCATCAACCAACCAGTCAGTCAACCACTCAACCAACTAACCAATTAATCAATTAATCAATTAACCAGTCAATTAAAGAGCAAATCAACCAATCGACCAACAAATCAAGCAATCAATCATTAAATCTACCAACATACCAACCAATCGGCAAGTAATCAACCAATCGGCAACTAATCAATCAAACATTTAATCAAGCACCCAAACAATAAACGAAACAAACAGAGGAACACATAAGAAAAAAGCCACTTATTTGCATGTCCCTTGCGGAACTTTGCCTCCCTAACAGTTCTCCTGTAGGCATCTCGGTTGTAAGCAAGATGCCCTGCTGCTGATGCATCCATTTGTAGATTATCAACGACGTCTTGCAGCCATCTTCGCCTTGGTCTTCCTTTCTTTTTTTTCACATTATGTACCATTCCAAGACGGTCTTCTCTAAATAATCATAACGTTTAATGTGTCCAAAATATTTAAGTTTTCTCTCTTTTATCTTCTTTACTAGCCAACCTTCTTCACTATTAAGTTCTTGTAGTATGGATATATTTGTTATTTTTTGTGTCCATGACATTTTTTTCTGTATCATTTACATTCAAAGGCATTTATGTGTTTCTCGGCTGTTTTGTTAAGTGTCCAGGTCTCACAAGCATATGTTGCGATGGGAAAGATGTATGCCCTTAACAATCTTATTTTTGTGGTTCTGCCTTTTCCTCTCCACAGATTCTTTCTCTCTCTCTCTCTCTCTCTCTCTGCCTCTCTTTCTTTATCTCTATTTCTCTTTCTCTCTCGCTTTGTATTTATATATTTCTTTCTTTGTATTATCTCTCTCTTTGTATTTATCTCTCTCTTTCTCTCTCTCTTCATATTTATCTCTCTCTTTGTATTTATATATCTCTCTCTTCGTATTTATCTCTCTCTTTGTATTTGTCTCTCTTCCTATTTATCTCTCTCTTTGTATTTATATATCTCTCTCTTCGTATTTATCTCTCTCTTTGTATTTATCTCTCTCTTTCTCTCTCTCTCTCTTCGTATTTATCTCTCTCTTTGTATTTGTCTCTCTTCCTATTTATCTCTCTCTCTTTGTATTTATCTCTCTCTCTTTATTTATCTCTTCTTCAAAGGGTGAAGACGATGTCTAATTAAACAATCAGCTACCTATATCTGATATACTAGAGTCAGGGTTAGCTACCTATATCTGATATGGTATAGTCAGGGTTAGCGACCAATATCTGATATGCTAGAGTCAGGGTTAGCGACCAATATCTGATATGCTAGAGTCAGGGTTAGCGACCAATATCTGATATGCTAGAGTCAGGGTTAGCGACCAATATCTGATATGCTAGAGTCAGGGTTAGCGACCAATATCTGATATGCTAGAGTCAGGGTTAGCGACCAATATCTGATATGGTAGAGTCAGAGTTATCGACCCATAGCTAATATGGTAGAGTCAGGGTTAGCGAACCATAGTTGATATGCTGGAGTCAGGGTTAGCGACTCATAGCTGACCAAGACCCTGTACCACCTCTTCGTTGGTACCACCAGTACCAGGCCTAGCCAACAGGGAGGGGATCGCCATAGTCCCCATGGCCGTGGAGTCTGCACACCCCACCCCCTGCCTTTTAGCTGTACTAGGAGACTGAAAAAGTAGTTGCCATAACCGGCTCCCACCCCGATAAGATGCTGTACCTCAACACCTTCACAGCATCGGCTGCAAAGAACACCAGCTCGCAGTTACAGGGAGATAGCACAAGACAAAATCTCTTCTATCTTTTTCTCTCTCTCTCTCTCTCTCCGGCTATAAAAATGTACATGATTGTACAATAAATGCTAGTCTGTATATATGGGCACTAACACCATGTCCCTGCATGCCTCTAAAGCATGACAGGATTACATTTACTTTTACCTTACATTTTTTGGACGGAAAAGTAATGAATATTATATTGGTTGGCGTGTGATAAGACTGTAAAGTTAATCTGTTTTTGTTCCCTCTGTTTAAGTTCTGTTATCTTAATTTTAACTATGTTTGTTATAGACTTGTACGTAAGGTGGTAGAATGCCTAGAAGAGGGTCAAAGTTGTGTGATAGACGACAGAATGTTAGACGGGCTTGCGTGCCCAGTTCTTTGCTGTTTGAATATAAAGTTTATTTTCTCTCTGTGTCTCCCTCTCTCTCTATCTCTCGTTTTCTCTCCCTTCCTTTTTTCTCTGTCCCTTCTTTCTCTTTCTCTCTTCTTTCTTCTTTTTTCTCTTCTTGTCTATTTGCTGCCAGTCTTTTTCTTTCCCTTTCTTCTCTCTCTTTTTCTTTTCCTCTCTCCCTCATTTTTCTTTTTCTCTCTTTCACTCTTCTTTCTCTCTCTCTCTCTCTTCCTTTCTATTTTGTCTCTCTTTCAATCTGTCTCTATCTCTCTCTTTCTTTCTCTCTCTCTCTCCATCTCCCTCTGTTTATCTCTTACTTTCTCTCTGTGTGTTTATCTCTTCCTCTCTTTTTCCTTCTCTTCCTTTACCTCTCTTTTGTTTCTCTCTTTCCGTCTCTTTTTTCTGTCTCTCTCTTTTTCTGTCTCTCTCTTCTTTTTTCTTTTCCACCCTCCTCTATTTTACTTTCTCTCTCTCTCATTTTTTTCTTCTCTCTTTTCCTATCCCTCTCTTTCACCCTCTTTCTCTCTCTCTCTTCCTCTTCTCTCTCTCTATATATATATTTTTTCCTTTCCCTGCCTTTTTTTTCTTTTTGTTTCTCTCTTTCCCTCTCTCTCTCCCTCTCTCTCTCTTTCTGTCTGTCTCTCTCTCTCTCTCTCTCTCTCTCTCTCAGTGACTGTCCATTGACGCTCTTCATAGCAAAACGTTCTCCATATCATCATCATCTTCTTCTTCCTCATCTTCTACATCTTTACTACTCGTTATCTCCAGCCCTAATTTCCTGTCCCAGATATCGATACACTTCATCTGCGCTAAATGAAGCATTTTATATCACTTTTCTTTTTTTAATATCGATATATTTTTATTACTGGCTGTTCTACAGTTATCGATTTCGATACAATTTCACCCGCGGTTCCAACCAATTAGCGATATCGATACCATGTTATGTCTATTGTTCCGGCACAATTTTGTGTTTATTTTCTCACATATCTGAAACTACGGTTTGTAATTATATCATCATCAGCAGCATTGGTCGATACTCCTCGCAAAGTCATCTGCTGTTGTGAAGTATCTACGTTTGTCCTAACATACTAAATCCTACCCAGTACATAAATGTCATAGTTATCTGTTTTCCTTTTCGTTCATAACCCGTTCGGTGTACTGCAGAGTTCGCTTCCTACTTGTTAACCCTTTTCGTGAGACACTCATTTTTAAAAATTAAAAACTAGTAGGAAGAAGTTAGGAAGACAGAGCTTCTAGAACGAGAAGTAGTTTTAGAGCAGACAAAGGAATACTACGAGATAGAAAGTGACTTTAGTACTACAGTGTGTGAAACGCAAGTTCGATATTTCCGAAAACTGTGAAAAATGGTTTTGGTTGCTTTAATCCGAAACCTGTGACCTTCGGTTGATGAATATTAAAGAGAACTATATACATTTGACTCAAGAACGAACTACATAGAGTTTTGTTATGACTGTGTGTGTATTAAAAGTTTAGCTGTGTGATGAAACGTGTATTAGGAGTCCAGTGACATCGTGAAATGTTGAAGAGTTGAAAACAAACAAAAAGGAAGAATTAGGAATGTAATAATAACCTACAGAGAAGGTAAAGAACATCGTATATCTCAATAATAGATTAATTCACAATCTAACATTGTTATAGGAGTAGTCTTCCTACTTGTTGTTAACCTTTTTCGTGTACCAGGGAGCAGTTTTCATACTTATTGTTAACCCTTTTTCGTCTACCGATGAGTAGTCTTCCTACTTGTTGTTAACCCTTTTCGTGTACCGATTAGTAGTCTTCCTATTACTTGTTAAACATTTTCCTGTACCGAGAAGTAGTCTTCTTACTTGTTGTTAACCTTTTTCGTGTACTGAGGAGTAGTCTTCTTACTTGTTAATCCTTTTCATCTACAGAGGAGTAGTCTTCATACTTGTTGTTAATCCTTTTCGTGTACCGTGAAGTAGTCTTCTTACTTGTTGTTAACCCTTTTCGTGTACCCGCGGAACTGGTTTCTTATTTGTTAACTTTATGTAGTCTTCATCGCAGTTGTCTTCCTTCAGGGTTACCATTTCATGTCAGGACAGCCTTCCTGTGGGTAGCTATCTTAAAACTTGATGTATTTAACGCCGTGGGAAATCCTACAAAGCTCGAAATGGTCATCTAAACCCACTCACATCCCCATTCTTGAGGATACTGATCACTTTATATCACCTATCACAAGGGCTTGTAAAACTTCGCTGGACTCTGTATCGAATGTTGTATCGGGAGTTTTAGTTGGACTCTGTCTCGAATGCTGCATAGGGAGTTTTAGTAGAGTGGTTTCTAACCCATGGCCCGCGGACAGAAAGTCCTCTGGAGCGTATTACCAGGCGGTCTGCAGCTGCTTTATCAATGTAATATCTTCTTCTTCTGCGTTCAGTTTCGTAATCTAAGGTTATGATAAAAATACATAAAATAAGATAAGAAAAGGTAATCTTCATTCTTGGGGCGTGTGACGAGAAGAAGAGAAACTGGAAAACATCGAAACAGTGGGCGAGGCTGAAGGCAGGAAAGGCAGAGGACCACCGGGCGAACAGGTGTTAGAAGGCCTGACACTGTGGCATGGAAAGAAATCAGTAACAGAGTTTCTCAGAAGTGTCAAGGATCGAGATTCATGGGAGTGTGAGAACGCTCACGGTGCACGGCATGGCACATGATGATGATGATGACGATGATGCTCATGTGTCTAAGTTGGTGGTCCGTAACTTTTTATGTACAATCGAACCCACTTAACATCACACCGCTTTATAACACAATCCGGATATTGTCATAAAAATTTGTATCTCCGACCAACTCTCATAAATAGTTAATGAGCTTTACTCCGGTTAATAACACCTCACTTATTGACACAAATCGGCTAGTGTCAACGCATTTTTGCTTACGATGAATTTAAAGACCTCACTTTGTACCACAAACTGGGCGAGCCCCAAGTTATAAACATCTCACAGAGCGTTATCAGCTTCGCGACTCATCAAAGAAGGGGCCGGCCGTTTGATCACCGAGTACATGCCTCATCAATCTTTTGATCATGTGGACATCAAACCTCAGGTGGGACGACTGAAAGGCTTACCACGGCCGCCCTGTCGTGATTAAGAACGGCCTTCTTTCTTTTATGCACAATATTCCTGAAATGTCTTAGGATGTAGAAAGGCTGGCAGCAGGTGTTACAAAATACGCTTTGAATCTTTGTTATCATAATCTCAGCTAATGAAAAACCATCTTAGATGTATACAGACATAATAACAAAACTTATGGGAACTAAATTTTCTCCTGTTATGCAGTTTTCCTATAACTGAAAGAAATAAATCCCATTCCTTTGTACATAAAGTAGATTGGTCAGTTTTTACATCCAATAGTGGAGCTAGTTGTTAACGTTTAAAAATAACTGGCCAATCAAAAGCCTTCCTATGATGTTTTAGCCTCACTTTGAAGTTCATGTTTACATTTACTTGAGGCTATCCACGAGATTTGGCGAGGGTTGGTTAAATTCCTTCAAGCTGTAGGGCGGGGGGGGGGGTGTCAAGGAAGTGGAGGTGGATTGGCCACACTCTGAGGAAACCCAGCATCAGCATAGCAAGACAGGTACTGGCATTGAATCTTAAAGGAGATAAAAAACAAACGAGGAAGACTAGATTTACTTGGAAAAGAGAAATTATGATAGTTCTCAGAGACAACGGATAAACTTGGAAGGAAGCAGAGAATAATTCCAAGAACAGGGATGACTGGAGAGCCTTTATCTGTGGCCAATGCTCTCAGGGGAGTGAAAGGCGATGATGATGATGATGATGATGATGATAATGGGGGGGGGGGTGGAGGCGTTGATGTAAAGACGTCCTTCAACCCCAAAAACTGAAAGAAGAAATAGTCATATCTATGATCCTGATAGAATATAAAAAAAAGAACATACATACCGTTTCTCTTATGTGCAAATGTAAACAGTTTTCTCGTGCTGTAATCGAGATTTACGGCTATTGTGCTCTTGTTGATGAGAATTTGTAAGCAGGTTAAATGATTATCTTTTACGCAGCTCGTGGATCACTATGGATAACCGCCCTCCGTCAGACCAGAGAACGCACATGACCACGTCTGTCAGTGTGTGTTGTGATGAGTGCAGCAACACCTCACCACCCCCCCCCCCACACCCATAGAAACCATTCTCTTCCCTCTTCCTCCCCCATACCGCCGCACTCCCCACTTTTTATATTGATTTGTCACCACCTTTGGGCGCTCACAAGCCCTCCTGCCCTGCATGGGAGTGTCTTGTTTTGTCTTCCTGAAACAGCGAGCTAGTGTTCTCTGCAGTCGATGCCGTGAAGATGTTGAGGCGCAGTATCGTGCCGGGTTGGGAGCTGGTTATGGCGGTTTATTTTTTGTTTTCGTCTCTGAGTGCAGCTAAAGAGCAGGGAGCGTGCAATACTTCTTTATTAGACTCCACCATCACGGGGACAATGGTGATCCCTGCCACGTTAACTAGCATAGACCTTTCACTGATAGTACAAAGGGAGAGGTGGGATGGGGTCTTTGTCAGCTATGGGTTGCCAACCTTGAGGCTAGCATGTCAGCTATGGGTTGCCAACCTTGAGGCTAGCATGTCAGCTATGGGTTGCCAACCTTGAGGGTAACATGTCAGCTATGGGTTGCCAACCTTGAGGCTAGCATGTCAGCTATGGGTTGCCAACCTTGAGGCTAGCATGTCAGCTATGGGTTGCCAACCTTGAGGGTACCATGTCAGCTATGGGTTGCCAACTTTAACGCTAGCATGTCAGCTATGGATATAGGTTGCAAACTTGAGGTTGGCATGTCAGCTATGGGTTGCCAACTTTGAAGCTTTGAAGCTAGCATGTCAGCTATGGGTTGCCACACTTGAGACTAGCATGTCGGCTATGAGCTGCCGATTGCTAAAGCGGACAGCTTCTTGTGATTGTAGGAACGTGGAAGTGTACAGCATGACCACCCAGGGTCGGCGGGTACAAAGACAATCGGAGGGGGAGCAGGCTAACCTCCAGCTTCCGGTTTCCGAACCTGGAAGGAACTATTTCTGTCTGTGATTATGGTTGTTCTATTTTTTATTAGTGTCGTGTAGACTTGTTCAGGTGAAGTGATATCTTAGCTATCTTTCGATCTTTTTTTTCTGAGTATATTAATTAGGTCAGCACTTTCACGACCACCAGGGAGCAGTACACCGGATGGGCCCCCGCTATCACTGAACCTGGAAGAATGCCTTGGCCAACATTCTTATCTTGTTTACGCAGTCTCTTCTTCTTCTTCTTCTTCTTCTTCCTTTTTTCTTCTTTGAGCTAGATTCAGCAGGTTTCCTGGCAGTTGAAACTCCCTGCAGCAGACAGGACACGTCTCAGTCCCTCTCTGTTTTTGATCTTTAACTGCCAGCTGTGAATTCCAAGAACGCGTATATCTTTTCCTAGGCTATCGTGCCATTTTCTGTTTGTCTATCCTCCTGAGTTCTCTCTAAGTTCCAGAGCCACCTCAGCCTGTTGTTTTTCATAATGGCTGTTATAAACGGAGAATTAAACAATGTGTAGATTTCTCTGTTACTTCTTATCTTCCCTTCTTGTGTCCAGGCCCAAATGGCGTTCCTTACACACTATACAAAAGATGCCCTGAAGTACTAAAGAAGCTTCATAAACTCCTACGAACAGCATGGACCAGAGGAGTCATATGTAAAGAAAAAACAGGAATTAATAATGATCGAGTTTACGGTCCCATATGAAACTAGAATAGAGGAACAGCATTTATTCAAATGTGAGAAGTACAATGATCTGGTCAAGCAACTGAGGCAGGAATCAGGGCAAAAGTGATAGCTGTAGAAGTGGGAGCAAGAGGATTCGTAGCAACATCAGCATATGACCTATGTAAACAACTGGGCATAAAGGGACAAGCAAGAGCAAGGGCATTGAGAAGCCTTTCAGAAACAGCAGAAAAGGCCTCATGCTGGCTGTGGAGTATGCGAAACAAGCATTGGGAACATAAGTAATTTCATTTGCCAGAACCAATACCAGTCCTCCGTAGCTAAATCGCTAAAGACGCACTTCAAAAAAAAGCGCAGTGGCAACTGAAAGATCAAGGGTTCAATCCCGGGACCGGGAAAAAAAACAACTCACAAGACCTCTGGGAGTCATGACCCAGAGGGGCCCACCCCCCTTAGAGTGTCTGGGAGTCATGACCCAGAGGGGCCCACCCCCCTTAGAGTGTCTGGGAGTCATGACCCAGAGGGGCCCACCCTCCTTAGAGTGTCTGGGAGTCATGACCCAGAGGGGCCCACCCCCCTTAGAGTGTCAGGAGTTTAAATCAATTTAAATCAATCCCATGGCTTTGCTGCTCCTATGCAACTTTGTCAGCAATCCAATATGATGTTGTGATCGTTGTTATTCAATAACTGACGCGCTAATAATGATAGACCGCGTGAAATTCTGAAGAGGACATTGCTAAGAAAGGCCAAATTAATAGACATAAAATCCTTTGATGAGAAGACAGAAAAAATTGGCGAACTACTTTGCGAGCCCTATGTGGCATTTAACGGCACGGGAATGATATAAGATATAAGATAAGATAATAATGATATCTCATATAGACAGACAGCATACGACAACACAAAAAGGTTCAATGTTCAAGATTCAGACTTCAGACTCCGGGGACATGGCATTCAGGACAGCTCCATATATATGCTCCACCGCATGCCGCAGCATCCATCTCAGATGTTGTTTGCTGATAGTTCCTGTCAAGTGTTGGTTGTTTTCGATGGGTTTTTTTTTGTTGGCATACAGGTAGGTTTTCCCACCAGTTGCCTTAACTTGTCCTAGTTTCAGAAATCTCCTTGTAACTACATTGTCCTTTCATTCCGGCTTTTTAATTTCCCGCAGTCTATCCAATACAGCTTTAGCAATGTCTCTTCTTCTTCTTCTTCTGCGTTCGAGATTGTTGGTCACATCAGATCCTGAACCCTGTCGACACGACAAAGTCTGCAGTCCTCTCCAGATTCTGATAGGAGCCCCAAAGATTTTCCTCCAATGCTTGTGTCTCACGCCTCAGGTCACCATGGTTTGGGCACTCTTGAAGGATACAGCAATGTCAATAGAATAATTGGTCATAAGTGCGATTACGTTGTTTCTGTGCCATATCTTTCTTTCTTTCACCGTCGCAAGTTTGAAAGCCAGTCTGTAAGTCTAGTTGTCCATGCTTCATTAAGTGTGGTGTTCAGACTGTCTGGAATTTCCTATGCTGATGGAAGACATCTATTGCCTCTTTTGACGATTTCACTGGTTTTCACGTACTGCCAGATGTAGTTCAGATGACACTCGTATGGTTCTTTAAGACCAGTTGACCTGCTCACTTAATATAGATTCCTTCACGCCGACTTGAACTTCCATATTGAAGCAACTTTATGCAAAAGCGATATCCATTCATTCACAGTTCCGTTTAATCCAGTGCACCTCGCCGTGCAATAGTATATTCTACATTTCCTAATTTATTTCAAAGCTTAAAAAAAAAAAGAAATCTTCAGTCCTGAAAGCTAATGATCTACTTACTTATCCTGATACACTCTCACAATTTGTGTATCTTTGTGGTATGTTTAACGTGTTTTCCTCTTCCTTTCTTTTTAAGTTTTTCGATGGAAGTTTAACAAAAAACCCCAAAAAATGGAATTTGTGTTCAAATACAGGTCCAAGATAACAACAACAAGAAAACGAGCAACAAGTCTAAATCTGGTAGCCGAGCATTCCTTTTCCTTCATTTATGCTACAGGTAACATAAGGGTATAAATGATGGAAGAAATATTGAAATGAATTTATCATTTATAAATGTGTACAAATTCGTAATAAATGAGCATTTTGATCGAAGCACCCCAAAAAAAAAAAATAATAATAAAATAAAGCTAGCGAATACCTTTAGACACTGAGGCCATAGCTCAGTTATAAAAGTAGCAGTGTTTTCAAAGATTGTGTTTTTATATAAGACAGTAATTTGTCAGGGGAGAGAATTCAGTGTTGAGTCTCCATAAATCGATTAAGTTCATTAGTTCGTGGTTGAACCTGTACTGAGGTCGTACCTGAAAGTGGGAAACTGTGTTCTCAGCAGGTGATGTCATGAACTTTTTGAGTTACAGGTATCGGTTTGTTTGTTGTTTTTGTTGGGTTTTTTTTTTGGGGGGGGGGGGGAGATGGGAGGGGGTAGAGTGATTTAGCGTGGGAAATGAAAAGTAGAGGATTTGTCTAATGTCTTGTCTGTGGTATAAGAGTCCATAGTGACAAAGAGGGGTGTGTCGACTGCAGAAGTTGGAACTCCTTTTGTGTTTGGGGGAAAATCGTCGAGTTTATCTCGAGGACAGCGTGGACGTACTAGACGACGAGTGATGTTAAGAACTGAAGGGGATGTTTCTTTCACCGAATTCCCAGGGTTGGCCTGTGGCCTGGACAAGGATAGTCGGATACGGAGCTCGAGCCATTTCAGAATATCACATTACTTATGCCACAGTTGCTGCTTCTACTAATACTACTACAAGTACTGCTACTTTTGAAGCTACTGCAATTACTACTACAATTACTACTACTGCTACTATTACTACTTCTACTGCTGATACTGCTACTGTTACTATTATTACTGCTAGTACTTGTAATACTGCTATTATTACTACAACCATTCTACAACTATTACTATTGCTGCTATTACACTATTACTATTACTGCTACCACTACTACTATTATTACTACTGTTAATACTAAAGCTACTACTATTACTACTAACACTAGTACTATTACTACTGCAAATAATAATAATAAGAAGAAGAAGAAGAAGAAAAAGAAGAAGAAGAAGAAAAAGAAGAAGAAGAATGTTTTGAAATAAATCCAGCTAAGGCCTTTATTTTAAATAGTTATGAATTACAAAAAAACTCCCCTAAAAGACGAAATAAAGGCCGGAGATTCGTTGAAGAATTTTAATTAAACAGAAAAAAAACATGATCAATCCGGACATATGACGGCTTATCAAAGTGTTATTTCCAACTCTAGGGGCAAAGATGGGTTTTGTCTTGAAGTTGCTGGGGACAAAGATGGGTTTTGTCTTGAAGTTGCAGCCAGAATGTGTCCCTAGACATGATGTATGGTGGTGTTTCGAACCCGTACCTTGACATATTCGATGTTTGACTGTTTTGCAAATGATGCTCGGGGAAGGGACATAACTGCTGTACCAGATAACTGTTGGTGCTTTTGTTCTTTCGTTATCGCTCTTGCTGTGCCGGATAGTTTTCATGTGAAAACAACCAATCGTTATAGAGAATAGTTTTAGTCAGAAAGTAGGTCACGGGTCGGTCGTTTATTATTCAAGCGGTTTCGGTGCTCTTGAGAATGCTTTGGCCCTACAGGTGCTCCGTAAATATCTAAAGTTGAAAACGCATTTAATAGTTTAATTGTGTCTCGTCTTGTGCTATCTCTCTGTCACTGCGAGCTGGTGCTCTTTGCAGCCGATGCTGCGAAGGTGTTGAGGTACAGCATCGTATCGGCGGGGGAGCGAGTTATGGCAGTTATTTTTTCAGTTCCCGGTACAGCTAAACAGCGGGGAGGGGGGGATGTGGGATGTGCAATACTTCTTTAGTAGACTCCACTACCATGAGGACTATGACGATCCCTGACCCGTTAGCCAGGCTAGGGCTGTTACTAGGGGGTAGCAACGGAGAGGTGAGACAGGGTCTTGATCAGCTATGGGGTGTCTGAGTGGCGACGTGGTAAGTGCACTGGAATCTCATGGCGAAGGTCAGGGGTTGGAATCCGACCGGAGGCACCCCAGTCACCTCAGCTGTAGAAATTGGTACCCGACTTCTTCTGGAGTTAGGGAAGGAAAGGTGGCCAGGCGTGATACTGACCATATCACCCTCTAGTGTGCTGACAGGTCAAAGAAAATATGGGCACTAACACCATATCCCTATGTGCCTCTAAGGCATGACAGGATTGCATTTACTTTTTTTTAACCCTGATCAGTTTGGTTATTAATCAGATAACTTAATCGGATTAATAGTTTAATGCAATACACCTAACCTACTTGACATTATCTTGATGATGTAAACAGTTATCTAGACGATAACTGTAGATAAAGATAAAATACCCGTTTCCGTGCCATTAAGATATGGATAATACTCATCCAAAGGTATCGATTATGGTTCTCACCTGGTCTGGAAGGGATGGTCATGTGCAACAGGTGATAACCGCCCGTCAGTCAGGTTTAGTTTGGCATCCTGGCACAGGAAATTCTCAATGGCAAGCTTGTTGAGGTCCACAAGCGGGTGGAGGGTTATGGAAGGACGTGATATCCTACGCTTGTCGGCAGAGACAGTGAGAGAAAGCAAGAGAGAGAGAAAGAAAGCAAGAGAGAGAGAGAGAAAGCAAGAGAGAGAGAGAGAAAGCAAGACAGAAAGCAAGAGAGAGAGAAAGCAAGAGAGAGAGAGAGAGAAAGCAAGACAGAAAGCAAGAGAGAGAGAAAGCAAGAGAGAGAGAGAGAGAGAAAGCAAGAGAGAGAAGTAAAGCAAGAGAGAGAGAGAGAGAAAGCAAGAGAGAGAGAAAGCAAGAGAGAGAGAGAGAAAGCAAGAGAGAGAGGGAAAGCAAGAGAGAGAGAAAGCAAGAGAGAGAGAGAAAGCAAGAGAGAGAGGGAAAGCAAGAGAGAGAGAAAGCAAGAGAGAGAGAAAACAAGAGAGAGAGAAAGCAAGAGAGAGAGGGAAAGCAAGAGAGAGAGAAAGCAAGAGAGAGGGAAAACACGAGAGAGAGGGAAAGCAAGAGAGAGAGGGAAAGCAAGAGAGAGAGAGAAAGCAAGAAAGAGAGAGAAAGCAAGAGAGAGAGAGAGATTGATTGATTGATTGATTGATCTTTATTTCAAAAGGGTTAAGAATTGGGCACGCAGGCCCGTCTGACATTCTGCCCTTTATCATACATCTTTCACTCTATTCCAGACATTCTACAAATATGCTGTTCATATAACAAACATAACTAACATTGAAGCTGAGAGACATAAAATAAAATATAACATTTACATTTACATTTCACTCTTAAACATTCATTCAGTATAGACGTAACTACATACATTATAAATGACTATCTACTAAACAAAGTTTTCGGGACTATACAGAAAACAATTAATTGTATTCGGTGTCTGTAAGAGCAGCTTAAGATAACTTTTAAGTTTTATAATTCATGGAGGCATGTAGTCGACATAAATAGATACTGGGAAAGCTTGTAGTTGTAGGAAGGAGTATAATTTATATTTTTTTTATATAGGATGGGAGGGTATTCCAAAGATGAGCAGCAGAATAACTAAAGCTTTTCTTGTAAAGATCAAGTCTAGGTTTTGGAAGACATATGTTGTTCAAGCGTTGGCTGCACTTTGGGCTAAATTTAAAATTTAAATTTAAGAGAGAGAGAAAGCAAGAGAGAGAGAGGGGGGAAAGCAAGAGAGAGAGAAAGCGAGAGAGAGAGAGAGAGAGGGAAAGCAAGAGAGAGAGAGAGAGAGGGAAAGCAAGAGAGAGAGAGAAAGCAAGAGAGAGAGAGAGTGAAAGCAAGAGAGAGAGAGAAAGCAAGAGAGAGAAATCAAGAGAGAGAGAGAAAGCAAGAGAGATAGAGAGAAAGCAAGAGAGAGAGAGAAAGCAAGAGAGAGAGAGAGGGAAAGCAAGAGAGAGAGAGAGAGAAAGCAAGAGAGAGAGAGAAAGCAAGAGAGAGAAAGCAAGAGAGAGAGAGGGAAAGCAAGAGAGAAAGAGAGAGAAAGCAAGAGAGAGAGAGAGAAAGCAAGAGAGAGAGGGAAAGCAAGAGAGAGAGAGAGAGAGAGAGAAAGAGAACTCTCGGCAATGGAACACAACCATGTGTTTAGCTGGCTTTTTTTTTCGTCATTTAAATGGATCTCGGCAGGTTACGAGGATGATCTCCCCAACTTCATCGTGTCGCTGAACACATATAACATAGCCGTCCACTTACATGTCTCACTGACCCCCTGATCATCGGTTTATATCACTAAATAATGTAATGCCACGTTCTCTGTGATATTCTTGTTCTGGCCATGTTACCAAAAATGTCACAGTTTAAAAAAAAAATCGTATTGCATCCCTTTGTAAAGATTATTTCCCCTTATAAGTAAATAAGAGTTATGTAATACAGATAGTACTCGCTTTCCAGCCAGGTTACGACAGCCTCGTTGGAAAACGAACTGGATGTACAGCGAATCTAGTACAGAAAGTTACTCCCCGTGCTTAAATATTATGGGGAGCAAACCCACTATGTTTCTTTTATGGAGACGCCTATGATTTAATGTTTTTGCATATTCTGAGCTGCGCCCCTGAATGACTGACCAGGGCCTTGGTCTGAGTAACTGACAACGCGTGATGTGGCGGGCTTAAGTCAGGTATGCGGGGATGTGTGTTAAAGGAAAAGTACGAAATGGACGCTTGACCGGTGCGGATGAGTTTGTTTGTCACTGTGATAGGAATTTTGAGAACTGTCGATATGTTTCGTCCGAAGTCCTGATCACCTGTTTGTCTGATTTGGAAGCTTTGTAACAGCTATAGTGGGGGAGTTTTTAATATCTTGGATCATTACTATCTAATAATGGAGACCATTCATTCATTTATTTGCATGTCCCTTGCAGGAACTTTGCCTCCCTAACAGCACTTCTGTAGGCCTCTCGGTTGTGAGCAAGATGGCCTGCTGCTGTTGCATCCACTTGCAGATATCAACGATGTCTTGCAGCCATCTTCTCCTTCGTCTTCGTCTTTCTTTTTCCCATTATGTACCCTTCCAAGACGGTCTTCTCTAGATTATCATGACGTTTAATGTGTCCAAAATATCTAAGTTTTCTCTGTTTAATCCTCTTTACTAGCCACCCTTCTTCAATATTAAGTTCTTGTAGTATGGATATATTTGGGGTTTTTTTTTGTCCATGATATTTGAAGAACTCTTCTGTAGCATTTACATTCAAAGGCATTTATGTGTTTCTCAGCTGTTTTGTTAAGTGTCCAGGTCTCACAGGCATATGTTGCGATAATGGAGATACAATGAGGAAAATTAAAACTAGTACGTTTATAGCTCTTCAGAACATAAAACAACTAAAGAATCTGTGGAGAGGAAGAGAGAGAACAACAACAAAATGATTTTTATGGGCATGTGTCTTTCCCATCGCAACACATGCCTGTGAGACGTGTACACTTAACAAAACAGCTGAGAAACACATAAATGCCTTTGAATGTAAGTGCTATAGAAGAGTCGTTTAAACATCACGGATATAAAAATAACAAATATATCCATACTACAAGAACTTAATATTGAACAAGGTTGGCAAGTAAAGAAGATTAAACAGAGAAAACTTATTTGATATATCAGAGAATACAGTATTGGAAGGGTACATATTCGGAAAAAGAAAGAGAGGAATACCAAAACGAAGATGGCTGCAAGACATCGTTGATAATCTGCAAATGGACGCTTCAACAGAAGGGTATCTTGCTAACAACCGAGAGACATATAGGAGAATTGTTAGGGAGGCAAAGTTTCGCAATGGACATGCAAACGACTGACTGACGGTATCGGCTATATGGCCTGACTCTTTTATGGCTGAGCTGAACATCTGTAATTCGACGTGTTTCTCGGTGTATTTTATCATCCATTATCCATCATCATCAAGTTCCATCTAATAAGCTTCACCTTGTCGTATTGTCAGCACAGGACTTGCTTGGTTGTTGTATTGTGAAGTCTAGGCGGTGGAAACTATCAAGGCCACGATACCAAATCTGTGACCTGGCTGTTGCTCTACCGTCCAGTGTAAACCAACCTGGTTCAGCTCAGGCGACCAACTCTGAATTAATATTCACTGTTCAGATGATTCTCATGATCCTTTTCCTTTTCTCATTATTGTCTTGCCTTGTCTTGTGCCATCTCCCTGTAACTGCGAGCTGGTGTTCTTTGCAGCCGATGCTGTGAAGGTGTTGAGGTACATCATCGTATCGGCGTGGGAGCGGGTTATGTCAGCTACGTTTTTTTCAGTCGCGGAGTACAGCTAGAAAGCAGGGAATTGGGGGGGGGGGAGGGGGAGGATGTGCAGTTATTCTTTAGCAGACTCCACCAGCGTGGGGACTATGGCGATCCCTATCCCGTTAGCCAAGCTAGGCCTGTTGCTGTTGGGGGGGAGGGGGTACCAACGACGAGATGGGACAGGGTCTTGGTCAGATACGTTTCGCTAACCTTAAAGGGAGCATATCAGCTATGGCTGACTGACTGCCTAATCAGACAACGTCTTCACTGTATCGTTTTCTCATTATGATTTTACATATATGGGCCAAGAGAAGGGAAGTAAATGTTTTGTTATTTTAAGTGTAAGGGAAGTAATCGTTTAAATTTTGTTCTTTCTTTTTATCTCTCTCTCTCTCTGAACCTTAAGTGCCCAGGGCACATGGGGCTTCCGCAAGGGTTTTCCACAAATGCCTGTCTTTCGCCTTTTTTTCTGCTCTTGCCCAGGTGAGCCCTCTATTGCTCAACATCCTTTCTGTTGTTCTTCTCCATGTCTCTTTTGGTCTACCCTTACTTCTGCTCCCCTGTGGTGTCCATCTTAGTGCTATTTTTGGTAGTGAGTTGTTAGTCATTCGGAGCACATGTCCCAACCATCGCCAGCGTCTTTCATCAATAATTGTTGTCAGTGGTTTCATCTGCATTTCTGCCAATAAAATGTTATTTCTTATGGTGTTTGGCCAAAATATTTTTTTAATTCTACGTAAACATTTAGTCTGGAAAGAATTCAACTTGTTTTCTATGGTTTTGGTGATTTTCCAGCATTCACTTCCATAGAGTAGTACACTTAGAACATTACTCTTAAATATCCTGATTTTCATATTTATGCTTAGTTTATTTGATTTCCATATATTCTGTAGCATTGCAAAAGCCTGGTTTGCTCTAGTAAGTCTGCTGTTGATGTCCTCTGTGCTGTCTCCATTTTCTACTACTCTGCTGCCAAGGTATACAAATTCGTTGACCTCCTCCACTAACTTGTTATCTACTCTGAGTACATTTCTGTTGTTCACATTTTGCTTCATTAACTTTGTCTTTCCTACATTGATCTTTAGTCCTATGTTGTTTGCATTCTGGGTTAACTTGTTTATTTTATCTTGCATATCTTTGTGACTGCTTGATTCTTTCTTTTTATACATATTTCTTATATTCAGCAGTCTGCTGCCCGCGGGCCGCATCACACAAATTATAGTGCCGTTATTACATGACATTATGCAAGAAAAATAACTATTATTCATAGATTTATAAGTATTTTATTACACTCATTTATTAGTTGGGGACACCTGTACTCACAAGGTGGCATCTGGTCTCTTTGTGGAAACAGCCACCGCTGTCACAAGAAAGTAGTGGTTATGTCCCTTTTGATTTTTTCATGACTTTAATAGGGCGGTTATCGACTCCTAGTTCAATGGAGATTTCATATTTATGCCATTTTATTTTCACGTCTTTTTTGTTATAGAAGATGATAATAGATGGAGTTCTTCTTCTTCTTCTTATATCTCCCTGTAACTGTAAGCTGGTGCTTCCTTCAACAGATGCAGTGAAGATGTTGAGACACAGCATCGTGTCGGATTGGGAGCAGGTTATTGCAGCTATTTTTTTGTTCAGTCCCTGAATGGAGCTGGCAAAGCAGAGCGTGTGTGATGTTTCTTAAGACACAAATTTCTACAAATAGGAAACAACGAGATCTTCGCATGGTAAAGTAATAGATCTCAGTGCTGGTGTGGTTCAATTTGGAGAAAAATATCATGGACAAATAAACTGTTAGACGTGAAAGAAAGAAAATTGAGAAGAGAATTACCTGGGACTTGAACCACGGACTCCAATAGGACTAACATACCATCTATGGTCGAAAAGAAAGAATAAGGAGGGGAAGGAAAACAAAGAAAGAAAAGAAAGAAAAAAAGGAGAGAGAAGAAAGAAAGAAAACAAAGAAAAAAAGGAGGGAAAAGAAAGAAAAAAAGGAGGGGAATGAAATAAAAAGGAAAGAAAAGAAAGAAAAAAGGAGGGGAAAGAAAGAAAAAAAAAAAAGGAAAAGAAAGAAAAAAGGAGGAAAAAGAAAGAATGAAAAGAAAGAAAAAGGAAGGAAAAGAAAGAAAGAAAAGAAGGGAGAAGGAGGGAGAAGAAAGAAAGAAAAGAAAGAAAAAAAGGAAAAGAAGGAAAGAAAAAAAGAAAGAAAAGAAAATAAAATAAAAAGGAGGGGAAAGAAAGAAAGACAAAAAATAAGAAAAGAAACAAAAAGGAGGGGAAGACAGGAAAAAAAGAACAGAAAGAAAACAATGGAGGAAAAAGAAAGAAAAAAGAGAAAGAAAAGAAAGAAAAAGAAAAAGGAGGGAAAGAAAGAAAAAAAAGAAAGAAAAGAAAAAAAGGGGGAAAAGAAAGAAGAAAGAAAAAAGAAGGGAAAAGAAAGGAAGGTAAGAAAGAAAAAAAGGAGGGAAAAGAAAGAAAAAAAAGAAAAAGGAAGAGACAGAAAGAAAAAAAGAAAGAAAAGGAAGAAAAAGAAAAAGCAGGAGAAAGAAATAAAAAAAGAAAGAAAAAGTAAAAGGAGAGGAAAGAAAGAAAAAGAAAGAAAGGTATGAAAGAAAAAGGAGGGGAAAAACGAGAGAACAGCGCATTCATCAACTTCGCTATTTAGCACCCCTGAAATAAAAAAAAAAAGTCACCAAAGCCTATCTGATCGAAAATCGTGACACCCTGGGAAGGAAACCAAGCCATGACACAGAAATTCTGTCGCTTTGATTCAGTCTCCCGTAGGTACCAAATTTACTGAGGCACAAACATACACACATGGTCTTCTGCAAATGTCTAGCGCATACTGGGTAACAAAAACAACAAATAATGATTCCTGTTTGTAGAAATTTGTATCAGAGGCCATGGAAGGAAGCCGCCTTTATGTTAAAAAAAAACTGTTGTTATTATTATTATTATTGTTATTACTGTTACAGTTGTTATTGTTGCTATTGTTATTATCATTGTTATTGTTTGTGTTGTTGCTATTGTTGTTATTGTTGCTATTGTCATTGCTGTTCGTGTTGCTATTGTTATCACTGTTATTGTCTAAAAGTGTTTTGTCTATGATTTTTCTTTCCCGATAGTTCTAACTAAAGTACCGTGTTCTATTTCTTGTCAATGCTTTATAGCAGACTCCAGCACCCACAGAGGCTATGGCGAACATTGCTCCCGTTCGCCAAGCCAGATCTGTTCATGGAAGGGTAGTGGTGGGGGGTGGGGTGGACCAACGGAGAGATGAGACAGGGTCTTCGCCAGCTCTGAACTCTGGCATATCAGCTATGGGGCGCTGATTGCCAAAACTCCCCCCCCCCCCCCAACCCCAAGGGAGATAATAAAATGATCATAGAAGAACTTGATGTGAATGAAAACTTCGGCAAAGAATAGAAAGTTATCTTTCTTTGGTGAGTTTTAAACGACGTGATAGTTTTCTTTCCATGCCATTCTCTCTCCGAAAAAAAAAACCAACAAAATATGGTAATGACACTGAGATAATTTCCTCCCAAAACATGTGAAATTCTCGCTTCCAACAAAAAATTTAAAAAGGTAATTTCTGAGGTGTGATTTGCGCTATTTCTAAAACCACATAATGTCTGAAACCACATTTCTTTCTGAACGGTATGTACAGCAAAAACAGAGATGTTTCAGTGCTCAGCTCGGCGTGTTGGCTGTGGGTAATTATTGTTGGTTTTCACATCAAAGTAAAGTTTGTGTTAAGCAGTGGTTCTCAGCGTGTGTTTCTCGGAAAAAAAGGAGGGGGAGGGAATCATCAGGTGGTCCACCGTTGTGTTATCTGTCTGATGTCAAGGGTTATCTACTGTATCTCCTTCCTTCCTTCTTTTCTTCATTCCTTTCTTCTTTCCTTCCTTCCTTCATTCCTTCCTTCCTTCTTTCCTTTCTTCTTTCCTACCTACCTTCCTTCCTTTCTTTCTTCCTTCGTTCATTACTTCCTTCCTTCTTTCGTTCCTTCCTTCCGTCCTTCATTCATTCATTCATTTATTCCTTCCTTCCTTCATTCATTCATTCATTCTTTGCTTCCTTGTTTCCTTCATTCCCTTTCTTTCTTCTTCTTCTTCTCCTCCTCCAATGTTTCAGTAACTGTAAGCTGGCGTTCCTTGCAGCCCATGCTGTGAATGTGTTGAGACACAATCTCCTGTCAGTTTAGGAGCAGGTTACGGCCGCTATTTTGTTTCAGTCCTTAAGTGCAGTTAAAAAGCAAAGACTGTGTAATAAAATGTATAAACTAGGGGAAAAAAAAGTAGGAACAGCTTTATTATTTCACAAATACAAAGTTGTGACGTTTCAGCGTTTGCCTTCGTCAGACAATAACAAACAGGGCGAAGAATAAGATAGAGGAGACACAATATAGGATTACATTAAACTAAGATAATGAAATAACCACACACACAAAAATGAATGAAAAATATAAAATTAAACTTCAAAATTAAAACGGCACTTAACGTAAATAATTGAGAGCGCTGTGAGGTGTCCCTTTTTCGGCGTCAGCAATCTAAACAAGAAGTGATTGATGATTGATTCTGTAATATCAGTGATTTATCTGAAGTGAATGGTAATTGTGTCGGTGATATCAGTCTTATCTGAAGTAAATGGTGGCTGTGTTTGTGATATCAGTGTTTTATTTGAAGTGACTGGTGTTTGTGTGTGTGATATCAGTGTTTTATCTGAAGTGACTGGTGTTTGTGTCAGTGATATCAGTGTTTTATATGAAGTGACTGGTGTTTGTGTGTGTGATATCAGTGTTTTATATGAAGTGACTGGTGTTTGTGTGTGTGATATCAGTGTTTTATATGAAGTGACTGGTGTTTGTGTGTGTGATATCAGTGTTTTATATGAAGTGACTGGTGTTTGTGTCAGTGATATCAGTGTTTTATCTGAAGTGACTGGTGTTTGTGTTTGGGCCAAATGGGAAAAAGAAAGAGAGGAAGACCAAGACGAAGATGGCTGCAAGACACCATTGAAGATCTGCAAATGGATGCATCAGCAGCAGGGCATCTTGCTCACAACCGAGAGGCCTACGGGAGTGCAAAGTTTCACAAGGGACATGCAAATGACTGACTGACTGATTGACTGACTGACTAACTGGGTGGCTTTGACGATGATCATGTCATAGTCAGCTAATGTTTCTCTGATACCATCTATCCATCTCTTTCTGGGTCTTCCTTTTGATCTGTGTCCTGTAGTTCTTTGGTTGAAGACTCTCGAGGCTGGCTGTGAGTGTGTGTCATTCTTATTAAGTGTCTGAACCACGTGATTCTTTGTTTCTCTGTGTGTCGTACAGACATGATGTTTGTTCTCACCATCTATCTTATGGTGTCATTTCGTAGCTTAACTCTTTGAATTCAGAATTAATTGCAGACCTCTACTAGAAGAAATTTTGATCAGAAATTATGGTTGGTTGAAAGTAAACTGGAAGGAACTCACTCCATAATTTAAAAATATGGGTCGGGTTAGATATACGCTACTTCTCATTTTATTTACGCTTTTCCTAAATATTGCTTTCAGCATTGATTTCCAGAAGACTGAAATGAACAGCATGTTTAAAATCCCAATGAATTATATAAATGTCTTGAAACTGAAAAGGTTTCTTCGGTTAGGCCACGTAAAAAGAATCGGAGAGAACAGACAAACAAAAATTATGTATTTACAAGACATGAAACAAAAACAAGGGGTTGATCGAAACAGAGATGGAAAGACAACATAAAAGAGGATATAAAGGAATTTGGTGTCACAAACTGGAGAGAGAGAGAAAGATTACGAATAGAGAGAAATGGAGCAGACGTTTATCAGCAGCAGTGAGCCCTAAGGGGTCGAAAAGAAGAAGAAGAAGAAGAAGAAGAAGTAGAAGAAGTAGAAGAAGAAGAAGAAGTAGAAGAAGAAGAAGAAGAAGAAGCAAGATATACCAACCCTACAAAAGTTGTTTTAGAGTGATAGAGTCAACTGGTACCCACACCCTGGCAATATCTACCCTGCACACCCCACCGATATATTTTTTATCCACATATCCTATCACCTTTTCTGCACTTATCCTGTTTGTTTATTTTGTCCACCTGTCTTCTCGCTTTAGGTAACCATGTCATGCCTTAGAGGCACATAGGGATATGGTGTTAGTGCCCATATTTTCCTTGACCTGTCAGCACACTAGAGGGTGATATGGTCAGTATCACGCCTGGCTGCCTTTTACTTCCCCAACTCCAGAAGAAGTCGGGTACCCATTTTTACAGCTGGATGACTGGGGTGCCGCCGGCCGGATTCGAACCCCGACCTTCGCCATGAGAGACCGGTGCACTAACCACTTCGCCACTCAGACACCCATTTTCTCGCTTTGTTTTCATATAAATCCCTTCATTATATCTTTTCATATATTTTGTCACTTCTTAGAGAAAAGTTGCAGGCAGGGACTCTGTAAATCTTGATTAAAGAATGGCAATATGTCTGTCTTGGCCGTTTGTTACAGTAAAATTTTAAATTTCATTTTGAAATATTTTTACGCAAACATTTCACTTGACAAATTGCTACAAATGGAGAGCCATTACTCTTCCACCTGCGTCAGGTAAATAATTTACTTGGAGCATTGTTGCCAAGAATTAGAAGGCATAGGTAAGACAAGGGTTCCCAACTTGGTCGGTACCACCCTGCATCCTCAGTCAATCAGTCAGTCAGTCACTCAATCAGTCACTCAGCATCTCCTTTGTGGAACTTTGGCTCCCTAACAGCTCTCCTGTAGGCCTCTCGGTTGTAAGCAAGATGCCCTGCTGCTGGTGCGTCCATTTGCAAATTATCAACGATGTCTTGCAGTCATCTTCGCCTTGGTCTTCCTCTCTTTCTTTTTTACCATTATGTACCCTTCCAAGACGGTCTTCTCTAGATTATCATGACGTTTAATGTGTCCAAAATATTTAAGTTTTCTCTGTTTAATCCTCTTTACTAGCCAGCCTTCTTCAATATTAAGTTCTTGTAGTATGGATATCTTTGTTCTTTTATGGGTCCATATTTAAAGGACTCTTCTTTAGGATTTACATTCAAAGGCATTTATGTGTTTCTCAGCTGATTTGTTAAATGTAAAGGTCATGTTTTGTTAAGTGTCCAGGTCATGTTTTGTTAAATGTAAAGGTCATGCTTTGTTAAATGTAAAGGTCATGTTTTGTTAAGTGTCCAGGTCATGTTTTGTTAAGTGTCCAGGTCATGTTTTGTTAAGTGTCCAGGTCATGTTTTGTTAAGTGTACAGGTCATGTTTTGTTAAAGTGTCCAAGTCTCACGGGCATCCTAACTCCCGCACCTCAGTTTCCTCCCACGCGGGCTACGGGAAAATTTGGGAATTTTCGAAAGAAAAGGGAGTGATAGGAGTGATATCAAAACCAAATGAGGGGAGAGAGTGGATTTTAAGGAGCTATAGGGATGTAGAACTATGTGATAGCTGGCCCCAAGCCTAGATGAGAAAGGAAGAGGATTGGATATAGAATCAGGTACCCAGTTCAAGAACAAGAAATTCTTTAGTAAAGAAAGCGTCAGCTCGAGCCAGTGTATGGATCAGCAACATGAGCAGCATTAGCCAGAAAGAACCAAGAGACTACAGATCTTTGTTAACAGCTGCCTAAGGAAGATTCTTCAGATCAGATGGCCAGATGACATCAGTAATGAAGATCAGTGGCGAAAACGAACCAACCCGCAGTGAAAAGAAAATATAATGAAATGGTGGAGATGGATAGCATAGTCACTTCGAAAGCCTGCCACAAACTTAACCAGATAAGCTCTCACCTGGAATCCCAAGGGAAAAATAAAACAAAGAAGATCTAGGAATACCTGGTGAAGGAGTCTCGCAGCAGAAATAAAAATGATCGACTATACCTGAAGACAGAGAGAAGAAACAGCCCATGATGTAATTAATTGGAGATCCCTTGTTGATGGTCTATGCCCCAGATAGGGGAAAGGAAGAAAGGAAGGAAGGAAGGAAAGGGTGTAGCTCAGGAGAACTAGGGAGTAGTTCCCAAGGAAGGTTTGGGAACCATCGGCATAAGAGAATTCTCATACCAGTTTAAGATACATTAAAACAAAAAATGTGTTTGAAAGTTTCACTCTGACAAAAATTACACAATTTTCATCGCGTAGAAATGCCTCTGTAATATGCCAGCCCGTTTGCAAGTCGTCTGTGATGAAGTCTCGACCGTGTCGAGAAAGGTATTGAGTGTTTTCACGCTTCTCTAGAATCTAATCAGATCATCCATCTGGATGGATCTACCTACTACAACAGAACGGAAGATGTTAGAGGCGGAGGACGCAAGCGGAATAAAGTGGATAGGTGTGGTAAAACTGGAGGTGAAACTAGAACGGGCGTGGGGAGGGGGAAAGAGTTGAGGTCACTGGACTATGGGAGAAACGCTAGGTCCCGGTGATATACTCGGCCCCTACCGACTCATACTGTTTGATATATTGTGTTGTGGAAATCACATGTGCTGTAGATTGATGTCAGTATCGTCGTGTATGGAGATTCGTTGATTCCTGTGGATTATTCGTCGCGTTTCAGATGGGCATACAAATCAAGGTCCATCATATGTTCATATTTCAGTGCATAGCCACAAAAAAATGAAGATTGTGGTTAGTATGGGGAGGTGGGTTTGTAGCAGCAGTGACTGTCTGTATAAATGAGTGCGTTGGCACAAAAGGAAGGGGGAAGACTGTAATTAGTATGGTAAAATAAGAGAATACATTTTTTTAGGATTAGCCCTCGAAGAATCTTTCTCTCACGTCTCACTAAAGTGCTTTGTCTACCATTTTGGGAGAATACAATTTATTAAAAACATTTTTTGAGGTCTCTCTCTCTCTCTCTCTCTCTCTCTCTCTCTCTCTGAACCTTAAGTGCCCAGGGCACATGGGGCTTCCGCAAGGGTTTTCCACAAATGCCTGTCCTTCGCCTTTTTTTTCTGCTCTTGCCAAGGTGAGCCCTCTATTGCTCAACATCCTTTCTGCTGTTCTTCTCCATGTCTCTTTTGGTCTACCCTTACTTCTGTTCCCCTGTGGTGTCCATCTTAGTGCTATTTTTGGTAGTGAGTTGTCAGTCATTCGGAGCACATGTCCCAACCATCGCCAGCGTCTTTCCTCAATAATTGTTGTCAGTGGTTTCATCTGCATTTCTGCTAATAAGATGTTACTTCTTATGGTGTTTGGCCAAAATATTTTTCTAATTCTTCGTAAACATTTAGTCTGGAAAGAATTCAACTTGTTTTCTATGGTTTTGGTGATTTTCCAGCATTCACTTCCATAGAGTAGTACACTTAGAACATTACTCTTAAATATCTTTTTGAGGTCTAATCTTACAAAATTTGTTCTCTTACTTTACCGTACCAAAGCCTCGTAGTTTCCTATTTATAACAAATTGTTCCTTTAAACTATACCTGAAACTAACTTCATGTAATAAGTACTCGTTCGTTTGTTATTGTTGTTCAAGTTTGCACCAGACATGGCAGGAGACCGTGTGTATGTTTGTCTAAAAACGTTGGTACCTGCTAGAGAGACTGAATCTAAGCTACGGAATTTCTGTGTCACGACTTCGTTTCTTTCCGAGTGTCACGATCCCTCGTGTCTACTGAACAGTTACTAAAGACTATGTCAACAAAACACCTTTTAATGGAGGTACTAGTTGGCTAAGTCGATAGTGCGCTGTTCTCTCGTGGCTAGACGGCTGCTCGTCCTACCGGAGTCCGTGTTCGAATCCCAGGTAGGGATTTTTCTTTCTCTCACGTCTCACTAAAGTGCTTTGTCTACGATTTTTTCGAGGCCTAATCATACAAAATTTGTTCTCTTACTTTACCGTACCAAAGCCTCGTAGTTTCCTATTTATAACAAATTGTTCCTGTGATTAGTATGGGGAGATGAATTGAAGATAGTTCATGATATTCAGTGCATTAGCACAAGATGGAGATGTGAATAGTTATGAGGGGTGGATTCGCAACAGCAGTGGCTGCATATGTTAATGAGTGCGTTGGAACAATTTTATGAGAATGCATGCTTTGTTTATCAGGGCCAGAAGAGACCAGACCAACCTGGAACATATGTTTTCAGTTACATATTAGAGAGTTATACATTTTATATTATGTCATATGGTGTTCCATTCATGATGATATGTGTTGTCCTATGCATGTAAATCTGTTGTGGCGTTAATATGGTGTGTCTGGTGTGTATAATAAAATATTATTTGATTTAAATGCTTGACTTTGTAATGTGTAATGCGTGCCACGTAGTTTGTATAAATGTATGTGATTTGCTGCATAACTGGCATATAGAATCCTGGGAGGAGAGAACCTGAGTTGTAGGTTAGTTATGGGTTTAAGCCTGGCCACTCAGCACGGCAGTACATAGGCCATGGGTTTTGGGTTTCAGACGGGTTTTGTTCCTGTCCCTCCCATTATTGTCCCCAACTGTGGACTCAGTAACTCGCTGAGTTTAACTGGGGCGCCTCTGGCAGTCATTGTTTTTGGGCCTTAAGCAGCTTTGATATGCCCTCCTCCCTAACATTTATATGGGTGGGACAAACTGTGCAACGCCCCTCCAACCACGAGGCCGGCCTCAAATACAGTGGGGGCTCTGGCGCATTTCACTAGGTAGGGGCCCCAACCAAATTTCTGCTAAATATGCCCCCAAGCTCTGGCACATTTCAGTACTTGGTCAGAAAACGATGACTGCCAGGGGCGCGCCCGGACCCCTGCACCCGGCCCATCTTCCGAAAGCCCAAACCCACCCTCTATTCAGTTACAAGGCAAATAAAGAAAATGGCGGCCTTGTGAAATATGGAATATGCTGTAAAAATTTCACTTTTCCCCCAACAGGAAAGTGGAATTTTTCTACTTTTGACCGTAAATTTGTCTCTCCTAAATTTGGCAGCTTGGACTCGAACCACATTTGATACGTCTAATTACCGATCCGTGAACATCGCTGGAGAGAAGATTAATATGATCATGTATCCAACAGTGCGTAGAAAACACCCCCAAGCTAAGTGGCATGATAGCCCAAACTTAAACATCAAAACAGGCTTAGGCTGTAGGAAAAACAAGTTTCAAGTTCCAGGAAATTAAGAAGAGGAAGAAGAGGAAGAAGAAAAAGGAAGAGGAGAAAGAGAGGAAGAGAAAGTTTAGAATGAAGAAGGAGGAGGAAGTGAAGAAGGCAGATAGGATGAGGAAAAGAAGGAGGGAATGAATGAATGAATAATCTTTATTTTTCAAGGGTAAAGAATTGGGCACGCAGGCCCGTCTTACATTCTGCCATTCTTGGAGGGAGGAGGAGGAGGATGATGAAGGAGGAGGAGGAGGAAGAAGAAGAGAAGATTCAGGATGAAGAAAAGGAACGAACTAGCGAACTTTATTTTCAAAGGGTTAAGAATTGGGTACGCAGGCCCGTCTGACATTCTGCCCTTCGTCATACAGCTTTCACTCAGTCACAGTCATTCAGCATTTGTTAATGAGCATAATAATCATGAAGACACATTAAGTGATTACATAAATAAATAAAAAACTTCTCTTATGTCCATACACTCTACACTCTGATTTATGCAACTACATTAAATAAACTTGGTTTCTTACATTCATTCAAAACTAACAAATTTAGAGAAAACCAGTATTTTTAAAAATGTACAACAATCAAGCCATACTTTAAATTACTTAAGACTATGCTTAGGGAGGCATATAGTCCATATCAAACAGATGTTGACAAAGTTAAAAGTTATAAGAACGAATATTACTTTATAAGTTTTACGTGAATTGGTAGGGCATTCGAAAGGTGGGCAGCTGAGTAAGAGAAGCTTTTTTCAAACATGTCAAGCCTTGGTTGTGGGAGAATACAATTGCTTAAGCGTTGACTGTGTTTTGGGTTGGATTTGAACAATGACCACAGATAGGTTGGAGCATTGTGCGATAGAATTTTATGAATTAACTTGGCTTTGTTGAAAAGAAATCTCTTCTTGAGGGGTAGAATATCAAGATGTTTGTCCTTATTTGTAATACGTGCTGCATGTTTGTCATCTATAAGTTTTACTGCTCGTTTTTGAAGTGAGTAAAGTCTTTTCATGTTTGACATGGAACAACCATCCCAGACTGTGGAACAGAGGAGAAGGAGGAAGAGGGTGGGAGGAGAGGAAGTGAAGAAGGGAGGTAGGAGGAGGAAAAGAAGGAGGAAGGGAGGAGGAGAATGATGAAGGAGGAGGAAGAAGAGAAGGTTCAGGATGAAGACAAGAAGGAGGAGGAGAGTGAGATAAGATGAAGGAGGAGGAGGAGAAAGAGGGGGATTAGGAAGAAAAAGGAGGAGGAGAAGGAGGAGGAAGATGAGGAGGATGACAAGAATAAGGAGGAGGAGGAAGAGAAGGAGGAGAAAGTTTAGGATGAAGAGAAGAAAGAGGAGGAGGATAGGAGGAGGAGGAGAAAAAAGAAGAGGTGGATTAGGAGGAAAAAAAGAGGAAGAGAAGAAGTAAAAGGAAGAAAAAGACGTGAAAGAAGACGAGAAGGTAACCAAAAGAAGAAGAAGAAATCTCTACCTTCTATATTTTAATCATCTTCTAATATTTATTTATTTATTTATAAACTCTCGAACGTTAGATCTCATTTACAAAGAAAAAAAAAAACTTCTAGAACTTTCTGGCAAAAAATCCCAACAAGAAAGCTCTCTGACGTTAACCCTATCTGCCTACTTATTTGTGCTACTCAATGCCTGGTGTGAAACATATGCTGGGAGCATAACGAACGGCCACACTTAAGAAGCTGTGGATTTCTTTGGTGCATGTAACCTGCTACTTCTTACTTCCCTTCTTGCTGTATGGATAAAACTGTCTTTGTTCTTGACTTCTGAGAAAGAGGTGGAGGGGGGGGGGGGGGGGGAGGGTACGCTGAAAAGAGTGAAAATGTAAGGAATATATGAGCAACCCTCGTATAATAACGGGGTGAATCATATGTGGATATATCTGGCTTCCGCAAAGGTTTTCCACAAACGCCTGTCTTTTATCTTTCTTTCCGCTCTTGCCCAAGTGTGCCCTCTATTGCTCAACATCCTCTCTGTTTTTCTTCTCCATGTCTGCTTCTGTTCCCCTGTGGTGTCCATCTTAGTGCTATTTTTGGTAGTGAGTTGTCAGTCATTCGAAGCACATGTCCCAACCATCGCCAGCGTCTTTCATCAATAATTGCTGTCAGTGGCTTCATCTGCATTTCTGCCAACAAGATGTTGTTTCTTACAGTGTTTGGCCTAAAATATTCTTCTAATTCTTCGTAAACATTTAGTCTGGAAAGAATTCAACTTGTTTTCTATGGTTTCGGTGATTTTCCAGCATTCACTTCCGTAGAGTAGTACACTTAGAACATTACTCTTCGTTTCATCTTCGTGCATAGTTTTTTAGATTTTCATTTATATGCAGCATTGCAAAATCCAGGTTTGCTCTAGTAGTCTGCTGTTGATGTTCTCCGTGTTGCCTCCATATGTAGATATGTAAAGATAGATAGATAGATAGATAGATAGATAGATAGATAGATAGATAGATAGATAGATAGATAGATAGATAGATAGATAGATAGATAGATAGATAGATAGATAGATAGATAGATAGATAGATAGATAGATAGATAGATAGATAGATAGATAGAATGAATGAATGAATGAATGAATGATCTTTATTTTTCAAGGGTAATGAATTGGGCACGCAGGCCCGTCTTACATTCTGCCCTTCATCACTCCATCTTTCATTCTTCCCACACACTTGATTTAGTAAAAAAATACAAATTAAATTAGGAAAAACATATCAAAAGAGTGTAAGATTTAACTATTACATTCAAGGTAAAAGAGAAGAAGTCATTAACCTAATAAAATAGCACTCACGCAATAGATAGATAGATAGATAGATAGATAGATAGATAGATAGATAGATAGATAGATAGATAGATAGATAGATAGATAGATAGATAGATAGATAGATAGATAGATAGATAGATAGATAGATGACAAAAAATCTAAGAAAGATTTAGCTAGAAGAGAGAAAGACGACAGTAAATATGGAAAGGAGATCGCGAAAAGAGAGAAGATGAAAAGAGAAGAAACACACACAGCAGATAACAGCAGATTAAAAACTGAAGAGAGTTCAAATGAGAATTTGATGCTGAAAGAGAACATCAGTCTGAACAAGATGGCGGAAGAAAACCGGAAGGAAGTTCTCTGGGCGGAGTTTGTTCGTCCACCCAATCAGTTGCGGCAGGAGTCTGGCACTAATAAGAGATGACAGATTCACACAAGGGACATAACAGATTCACACAAGGGACATAACAGATTCGCACAAGGGACATAACAGATTCGCACAAGGGACATAACACATTGCTTATTTTTGTCTCTCCCTTGAACTGCCACCAGATGTTCAGAGCAGGCCGCGCAAGAAGACACTGAATCACTCGAAGCCTCATCCAGTTCTCTGCCCTAACCTTGCAACTGAGGGCACACACGCTGAGGCTAGACAGGGTCTTCATCATTTACGTTTCACTGATGCTGATAATCATACAGTAAACATACCACATTTATCTAAACTCAAAGGGAAAACAGTATTTTAAAAACATTTGCACAGCATTTCAGTGGCTGTTTTGATGTTTACAGTGGGTGAGACGTTATAAAAGAAATGCATGAGAACCTTCCGTCTTATCCCACATAGGTACAAGACATGGAAAGGGGTAGGACCAAGAGGCCGACAAAGCAATGACGAAAAGTTAACGTGGAAGAAGATAGAAGTATAGAAACGCTGCAGGAGAAAACAGAGACAGCGAAGAAAGAATCACAGCAGATACCTGAGACAAAGAAAAGCTTCGGCAGGTACTAGAGAAAGAAAAGCTACAGCAGGTAACTGAGACAACGAAAAGCTACAGCAAGTAACTGAGACAAGGAAAAGCTACAGCAAGTAATTGAGACAAAGAAAAGCTACAGCAAGTAATTGAGACAAAGAAAAGCTACAGCAAGTAACTGAGACAAGGAAAAGCTACAGCAAATAACTGACGCCAAGGAAAAGCTACAACAAGTAATTGAGACAAAGAAAATCTACAACAAGTAATTGAGACAAAGAAAATCTACAACAAGTAATTGAGACAAAGAAAAGCTACAGCAAGTAATTGAGACAACGAAAAGCTACAGCAAGTAATTGAGACAACGAAAAGCTACAGCAAGTAATTGAGACAACGAAAAGCTACAGCAAGTAATTGAGACAAAGAAATTCTACAGCAAGTAATTGAGACAAAGAAAAGCTACAGCAAGTAATTGAGACAAAGAAAAGCTACAGCAAGTAATTGAGACAAAGAAACGCTACAGAAGGTACTGAAGACAGAAATGCTACAGCGGGTACAGTGGACACAGAGACGCTACAGAAGGTGCTGGAGACATAGAAACACTGCAGCATGTACTACAGACAGAAACTATGCATCATTATCAGACAAACACAGCGAGTCTACAACCAGTGACCGGGTCAACCGGCAATTACCGGTAAATTACAGGTAAACTACAGGTAAATTACCGATACAAAAACACCAAAAAAATTAAGAACAATCGAAACTTTTGAAAGTCACATCATCGGTTACCGTAAGCTAGCAAAAAGTGACCCAGCGAGATCGGTTGGAGAATAGTTAGGCCTGCATGATGATGATGATGATGATGATGAATTTTCATGGATGAGAATCAGTCAGCTTCGACTCTGGTCCAGCATATGATCATTTTGTGAAGATTGAATCTCTCTGCAAATACGTCCTCCACGCCATTAAACCATACTGGGGAATACAGTGTCAGGCTACCTATTTCCAAGACCTTCGGCACATGAAAGTCTGATGTGGTCTTTATCACGCCTGGCCGTATTTACCTTCCCAGATCTCCCTGGTACCCACTTTTTAGACTGGGTGGAACCCATGGGTGGTTTTGGAGGGGGGGGGCGGGGCTTTTTAGTGTGTACAATAAAAGATCCCTCTGCTGGGACTTGAACCCGGCACAACCGGGTTAGTAGACCGAACGCCTATCCACTCATATAACCACACTGCCATATATATATGTATTGACAAAACCGGGTAGTTCGGAAACTGCTTCAAGCAAGGTGAGTGACAGGTAAACTTTCACAGGTTTCGGAAAGTCCTGGCGCAGTCACAGATTTTGTACAATTGGACCAGAAACAGAAATTGTACCACTCCACCAGAAAACAGAAACTGTACAACTGCACCAGAAAACAGAAACTGTACAACTGCACCAGAAAACAGAAACTGTACAACTCCACCAGAAAACGGAAACTGTACAACTCCACCAGAAAACGGAAACTGTACAAAGAAAACAGAAACTGTACAACTCCACCAGAAAACAGAAACTGTACAACTCCACCAGAAAACGGAAACTGTACAAAGAAAACAGAAACTGTACAACTCCACCAGAAAACGGAAATTCTACCACTCCATCAGAAAACAGAAACTGTACAATTGCACCAGAAAACGGAAATTGTACAACTCCACCAGAAAATATAACCTGTACAACTCCATCAGAAAACAGAAATTGTACATCTGCAATCGACAGAAGAAGCTGAAACGGAAACATAGAAATTGTACAAATATGCCAGAAACATAGAACTTATATAACTGTACCACGAACAAATTAAACATGTACACAAACACGGAAACTAAATATGTACAGAAGCACAGAACGTAAACATGTACCAGAGAAAAATAAACTAAAAGGGTACAGAAACACACAAATTACACAAGTATTCAGTCAGTCAGTCATTTACATGTTCCTTGCGGAACTTTGCCTCCCTAGCAGTAGTAGTAGCAGTATTAGTAGTAGCAGTTGCAGCAGTAGTAGTAGCTGTAGTAGTAGTAGTAGGTGTAGTAGAAGTAGTAGTAGTAGTAGTTATAGTACTAGCATTAGATGTAGTAGTAGTAGTAGTAGTAGTAGTAGTAGTAGTAGTAGTAGCAGCAGTAGTAGCAGCAGTAGTAGTAGCAAGAGCAATAGTGGTAGTAGTAGTAGTAGTAGTAGTAGTAGTAGTAGTAGTAGTAGTAGTAGTAGTAGTAGTAGTAGCTGTAGTAGTAACAGCAGTAGTAACTCTAGTAGTAGCAGTAGTATTATTAGCAGCAGCAAATAACAGTCAAGTTCATAGATTCATTTCAAACGCGTGTTCAGCGAACGTTCGTTGTTTGAGACGCCTTTGTTTTGAAACAAATGCTCGGTGTTTTTATATATCTCTCTATCTGAACCTTAAGTGCCCGTAGCACATGGGGCTTCCGCAAGGTTTTTCCACAAATGCCTGTCCTTTGCCTTTTTTTATGCTCTTGCCAAGGTGAGCCCTCTATTGCTCAACATCCTTTCTGTTGTTCTACTCCATGTCTCTTGTGGTCTACCCTTACTTCTGTTCCCCTGTGGTGTCCATCTTAGTGCTATTTTTGGTAGTGAGTTATCAGTCATTCGGAGCACATGTCCCAACCATCGCCAGCGTCTTTCTTCAATAATTGTTGTCAGTGGCTTCATCTGCATCTCTGCCAACAGGATGTTATTTATATAGAGAGAGTGTTATATAAGTCCCTGTGCAGTTTCATCCTTTCACTATTTTCCTTTCCTGAATAAATTTAATTTATTTACACCTTTGTTTTCCTATTTTTAACTGGACGTAAATTCTCCTACTTTACCAACGTCAAAGTTATGAATTTATGAGGAGAATTTGTTCATGAATATGTATGTAATTTACTCACTACCAAAAATAGCACTAAGATGGACACCACAGGGGAGCAGAAGTAAGGGTAGACCAAAAGAGACATGGAGAAGAACAACAGAGAGGATGTTGAGCAATAGAGGGCTCACCTGGGCAAGAGCAGAAAAAAAGGCGAAGGACAGGCATTTGTGGAAAACCCTTGCGGAAGCCCCATGTGCCCTGGGCACTTAAGGTTCAGAGAGAGAGAGAGAGAGATGTATGTAATTTGAATATATTATAGCCTTTGTATTTAATCAAAAGTAAAATCTGTGCTCATTATAGGATCCTTGTCTACTAAAAGTTTGAGAAAGAACAGACAAGGGTTAATAACTTTAAAAAGTACAGATAGTAGAAGAGTGTTGTAAACGGCATTTGAACCCCCTGCTTTTAAATTATACGAGGGTGTGTCCAACGAGAGTTAGAAAATGTGGAACATACGAAACGTTTATTTCGTACAGGAAAAGTTACATCCCCTGTTGGTGGTGTGGTAACGCAGCCTGGCCTGCCGACCTGAAGGTACTTGGTTCGATTTCACACTCCGGTGGAAATTTATTTTCGGACCATCTGGCGTCTCGGTCAACCAAGAATCTAAAACCCCCACCCCCACCCCCCCCCAAAAAAAATGGGGCTTGTTTAGGAAAACAAAGGCAGCAGGGACAGGTGTTGGGATCCCAGTTTGAAATGTTGTAGTGAGCTAGAAATGTAAACTCCTAAGTGATGCAGATCCTACGAGGTATGGAGATTTCTCATGATAGTCCCCTTGCTGCGCAGTGAAATTTGCGCGCGCCACCTATGAACTAGCTTCGTAACCCAGTTGTAGACTCGAGCCTTGCACATGCACCCATGGCCGTGCACCGCAGATATGACATGGAGTATTGTCCGAGGGGTTCACATCTTTGGCGGACAAGAATTTGATGGCAGAACGCACTTTTTTCCTTGGAGTATGTCTACAACTTATACGCCGTCTTGACATGCGCTCTTCCTCATCGAAAATCAGAGAGTTAAGTGGTACAGGCTTTTTATATGCACGAATAAAGAACAACCAGCTGGACGTGCATACACGTTCATAACCAGTGGAGATGTTGAGGCACAGAGTCGTGTCGGTTGGGGGGGGGGGCAGGTTATGGTAGCTATTATTTTGAGACCCTGAATGCAGGTAAAAAAAGCGGGGGGGGGGGGCCTATGGTGATCTCTGTCCTGTTAGCCAGGTTCGGCCTGTTACTAATTGGGTACCAGTGGAGGGGTGGGACAGGGTCTTGGTCAGCCAGTTTGCCAACACTGACGCAAGGAACGTCAGTTATGGGACGCTGACTGCCAGAACAGGTAGCGTCTATGCTCCCAGCATATATGAAAGGACTGGCAATGCTTAAGCAGGCAGATAGCCGAAAGGATATTAATATCATTTCTATATGATTTTTTATCAGATTAATCTGCATGTGAAGACACTGTCCGATTAGGCAATAAGCCACCCATAGCTGATATGCTAACGTCAGGGTTAGCGAATCATAGCTGACCAAGACCCTGTCCCATCTTTCCGTTGGTACCCCCAGAAACAGGCATAACCTGGCTAACGGGGCAGGAATCGCCATAGTCCCCGTGGTGGTGGAGTCTGCTAAAGAAGCATTGCACACTCCCCTGCTTTTAAGCTGTACTCTGGGTCTGAAATAGTAGCTGCCATAACCCTCTCCCACGCCGATACGATGCTGTTCCTCAACACCTTCACAGCATCGGCTGCAAAGAACACCAGCTCTCAGTTATAGGGAGATACTACAAGACAAGACAAGACAATCAGATTAATCTACTTAAATGAATCCATCATCATCATAAATTCAGACACTTTAGTAGATTTTTCAGCCAAGAAAGGATAAGACGGGAAAGCACTGCAAACTGGTCCATACATTCTTGGCCTGGACTCTGTTACACCACAGTTCAGAACTTGACAATAATTTAATAATAAAAGCTCTGGCGAGAAACTTAACTAAATATGTCTTGCCGTTCAAAGCTAGGACAGCAGTCTTAAGTCACAACCCGCTGTTATGTTCAAAAGATTTAGCCCGAACACACGTCAATCAAAGTGTCTGTTTAACTTGTTCAAGTCAAAATGTAAGTAACCCAGGTTTGCTTAAAAGTTGAAAAATATAATCGTCCACTTATGGTCTGTTTTCATATATGTGTAATATGTTTTGGAACATTTTAATCAGTCTCAGTCAGGTCTGTATGTCTGTCTGTCTCTCTGCCATAGTTTCCGTGGTGGTGGAGTCAGTCTGTATGTCTGTCTGTCTCTCTGCCATAGTTTCCGTGGTGGTGGAGTCAGGTCTGTATGTCTGTCTGTCTCTCTGCCATAGTTTCCGTGGTGGTGGAGTCAGGTCTGTATGTCTGTCTGTCTCTCTGCCATAGTTTCCGTGGTGGTGGAGTCAGGTCTGTATGTCTGTCTGTCTCTCTGCCATAGTTTCCGTGGTGGTGGAGTCAGGTCTGTATGTCTGTCTGTCTCTCTGCCATAGTTTCCGTGGTGGTGGAGTCAGGTCTGTATGTCTGTCTGTCTCTCTGCCATAGTTTCCGTGGTGGTGGAGTCAGGTCTGTATGTCTGTCTGTCTCTCTGTCATAGTTTCCGTGGTGTGGAGTCAGGTCTGTATGTCTGTCTGTCTCTCTGCCATAGTTTCCGTGGTGGTGGAGTCAGGTCTGTATGTCTGTCTGTCTCTCTGCCATAGTTTCCGTGGTGGTGGAGTCAGGTCTGTATGTCTGCCTGTCTCTCTGTCATAGTTTCCGTGGTGGTGGAGTCAGGTCTGTATGTCTGTCTGTCTCTCTGCCATAGTTTCCGTGGTGGTGGAGTCAGGTCTGTATGTCTGTCTGTCTCTCTGCCATAGTTTCCGTGGTGGTGGAGTCAGGTCTGTATGTCTGTCTGTCTCTCTGTCATAGTTTCCGTGGTGGTGGAGTCAGTCTGTATGTCTGCCTGTCTCACTGTCATAGTTTCCGTGGTGGTGGAGTCAGTCTGTATGTCTGTCTGTCTCTCTGCCATAGTTTCCGTGGTGGTGGAGTCAGTCTGTATGTCTGTCTGTCTCTCTGTCATAGTTTCCGTGGTGGTGGAGTCAGTCTGTATGTCTGTCTGTCTCACTGTCATAGTTTCCGTGGTGGTGGAGTCAGTCTGTATGTCTGCCTGTCTCTCTGTCATAGTTTCTGTGGTGGTGGAGTCAGGTCTGTATGTCTGTCTGTCTCTCTGTCATAGTTTCCATGGTGGTGGAGTCAGTCTGTATGTCTTCCTGTCTCTCTGCCATAGTTTCCGTGGTGGTGGAGTCTGCTAAAGAAGTACTGCACATCTCTTACTATGTAGCTCCATATACGGGACTGAAGACATAACAGCCCTAACCCCTCCCAGTTCGACAAGATGCTGTGCCTCAATATCTTCAAAGCATCAGCAGCAAAAGAACAAGAGCTCGCAGTTTCTAGTAGAAACTAGTAGTAGTAGTAGTAGTAGTAGTAGTAGTAGTAGTAGTAGTAGTAGTAGTAGTAGTAGTAACAGTAGTAGTAGTAGTAGCAGTAGCAGTAGCAATAATAGTAGTAATAGCAGTAGTAGTAATAGTAGTAATACGAGTAGTAGTAGTAATACCAGTAGTAGTAGTAGTAGTAGTAGTAGTAGTAGTAGTAGTAGTAGCAATAGCAGTAGCAGTACTAGTAATAATAGTACGAGTAGAAGTAGTAGTAGTAGTAATAGTAGCAGTAGCAGCAATTGTAGTAGCAATAGCAGTAGTAGTAGTAGTATTGGCAGTAGTAATAATAGCAATAGTAGTAGTAGTAGTAGCAGTAGCAGCAGCAGCAGTAGTAATAGTAGTAGTAGTAGCAGCAGTAGTAGTAGTAGTAGTACGAGCAGTAGCAGTAGTAGTAGCAGTAGTAGTAGCAGCAGCAGTAGTAGTAGTAGCAGTAGTAGTAGCAGTAGTAGTAGCAGTAGCAGTAGTAGTAGTAGCAGTAGTAGTAGCAGTATTAATAATAGCAGTTGTAGCAGTAGTAGTAGATTTAGTAGTAGTAGCAGTACCAGTACCAGTAGTATTAGTAGTAGTAGTAATAGTAATAGCAGTAGTTGTTGTGGTAATAGTAGCAGTAGTAATAGTATTGATAGTATTAGCAGTAGCAGTAGTAGTAGCAGTAGTAGTAGTAGCAGTAGTATTAGTAGTAGCAGCTACTCTAGCAGTAGCGGTAGTAGCAGGAGTAGTAGTAGTAGTAGTAATAGTAGTAGTAGCACTAGTAGAAGTAGCAGCAGCAACTCTAGTAGTAGCAGTAGTAGTTGTTGTATCTGTAGTAACAGAAGCAGCAGTAGTAGTAGTAGCAGCAGCAGCAGTAATAGTAGTAGTATAGCAGTAGTAGTAGCAGTAGTAGTAGTATAGCAGTAGTAGTAGCAGTAGTAGTAGCAGTATTAATAATAGCAGTTGTAGCAGTAGTAGTAGATTTAGTAGTAGTAGCAGTACCAGTACCAGTAGTATTAGTAGTAGTAGTAATAGTAATAGCAGTAGTTGTTGTGGTAATAGTAGCAGTAGTAATAGTATTGATAGTATTAGCAGTAGCAGTAGTAGTAGCAGTAGTAGTAGTAGCAGTAGTATTAGTAGTAGCAGCTACTCTAGCAGTAGCGGTAGTAGCAGGAGTAGTAGTAGTAGTAGTAATAGTAGTAGTAGCACTAGTAGAAGTAGCAGCAGCAACTCTAGTAGTAGCAGTAGTAGTTGTTGTATCTGTAGTAACAGAAGCAGCAGTAGTAGTAGTAGCAGCAGCAGCAGTAATAGTAGTAGTAATAGCAGCAGTAGTTGAAATAGTAATAGTAGTAGTAGTAGTAGTAGTAACAGTAGTAGTAGTAATAGTATTAGTGGTGGTATTAATAGCAGCAGTAGTAGTAGCAGTACTAGTAGTAGTGGTAATAGTAGCAATAGGAGTAATAGTATTAGTAGTGGTATTAGTAGTAGCAGTAGTAGTAACTGTTGTAGTAGTAGTAGTAATAGCAGCAGTAGTAGTAGTAGTAGTCCTTGTAGTAATAGTAGTAGTAGTAGTAGTAGTAGTAGTAACAGTAGTAGTAGTAGTATTAGTGGTGGTATTAATAGCAGCAGTAGTAGTAGCAGTACTAGTAGTAGTGGTAATAGTAGCAATAGGAGTAATAGTATTAGTAGTGGTATTAGTAGTAGCAGTAGTAGTAACTGTTGTAGTAGTAGTAGTAATAGCAGCAGTAGTATAGTAGTAGTCCTTGTAGTAATAGTAGTAGTAGTAGTAGTAACAGTAGTAGTAGTAGTATTAGTGGTGGTATTAATATCAGCAGTAGTAGTAGCAGTACTAGTAGTAGTAGTAATAGTATTAATAGGAGTAATAGTATTAGTAGTGGTATTAGTAGTAACAGTAGTAGTAACTGTTGTAGTAGTAGTAGTAATAGCAGCAGTAGTAGTAGTAGTGGTCCTTGTAGTAGTAGTAGTAGTAGTAGTAGTAGTAGTAGTAGTAGTAGTAGTGGTGGTGGTGGTGGTGGGTGAGTGGGTGGGTGGTGCTAGTGCTGTTGCTGGTTATAGTTTTCAAATTACATTAAAAGTATTCTCGACTCCTGAGCAATTCTTGACTTTGAAACTTTTCACTAACTTTTTTTTTTCGTCTCTTTCTGATCTTCTTTCTCCAGAGTAACAGCTTCATGAAATGAGCACCATATCATTATTCCGAGCAGTAGCCGTCCGGCTGATGTTTACTTTGCACGGAGTCATTTCAATATGGCGGCTGACCTTAGCAACCCATGAAACGCGCTATTGGTATCTGGGGCTCGTGTTGTGTCTTCTGTTGGTTGAGATGACCATTACCTTAGGGAAGAAAGCGGGGAAGGAGTGGAAATGGTAAGGGAAACATTGTGTTGTCCCGTATGTTCGTGTGTAAACCACATACAAACATTTGAGAATTGTGTTGTCCTGTATGTCCGTGGGTAAACCACATACAAACATTTGAGAATTTTGTTGTCCTGTATGTCCGTGTGTAAACCACATACAAACATTTCAGAATTGTGTTGTCCTGTACGTCCGTGTGTAAACCACATACAAACATTTGAGAATTATATTGTCCTGTATGTCCGTATGTGAACCACATACAAACATTTGAGAATTTTGTTGTCCTGTATGTCCGTGTGTAAACCACATACAAACATTTGAGAATTATATTGTCCTGTATGTCCGTATGTGAACCACATACAAACATTTGAGAATTTTGTTGTCCTGTATGTCCGTGTGTAAACCACATACAAACATTTGAGAATTTTGTTGTCCTGTATGTCCGTATGTAAACCACATACAAACATCTGAAAATTTTGTTGTCCTGTACGCCCGTGTGTAAACCACATACAAACATTTGAGAATTTTGTTGTCCTGCATGTCCATGTGTAAACCACATACAAACATTTCAGATTTTGTTGTCCTGTATGTCCGTATGTAAACCACATACAAACATTTGAGAATTTTGTTGTCCTGTATGTCCGTATGTGAACCACATACAAACATTTGAGAACTTTGTTGTCCTGTATGTCCGTATGTAAACCACATACAAACATTTGAGAACAGAATCCTGAGATGAAGTTATGGATAGTAAGAGACCCTATAACACAACAATGGAAGATGAGAGGTAACAAAGACAATCTACTCATTGTTTAACTTTCCGCTTGTAACAGCCATTATGACAAACAACAGATTGAGGTGGCTCCTGGAATTTAGAGAGAATTCAAGAGGATAGACAAATAAAGACGACCTAAAGGGGTTGACCTAGACAACGAGGGCGGGACGACCTAGAAGAAGAAGATATACGTGCACTTGGCGTAGACAGGTGGGAAAGAGAAGATCTAGAACAGAGAGGAATGAAGGCGTGTCTTGTCTGCAGCAGTGAGTGTCACTGGCTAAGAATTCAGCAACTACTCAAAGAAGAAGGAGAAGAAAGAAGAAGAAAGAAAGAAAGAAGAAGAAGAAGAAAGAAAGAAAGAAGAAAGAAGAAGAAGAATGTAAAAAAGAAAGAAGAGGAATAAAGAAGAAAAAGAAGAAGAAAAAAGAAGAAAGAAGAAGAAGAAGAAAGAAGAAAAAGAAAGAAAGAAGAAGAAGAAGGAGGTAAGAAAGAAAGCAGAGGAATAAAGAAGAAAAAGAAGAAGAAAGAAGAAGAAGAAAGAAGAAGAAGAAAGAAGAAGAAGAAGAAAGAAAGAAGAAGAAAGAAGAAGCAGAAAGAAGAAGAAGAAAGAAGAAGAAGAAGAAAGAAGAACAAGAAGAAAGGAGAAGCAGAAAGAAGAAGAAGGAGAAAGAAGAAGAAGAAGAAGAAAGAAGAAGCAGAAAGAAGAAGAAGTAAGAAAAACAAGAACAAGAACAAGAAATAAGAGGAAGAAGAAGGAAGAAGAAGGAGAAAGAAGAAGAAGAAAGAAGAAGCAGAAAGAAGAAGAAGTAAGAAGAACAAGAACAAGAAGAGGAAAGAATTAAAAAGAAAAAAGAAAGAAAGAATAAAGAAAAAAAAGAAGAAAGAAGAAAAAGAAGCAGAAGAAAGTAGAAGAAGACATAAATGTGTCCTGCTAATAATACTATAATAATCTTTAGTGACAGAGGTTGTTATCTGTCCTTGGTTAGAAAGGTAGGTAACTGTTGATAAGAAAGTTTGTTCAATCCACGTCCACTCTGAAGTAGAGTAAGAGAGTGCTGGTGCTAGATGGCTAAGTTGATGAATGCGCTGTTCTTTCGTGGCTAGGCGGTTACTCGTTCTACTGGAGTACGGGGTTCGTAGTCTCAAGTAATTCTCTTGTCATGTTTTTTTCTCTCATGTCTAAGGGAGATTAAACAAAGAAAACTTAAATGTTTTGGGCACATTAAACGTCATGAGAATTTAGAGAAGGCCGTTTTGGAAGGGTACATAATGGGGAAAAAAAAAGAGATGAAGACCAAGGCGAAGATGGCTGCAAGACATCGTTGATGATCTGCGAATGGATGCATCAGCAGCAGGCCATCTTGCTTACAACCGAGAGGCCTACAGGAGAGCTGTTAGGGATACAAAATTCCTGCAAATGAATGACTGACTGACTGAGAAAAATGTAGTAAAATAAAGTCTCTTTTCTTGTGTAGATGTGAGACACACAGAAACAACCCGTTTTTCTACCAGGCGAGTATTAACAGCCAAATCAAACTGAGGCAGGTTGACCAGTCACAAATGACAGTGTCAAGTCAACACGGTGTCAATGAATGACATGCATGATGTCACATACGATGTCAACGAATGGTGCGCATTGTCACTGAATGACACACATGATATCAGATTATGTCACAGGCTTCCAGTTATAAATATATCAATAATGAATGTCATATATGATGTCAACATGATGTCAGTAATGAATTGCACACATAAATGATAAAAAGAAAGATGTCTGGGAAGCTAAATGCTGCCGGACTTGATACTGACCACGTCACACTTTCATGTGCCGATGATCGAAGCATCCCTGATATGGTTCAACGGCATATATAAAAGGGGAGTTTACCTTTAAGTTTTACACAGAATTAGCGAAGTACATCCTGACAACATTGATAACTCCAAACATTCAAGATCTTCCATCCAGGACGCAGATATCTTCCCCAGCCTTCAGCCACGTCCATCCATCCCCCTCACATGAGAACTAAACCACAGCTTAACTATCACGTCCTGCCCTATTCCTCCCTTCCCTCCCCTCAGGGTCACACTTTCGTCAACACTATCAGCGGCAGGATGATGATGGATGTGTTGAGGAAGGGAGGGAATTGGGGGGGGGGGGGAATATGAGAACCTGTGGACATGTCTGGAGTGTAATGATGATGACGCAGACCATAAACCATAGACCATAAACCTGTCAGCGCTGGTGCAATACGTCCCCTGCGCTTCATCCACCTGGTCGAAATTCTTGTCACTTTTCTCTTCATCCACTTGGTCGAAATTCTTGTCACTTTTCTCTTCATCCACTTGGTCGAAAGTCTTGTCATTTTTCTCTTCATCCACTTGGTTTAAATTCTTGTCACATTTCTTTTCGTCCAGTTGGTTTAAATTCTTATCACATTTCTCTCCATCCACTAGGTTTAAGTTCTTGTCACATTTCCTCCATCCACTTGGTTTAAATTCTTGTCACATTTCCTCATCCACTTGGTTTAAATCCTTGTCACATTTCTCTCCATCCACTCGGTCTTTTCACATCTGCGCTATCTTACATCTTACATCCTTCTCTTGCGTTCAACGGCACATAGGGCTAGCATGGTAGTTCGCCACTTGGTTTAAATTCTTGTCACATTTCCCTTCGTCCACTTGGTTTAAATTCTTGCCCTATTTCTTCATCCACTTGGTTTAAATTCTTATCACATTTCCTACATCCACCTTATTTAAATTCTTGTTACATTTCCTCATCCATTTGGTTTAACTTCTTGTCAAATTTCCTCCATCCACTTGGTTTAAATTCTTGTCACATTTCCTACATCCACTTGGTTTAAATTTTTGTCACATTTCCTCATCCACTAGGTTTAAATTCTTGTCACATTTCTCTCCATCCACTTGGTTTTAAATTCTTGTCACATTTCCTCATCCGCTTGGTTTAAATAATTGTCCCATTTCTCTCCATCCACTCCGTCTTTTCACATCTGCGCTGTCTTACATCTTATACCCTTCTCTTACGTTGAACGTCACATAGGGCTCGCATGGTAGTTCGCCATATTTTTCTGTTTTCTGGCGAGCACCTCATGAAGGGATCTTATTTTCACTAATTTCGCCTCCCTCGACATTATTCTCTTTAGAACATAACGTTGTCGATCTCTTTCTCTTTGCTCTGGTGTGTCCAATTTGATAGCTTATTTAGGGATTCTCTGACTGTATCACGTGGCCGATATATGTCCGTCTCCTTTTCATTTTTATCACTGATGAGTCAGGTTGCTGTGTGCTCATCTTCCTTATCTAGAATCTGAATCTGGAGATTGCATGAACCACTTTGGACAGGCCGCGCTTGGAGAGCGACATCTGGCTGAATGATAGCAATCACATCAGGAGGATGATCGAGTTGGGTTAGGAGAGAGAGAGGAGGTAGACGTCTTCTCCGAAAGGAGTGGATTAGCGCGCAGTACCCGCAGTGTGTGTCACTAGTTCCGTCAACAGGCGCACACTTCAGTGGATGTTGGAACGGGAGGCGGAGCACGTATGGGAATGCACCGGAGTGCAGGGATACCAGTCTCTGATTATAGATTTACTTCCTCATCATTGGTCTTGAGTCAGTTCTATTGTGTACCGAGTGTTTTCCTTAGGCATCTGTTTTCAAATGTGTCTAATTTGTTTTCTATTTCTTTAGTTGTTTTCCAGCTTTCGCACGCATAAATAAAGGTGGATATTACATTTGAGTTATCAGGCTCCCCAGCGTGCTGGACGTTATCCTCTTTGACGAATTACTGAAATCATCATCATCCTTAGTCCTGTTTGATACCAGAATGACTTCACCTTTTAGCTTACATATGGATTTTACATCAAAGACCAAGTCCCATTACCGCCATCATGCGTTTTCAATAACCCCCGCAAGGATATGATTATCCTCTGGGGTTGAAAACGCTTAATCTACGGCAATTTCTCCCTCCCTCCCTCTCTCTCTCTCTCTCTCTCTCTCTCTCTCTCTCTCTCTCTCTCTCTCTCTCTCTTCAGTGCCTCTATCCCCTGACATTTAGCTTGCCGTGATGTAAACTCCTGTGTATAAACATATATACTCCTCTGAAAAGGCTATCCGTGTCTTTTTCTTTGAATTACCTCTAAACAAATATAACTAATAGTTAATTTCAGCTCATATATATATATATATATATATATATATATATTCATATGGCTGCAAGACATCGTTGATGATCTACAAATGGATGCATCAGCAGCAGGCCATCTTGCTCACAACCGAGAGGCCTACAGGAGAGCTGTTAGGGAGGCAAAGTTCCACAAGGGACATGCAAATGAATGAATGAATGAATATATATATATATATATATATATATATATATATATATATATATATGTTTACAAAGGACGTGGGAAGTTGGAGAACCACTGCGGCCAACTTTCCTTTCTTTCAAAATGGGATCGAATTGATACGTAGTATTTAGAAGACAACAGAAATGCTCTCCCCTGGGCTATTATGTCCCCTTAATACATACTGTACCGTCAGTTTGGCTTGCTCTGTCCTAGCTTCTAGCCTGTAATATCTTGTTTAACCGCTATTTGCTCCTAATTAGATTCTTTGTTTTGTTTCGCAAATTGCCATCCTGAATTTGTGTTTCCTATTTTGGAAGTAGTAATTGGAAGGAAAATATAGGGTATTTGAAACAGGATTTATCAGGTTACGTTGCTCCTTGTAGTCATTATCATCATCTTGTGGCTTCTGGCAGGGAAGGTTGGTTGGATTTGGATTTCTACAGGGTGTTTTTAAAGTCTCAGTACACTTTCTATGAAAAAAAAAAGAAAAATGAAGTAAATGACGTCATCACAAAATGTGCTCAAAAAAGGTCATTTAATTAGTTACAATAGTGACTGCAATGATACAATGCTGTTTTGGGTTAGCTGGAATGTACCACTGAGATATTCATTATAACAGGTGTTCGAAATGTCCACCACGGGCTTTAAGACATGACTATACACGTCTCTTCATATTGTCAAATACCTTGTGCAGTGTGTCTGTTGTTATTTCTTGAATGGTAATTCTGATTGCTTCTTTCAGGTCCTCAATTGTTTGTACACTATTTTTGTAAACATTCCTTTCAAGAAACCCCATAGATAATAATCTAATGGATTTAGATCTGGAGAACGAGCAGGTCAAATTCCACGAGATATTATGCAGTTTGCAAAGATTTCTTCCAAAAAACCTTGTGTTGCTTTAGCTGTGTATGTGCAGTTGCACCATCTTGCTTCTTCAATTTCACATTCATTCAGTGTTCTGATAAAAGGTTCCAGAATGTCAGTACAGTCACACTTTTTTAGTTCAGACACAACAGAAATCTTGTATGGATGAAAATTTATCCGATGTTTAAGAATTTTGTGCACTGTGCTCAGTGATACTTCACTTCTTGTGACATTTTCCTTAAGGACTTGCATTGACTTTTCAGGATTCTGTCTTGTACATCTAGGCATTTTTCTTCAGATACAGCAGGCCTACCAGATCGCGGAGCATCTTCCACAGTTCCCGTATCACGAAACTTATTCAACAAATTTCTAACCGTAGTGCGATGAGGAGGTTGTTTATCAGGAAATTTTGCTATAAATCTTTGAACAATCATCCGTGTGTATCGAACGCCATTTCGAAGCACTTGTTCAACCAACAAAATTCTTTCTTTCGTTGATAACACCATTCTGTTTTGAGTGCAAAAAAGTACTCCAGTAGATGGCAACCATTCACTGCATTTTTCTTCACGATTGACCGTGCAGCACATTTTTTATGACGTCATTTTCTTCATTTTTACATAGAAAGTGTAGTGAGACTTTTAAAAACAGCCTGTAGTTTGCTTCATTGCTTCTTTCTCCACAGCACAAGGAGCTAAGCTGCAGTCTGTTCATTTTCTAACTGTTTTCCATTAATGTATGTCCTTGTCCAACAGCAGCATCAGTATTTGGCCAAAAGAAGGGAAAAGAACTGTATTCATACCATTGGCGAAAATGGGTAACTTGAAATTATGAACAAACTACAGAACTGTTGCTCTGATTAGTCGTGCCAGTAAAATTCTATTAAAAACCATAATGGGTAGACTTCGAAAAAAAAATAGGAGAAATCAATATGGTCCAAGCTAGTTTTAGACAAGGAAGAGGAACAAGATATCATATTTTCAACATAAGATTAATAATAGAGAAATGCAGAGAATTTAATGTGAATCTATGTGTATATTCTATAGACTATTCAAGAGCATTTGATTGTGTACAACACCAGAATTTTGGAAAATAATGAAAAAATGGGATTTCCAACACATTTGATACAACCAATATCACTGCTGTATCTAGATAAACAGGCAGAAGTGAGAATAAATGGTGAAACAACAACTTGGGTTGCCATACAAAGGGGTCCGTCAGGGGTGCATATTGTCGCCTTACTTATTTAACTTGTATACTGAAAATATCATGAGGAATGTAAGAACAGATGTAGACAAATAATACTACGATGCCATACAAATTTGAGGTTATGAAATACCAGAGAGTAGATACGCTGGTGACACATTATTACTGTCCACAACACAAAAAAGAATGAAACAACTAATTATGTCAGTCCGTAAGAACAGTAAAACTTCTATCTTAATGCGAAGAAAACTAAATTGATGACAACTGACAAAACAAATAAGGTATCTTCTTCTTCTTCTTCTTCTTCTTCTTCGTTCACTTCTACCACCAAAAACCGCACTGTGAACCTACTGAATTCACGCATGTGGTCCTCGTTAGGTCCCGTGGTCCCCTGTGTGGTCCAAAATAGACCACACGAGTTCCACGAAAGGACCACAAGGGGTTCAGAGTATCACAGTGCTTTAGCCTGTATTCTTGGTGGGTCTCAGAAGCGGGATTGCGTGACACCGTGGTTTTCATTGCACCAGTTTGGTCTAGGGTTGGACTTTCTCACCGGAAGACCTCGACGTGTTTGGAATATCAGTGCATCCCCGCTGGGTGAGAGGCGTTAGCCCACCCAGGTTAGAGTTGGACTTTCTCACCGGAAAACCTCGACGTGTTTTGAGATACCCGTGTATCACCGCCGGGTGAGAGGTGGTCGCCCATCCAGTCCAGGGTTGGACTTTCTCACCGGAAAACCTCAGCGTGATTAGGATACGCAGACATCCCCGCCGGGTGAGAGGTGGTTGCCTATCTAGACTTCCCTGGTCCAGTGTCTCCGACTTCAGCATTTTGCAGTCGTGGCCGCTACCCTTCCTAGTTGTGCCCAGGATGGAGCTTTTGTCCAGGAGGATGAATCCTCGCCACTAGTGACTTCTACCCCTGGGGTGAGCCGGTTTAGGCATTATCCCAGTATGGGCGTGTTTGGGACGGGACGGACCTCTAGGGCAGAGGTACTGTGACATTCATAGCCTTCAAGATTCACCCCTGGTATGAGCCGGTTTAGGCAAAATTCACCAGTATGGGTGGTTATCAGGCGTTACCGACCTCTAGAGCGGAGGTGGCATGACATGTCTAGCCATCGAGTTCGACCCCTGGTGTGTGCCGGTTTAGGCATATTTCACCAGTGTAGGTGTATTTCGGACGTAGGCGGCCTCTAGAGCAGAGGTGCCGTGGTATAGTTCTCGTAGCGATGCTACTGGACATACCAGGTTAAACTTCACTTTCCACCACCTTTTCCCATCGGCGCCGCACAGCAACCTTTATTTCCGCATTTACTTCCTTAACCGGGAGGAGCTTCACTCCACGCGCGGCATTTGAAGAGTCAAGCCAGCAGTGACTTAACCTCTGGGACAAGCTGGTTCGTGCATTTCACCCGATATGACTGCACTCAGGACGTGGCTGACCTCCAGACCAGAGGTGCCATGATTTGACTGTCTACTTCGCTTTATTCTTTCAACCACCTTTTCCGCAGTGATGCTGCGCGGCAACCTCATTTGCAAATTTCTTCATTGGCCGGGAGGAGCACCGCTCCACGCACGGCAGCTGAAGATCTCGCCAACAGCGGCAGATGAGCTACCAAACGTGACACTCATCTACCCTAAGTAACTGGTTTTCAGGCGCCAGATATTCGCCCTCGCCCCTTCTCCTGTCAGTTTAAACAGTTCTTCCACGGGAAGGCCAGGAGCTGGACTTGACTGCCAGAGGCTGTTTGTGGCGCGTTTGCAGTCCTTAGAACCAAATAAGGTATCTGAAATATATATCAATGAGAAAAAAAATCGAAAATGTGGAGAGTTTTGAATATCTTGAATCATTACTAACTAATAATGGAGACACAATGAGGGATATTAAAAGGAGGACATAAATCGCTCTTGTACAATTCACAAAACAGCTGAGAAACACATAAATGCCTTTGAATGTAAATGCGACAGAAGAATTCTTCAAATACCATGGACACAAAAAAGAACAAATATATCCATACGACAGAAATTTAATATTGAAGAAGGTTGGCTAGTAAAGAGAATTAAACAGAGAAAACTTAAATATTTTGGACACATTAAACGTCATGATAATCTAGAGAAGACAGTCTTGGAAGGGTACATAATAGGAAAAAGAGAGGAAGACCAAGGGAAAATGGTTGCACGACGTCGTCGATAATCTGCAAACGGATTCATCACCACAAATGCATCTTGCTTACGACCGAAAGGCCTACAGGAGAGCTGTTAGGGAGGCAAAGTTCCGCATGGGACATCCATCCTACTAACTGACTGATGTCTTTTCAACCTCTTTCTGTTTTGTCCCCCTTCAGCTTTTTCCCTGTAGTTCTCTTCTGATGATTGTATAGTCTCTTGATGTGATTGGGTGTTTCAAATGTCTGATTCTAATGGTTTTCATTATTTCTCTTTCCAGTTTGATTTGAAGTTTCCTTATTTGTTTGTATATCAAAAGGCATCATCATCATCATCAAGTGCTGTCCTAGTAGGCGTTGACTGTAAATGCTTCTCTATAGATCTCAGTCCTTGATATTTTTCATCAGCACAGTTGCTGACTTTTTATTGTGCCATCGTGTCAGACTATCCATGATTGTTTTTTTTTCTCTTGGTCTTCTCCTGCCTCTCTTCCCATTTATCTTTCCTGTTGTTACGATATGTTCAAGCCCCTCCCCTTCTCGTTATATGTCCAATGAATGATGGCTGCCATTTTCTTATTGATATAATTAGGTTCCTTTTTACGTTTGCTTTTCTTAGACATTCCTTGTTTGTCATCTTCGCTGTCCATGGCGCTCTTAAAACTCTTCTAATCAACCACATCTCTGTTGCCTCTTAGTGATCTTTCCATTGATCTGTTGACTGTCCATGACTCACTTCCATAAAGTAGAATAGGCTCAATGTAGAATTTTAGAACTCTCTTTCCAATGTTCATTAACAGAGACGCATTGCCCAGGATGTTTCTCATTTGCTTGAAGGCTATTTTGGCTGGGTATTTTCTGTTCTTGACTTCAGAGGTATATTGTCCATCTAATGTTACCGCCATGTCCAAGTATTTAAATGTATGCAAGAAGCACATCAGAGAAAAAGGTAGATGGAAAAAGAGAGAAAGGTTGACATGGATATAGACTGGCGGGTAAAGGTAAAAGGTCAAATCCGCGTTTCCACGCCATTAAGGCATATTGCGGATACGGTGTTAGGCCCATATTTTCCATCACCTTCGGCACATGAAAGTCTGATGTGGTCAGTATCTCGCCTGGCAGCATTTACCTTCCTAGATTTCTCTGGTACCCATTTTTACAGGGTGGGTAGGCCCCCGGGGTCTTTTTGGTGTGGTGGTACCAGAAAAGAAATCCCCACTGTTGGGACTTGAACCCCCTACCACAGGACTAGTAGGCCGAGCACCTAACCACTCAGCCAACCAGGCCGCGGATAGAGATCTGGCGGACAACATACATAACGAACTAGGTTCAGCTTGGGTGAAGTTTGTTGTGAAAATGAAGGACGAAGCCAACATCCCCTGGATAGAAGGAATAGGGACATTTGTCTAAAGTTATTCACAGAAAACTACGTTCTGCCAGTTTACAGCTGGCGAGCCTCGTTTCTTCTTGTTTAATAAACCGATATCTTAAGATGCTTTCCTTTTGACTGACAAATTCTTGTCTCCAGGTTCTGCCCAAGCGTCTTCATCTACCTGATGTGTGTTGTCCCCACAATCTGGTTCTTGGAAATCAGCGAACTTGAGAAAAGGCTGAGCAGTTATGAGAACAGAACCAGAGGCCCAGAGAACGAGACGGTGGAACCTCTGACAGCGTCCTTTTCTGTTATTGAAGGCGTAAGAACTCTGAAATGTCTGTCTAGTTTGAGGGTTTTCTTGCCTGATGCTGGCGATGTCTGCCGTAGCTTGAGACAGTGTTGTCTGGTGTTGGTGAGGTGTGTCTTGATTGCGATATATTGTCTTTTGATTTTGATGATGTTTGTCTGGTTTGAGACAGTGCCGTCTGATGTTAGTGATATCTGGTTAGCTTGGTATACTGTTGTCTGATGTGGGTTATGTGTGTCTAACTTGAGACACTATTACTTATGTGGGTTGTGTGTGTCTATCTTGAAACACTATTACTTATGTGGGTTATATATGTCCAGCTTGAGCCACTACTACTTATGTGGGTTATGTGTGTCTAGCTTCAGACACTACTGCTTATATGCGTTATGTGTGTCTAGCTTGGGACACTATTGTTTATGTGGGTTATATGTGTCTATCTTGAGACATTATTACTTAATGTGGCTTCTATGTGTCTATCTTGACACAATATTACTTAATGTGGGTTATGTGTGTCTAACTTGAGACACTATTACTTAATGTGGGTTTGTGTGTCTATCTTGACACAATATTACTTAATGTGGGTTATGAGTGTCTATCTTGACACAATATTACTTAATGTGGGTTATGAGTGTCTATCTTAACACAATATTACTTAATGTGGGTTATGTGTGTCTATCTTGAGACACTACTGTTACTAACATCCTGCTAACCACTCCACGAGACCGAACATCAAACTCTAAAAAAAACAACAACACAGACATAATGGATTCTGTTTCTACGCCTTTCTACGTACAATGTTCTCACAAGTTCAGTTTTACCTGCACCGCTTTAGTTTCACCTGTCACCTTGAAGACAGTCTTATCACCCAGTCCTCGTATCGGACAGGGAGCTGTACACTGATTTCTTCTACATCTAAAGTTTAATAGCCAGAATAAAGTGTTCTGTGTGTGTGTGTTTTTGTGTTTTAGTTTCTCCCCAAAAATCAAGGTCCTTTAGTCAGATCTATTTGTGCAGGGTCTGTAGGAAACTTCAGGAATTTATATTCTGTAGTCCGCAACGTCTATAATCTTCATAGGCTCCACTACCATATAAACTAAGTCCACCCTGGTGACATGCTGGAGAAAGATAAAGTAGAGTGTTAGTGGAAATACAAAGAATACGAAGTCGTGGCCAGCTGTGTCTATTTTGTTCTTGTTAACTGCGCTACACCTCTTGAGCAGCTGCCTTCATTCCTAAGTTTTTAGTAATCATTACTGAATAAATAAGAAAATATTTAGTGATACATTGTTTAAGGGGAAAAAAACGGTTAGGATGAATCATTGAACAAAATCAAATATAGAGTTTAATGATGAATCACTGAAGAAATAAATATACAATTTAGTGATAGATCATTCAAGAAATAAATACACAATTTACTGATACATCAATCAAGAAATAAATGCACAATTTAGTGATAAATCATTCAAGAAATAAATGCACACTTTAGTGATAAATCATTCAAGAAATACATATACAATTCAGTGATAAATCATTGAAGAAAACTCATCTGATACTATAAAATAGTTGATAAATCACTGATAAAATAAAATGATAATTTTGTGATAAATCACTAAAGAAATAAATAGACATTCTGGAATAAATCACTGCATATATGTGCAATGAAGTTGCGATAAATACCACGAACGGATAGACAGTTTTCTGACAAATCGCCGAACAAATAAATATAACATTTAATGACACTTCATTGAAAAATAGACAGTAAATTTTGTGATAACTCACTGAAGAAATAGACAATTCACAGATACATCATTGAAGAAATAAATAGACAATTCACAGATACATCATTGAAGAAATAAATAGACAGAGATACATCATTGACGAAATACATAGACAATTCACATATACATCATTGAAAAATTAAATAGACAATTCACAGATACATCATTGAAGAAAGAGACAGTTTTTTTTATAAATCACGGATGAAATAAATATACAATTCTGTGATAAATCACAGATTATATATAAAAACAATTTTGTGATAAATCACGGAAGAAAGAAAAGACATTTTGTGATAAATCACTGAAGATATAAAATAGACAGTTTAATGATAAATCATCGTAGAAAACTGCGAAGAATAATTTCATACACTTAAACGCTAAAGTTCAAACCAGCTCTTCAATTTCTGTATAGACATTGGCCAGAAACTATGCCTCAGTGCCAAATCTGACAGATTATTTGATTCTGAAGAAGGCAAGGAAAAAGAAAAGTAGTTTTGATATTTGATGTGAAGTTTTTATTTGGATTTCGTATAAACATTTCTTGGATTTTGGTGTACAATAATTCTAGACATATATTTAGATAATATAGAAAATAAACAATTTCTTTTGATGTATGTCAGTCTGAAATCTTGAGAGAGTGAGAGTGTGTGTGTGTTTATGTGTTACATGTTTGGAATATAATTTTTTATAGCATTGCTTCAAATTTCTTTATATATATATATATATATATATATACATACATACATACATACATACATACATACATACATACATTCATTCATTCATTCATTTGCATGTCCCTTGCGGAACTTTGCCTCCCAAACAGCACTCCTGTAGGCCTCTCGGTTGTGAGCAAGATGGCCTGCTGCTGCTGCGTCCATTTGCAGATCATCAACGATGTCTTGCAGCCATCTTCGTTTTGGTCTTCGTCTTTTTCTTTTTCCCATTATGTATCCTTTCAATATGGTCTTCTCTAAATTATCATGACGTTTAATGTGTCCAAATATTTAAGTTTTCTCTCTTTAATCCTCTTTACTAGCCAGCCTTCTTCAATATTAAGCTCTTGTAGTATAGATATATTTGTTATTTTTTGTGTCCACGATATTTGGAGAACTCTTCTGTAGCATTTACATTCAAAGGCATTTATGTGTTTCTCAGCTGTTTTGTTATGTGTCCACGTCTCACAGGCATATGTTGCGATGGGAAAGATGCATGACCTTAAAAATCTTATTTTTGTAGTTCTGTCTGCTCCTCTCCACAGATTCTTTATTTGTTTTACTTTCTGAAGAGCAATAGATGTCCTCCTTTTAATTTCCCTCATTGTATCTCCATTATTAGTTAGTAGTGATCCAAGATATTCAAAACTCTCCACTTCTTCCAATTTTTCCTCATTGATATATATTTCAGCTGCCTTTTTTGTTTTGTCAGTTGTCATCAATTTAGTTTTCTTCGCATTAGGATAGAGGTTCTGCTCTTCGCTGTTCTTACGGACTGACATAATTAATTTTTCCATTCCTTTTTGTGTTGTGGATAGTAACACTGTGTCATCAGCATATCTAATCTCTGGTATTTCATAACCTCCAATTGTTATGGCATCGTAATATTCTTTGTCTACATCTTCTCTAACATTCCTCATTATATTTTCAGTATACAAGTTAAATAACATACATACATGCATATACATACATACATACATACATACATACATACATACATACATACATACATACATACATACATACATACATACATACATACATACACGAGGGGTGATTGATAAGTTCTCGGCCTAAGATACAATGGATTATTTGTGGACAACTTTTTTTGGTTATTTCTCAACATAGTCCCCTTGCAAGTTTATGTACTTAGTCCAGCCATCCTGGAGCATACGGATCCCTTCTTTGTAAAAGTCAGCATCTTGTGCCAGTAGAAAGTGGTCTACAGCATGAATGACGTCATCATCTAAAGCAAATTTGCGACCACTAAGCTCTTTTTTTAAGTTTGGTAAACAGGTAATAGTCTGAAGGGGCCAGATCTGGGTAATAAGGAGGATGTTCAAGAAGCTGGAAGCCGCATTCATGAATGGCAGCCATTGCCACCGCCGACTTGTGAACTGGAGCATTGTCTTGATGAAAGATGACTCCTCTCATCAATTTCCTTCTATGCTTTTCCTTCAGTTTGACCCGCAGTTGCTTCTCAAGATTAGCGTAATAGGCCCCGGTGACCCTTCTGCCCTTTTGAAGATAGTCTACCAGTAGCTCACCTTCTGAATCCCAAAAGATGGAAGCCATCACTTTGCCTGCAGACAGAACCACCCTTGCTTTCTTTGGAAGTGGGGATCCTTGATGTTTCCACTCCTTTGACTGTTCTTTGGTTTCTGGTTGAAACTGATGAACCCAAGTCTCATCCATAGTCACACATTGCTGAAGAAACTTTTCAGGATCTGCAGAAAAATGGCCAAGATTGTTTCTTAACATGCTGAGACGCTGTCGTTTATGATCAGCTCCAAGAAGTTTCGGGACCCATCGAACAGAGACCTTTGTCATTTGAAGAACATTGTGAATAGTGGCATGAACACGTTCCTGGGAGATGCCAACTCAGTAGTAATGTACCGCTCAGTTAGTCGTCGATCCTCCATTATCATGTCATGGATTCTGTCAGTGGTTTCATCGGTGGTTACCGTTCTTGGTCTTCCTGGACGGGGATCATTTTCCAGACTCTCCCTTCCATGTTTGAATTGAGCTGCCCATTTCTTCACTGTGCTGTAAGAAGGGGCACTCTCCCCTAGAGTCTCCACCATATCCTCATGGATCTCCTTCGATGATAAGCCCTTGATGCAGAGGTAGCGAATGACTGCTCGATGAGAAATTGTATCCATTTTCTCAATTTCTTCCACCCCTTACCACTTCAGTAGCTGGTAAAAAAAAATTGGTTGTAGTTAATTTCTTGAAACTTGGTGTTTAATCTTACATTAACCTGATCTACAAATGCACCTAATATCAGCTGTGTGTTTCAAGTATTCGTACCTTAGGCCGAGAACTTATCAATCACCCTTCGTGTATGTGTGTGTTTGTGTGTGTATTTGTGTGTGTGCGTGCGTGCGTATGTGCGCTCACGCGTGTGTGTGGTTGCTTTTTAGTATTCCGTGTACAACAGAACACTGGTCATCTTTGTATAGACTAGAGCACTTGTCAGTTTTGTGTAGAATAGGGCGCCGGTAAGTTTTTTGTAAAATAGGGAACTGTTCAGTTTTGTATAGAATAGGGCACTGGTCAGTTTTGTGTAGAATAGGGCACTGGTCAGTTTTGTGTAGAATAGGGCACTGGTCAGTTTTGTGTAGAATAGGGCACTGGTCAGTTTTGTGTAGAATAGGGCACTGGTCAGTTTTGTGTAGAATAGGGCACTGGTCAGTTTTGTGTAGAATATGGCACTGGTCAGTTTTGTGTAGAATAGGGCACTGGTCAGTTTTGTGTAGAATATGGCACTGGTCAGTTTTGTGTAGAATAGGGCACTGGTCAGTTTTGTGTAGAATAGGGCACTGGTCAGTTTTGTGTAGAATAGGGCACTGGTCAGTTTTGTGTAGAATAGGGCACTGGTCAGTTTTGTGTAGAATAGGGCACTGGTCAGTTTTGTGTAGAATAGGGCACTGGTCAGTTTTGTGTAGAATAGGGCACTGGTCAGTTTTGTGTAGAATAGGGCTCTGGTCAGTTTTGTGTAGAATAGGGCACTGGTCAGTTTTGTGTAGAATAGGGCACTGGTCAGTTTTGTGTAGAATAGGGCACTGGTCAGTTTTGTGTAAACTAGGGCACTGGTCAATTTTGTTAGACTAGGACATTGGTCAGTTTTGTGTTGACCAGGACATTGGTCATTTCTGTGAAGAGCTAGTACAACTATCAGTTCCAAGCAGATAGAAGGAGAAGATGATTGATTAAATCTGACCTATTACCGATACTGAAATACACGTGCATCTTGTGGTTCAGAACAAAGGTCTGTTGTCTGATTTCGTCCATGTAACTTCAGTTAAGGCAGCTGGCTATTCCAGAAACTTCGGAAGAGTAGGTGACCATTCGGGTACCCACGTGATCAACAACTGGTCAGCTGACAGGGTGACCGTAAACATTCGGGCTAACACAATGAGCCCTCTCTGCTTCACAGAGATGGAACAGACAAAGAATAACGCAATGATCTCTCTTTACTTTAACAGAATAGTTCAGAGAAGAGAATGCGTTATCTCTACCACAGTATCTTCTGCATACTTCAATATCCTGAGTGTGCTACTCTGCGGAAGTGAATGCTGGAAAACCACCAAAAACTACACGGGAAAAAAAAGAAGAATTCCTTCCAGACTAAATGTTTGCAAAGTATTAGACACATATTTGGCCAAATACCATAACACCTTGCTGGCAGAAATGCGGATGAAGCCACTGACTTCGATTACTGGGGGGAAGGCGCTGGTGATGGCTGGGACATGTGCTCCGGAAGGCTGGTGACTCATTACAAAAACAAAAACAAAAACAACAAATTAAAAAACAGCACTGAAATGGACACCTCATGGAAACGGGAGTAAGGGTAGACCAAAGGAGACACGGAGAAGAACAACAGAGAGGATGTTGAGCAATAGATGGCTCAACTGGGCAAGAGCAGAAAAAAAGGCAAAGGACAGGGTTTGTGGAAAACCCTTGCGGAAGCCAATGTGTCTTGGCGCCCAAAGTCAGAGGGAGGAAGGGAAAGAGAGAGGGGGTGGGGATCAATCTCTTGTCTATACTTCAATGCCATAGAGCATGAGATGCTGTTCTATTAGGCAATCATCGACCCATAGCTGATATGCCAGCGTCAAGGTTAGCGAACCATAGCTGACCAAGACCCTGTCCCACCTCTCCGTAGTACCTCTAGTAACAGGCCTAGCTGGCTAATGGGGCATGGATAGTCATAGTCCCCATGGTGGTGGAGTTTGCTAAAGAAGCATTGCGCATCCTCTTGCTGTTTAGCTGTACTCCGGGGCCGAAAAAGTGGCTGCCATAATCAACCCCCACGCCGATACGATGCTGCGCCTCAACATCTTCACAGCATCAGCCGCGAAGAACAGCAGCTCGCAGTTACAGGGAGATAACACAAGACAGGACAAGTATCACAAGCAAAATATTCTCTACATACTTGAGTGGCATGGAAAGTATAAGGGACATATGGGCACTAACGTCATATCATATAGCAGCATATGATTGCTTATACCTCAAGCAATGTTTTATTCTCATTACAGCGCGGCCTGGCCATATTACCACAGATGTAGAGGTTGCTCACGTAGAGTAGAATGTCCAGGTGTAAGATTCAAGACTTCCCAATATTAGGCACTTACAGAAACAACTTGACAATCCAAGTAGTACTAACGCTTAACACATACGGACCATGTCAGAACAAATAGTATCTAATGCTGTAGCACATGATGATGATGAATTCAAATTAATGGAGATGAAGTATGGCATGTAATACCTCAAATGAAAGTGCGAAACAAGGCGAACTTAATTCCAGACAGCTAACTGATCTCAGACTACTTATGCCTTCACGGGAAATGAAATTACATCTTTCCGCGAACACAACTCCATTCTGCACTATCACTCTAGTAAACACACAACGATAGATTCCTAATGCTAGCATTTCTAGCTCCAACTAACACACGTCCGTTCACAACGACGCTCAGCCACAGAATTTCCTAAATATTCACTTCCTCTGTTCAGTCCCTCGATCACAGGCCTCAGTTTTCACGATAATCTCGTCCACGAGGTTTTTCTCCTGACATAAAAAGGGCCTTAAGCTTGACTTAAATTCTGTTTACGATTTTCTCCAGTTATGTACCTTTTACCCCAAACATTCTGTTATATACTGTATATGTCTTAATGCAACGACGCCGGAGAGGCATTTTATATTTGAAATAAAAGAGTGGCTTATCTTCCCCAGCTTGTGTTTGAAATAAATATTCCCATTAACCTGACCTCGGATGAGTGGATACGGACCCTCGAGCAGCTGCTGCTCCTCATCCTTATCCTCGGGAGATGGTTTTTACCGAAGGGGAAGCTCACGCACGACCAACTATCGCAGCTGTTGCTGGTCTACATCGGTACGGCCGCTGACATCGTGGAGTTCTTTGAGGCTTTTAAGGAAGAGAAGGTCAGCTATAAGAGGCATAGAGTTCATCATCATCATCATCATCATCATCATCATCATCATCATCATCATCATCATCATCATCATTGTAAACATCATCACGAACCGTTTAAATAGAATTTTGGATTTCCAGCTCTTGGTATCTCTCGCGTATACACCTGCAAAGGGTTACTCCTTCCTTATCCATTTATTTTGTACATCCTTCTTCTCGGTATCCTCTTCTTATCCTTTTGTATCCTGATATTCTCGCATTGTGTTACTACGAGAATATGACATCGGCTCCACTTTGGCTATTGTGTTTCTGGATGGTACCCGATCCTTCACCAGCTCAGTTGATGACCTCCTCTCACACCATACCTTCAGACTGTCCGGTATCATTTTTCTCGGTCTTCCCCTGACTCTTCTTCCCTCTATTTTTCTTGTTACGAAATCTTCAACGCCCGCTTCTTCTCATTGCATGTTCTATGAAAGTACATTATCTGCCTCGTATTTTTTTACACACTTTTGTTCTCTCTTCTGCTCTTCTCGTATATTCTTTATTAGTAATCTTTAACTTTATATGAAAAATTTAATAGAAAAAAAAGAATGATGTATGTTAAACTCCACTATGGATTTTTCTTAATTCTTAAACATTATATAACACAACGGTTTCAACCTCTATAGCTAAACGGCTTTCCATAACGGAGGGCAAAAATTCTGGGGGAATTGGTTTGAGGTGTATGGTTCAGTTTTGCAAGAACAAAAAAAAAACCAAAAAACAAACAGGAAAAGTGAGGAAAGTGGGCGTGGGGCCGTCTAGTGCATAAAGCAGTGTTGTTTACCATACGGTACCCTTTGTTATTCTCACTTTGTCTCGTTTCTCAGCCAATCGCCTGCTTCCATTTTGTGCTTATCTACGTCTGTCTGTGCGCATTTGTGTCCGCCTTTCTTACAATGTTTACAAAGAGGATGCCAAAAAAAAAAAAAACTGAATGTTTAATTTTTCATCTATTTTTCGTGTTCTTATCTGCTTTTTTTCCCTCTGTGTGTCTGTGTGTTTTTTTTTAATACGTGATCCCTGAAAAGGACTTTTGCCAAAATATTGAATTTTTGTGTGCTATTCATTTAAACGTGTTCATCTCGCTTTCCGCTATTCTTGTTTTTGCCCACTTTTCCTCACGCTTTCTATCTTTTTGTAAAATTGAACCGTACATCTCTGTCTCCTTTCATTACTAGAACCATTTTTATCGCAGTCGTCGTCTCTGTTATCTCTCGTGTTCCTGGGGCCACGATTGAAAGATGTAAACAGCGGTTTATATAGTAATCGAGTTCCAGCAAGTCCGAGCAAAATTCAAACATAAAAAAAGAGAAATGATAAGAAAATAGATTCAGAAACCATGATCTAAAAATAGAAACCTGTATCCCTTTGTCTCCATTACAAGACTGGCTAGCGCAGTGGTCAGAGCACTCGTCTAGCAACCGAATGTTCGAGGGTTGGAATCCCCAGCTCAGTGGGATTCTTTTTTCTCGACCATTACGGACCTGAAGTCGACCTAGCCTCGTAAAATGGTTACCAGAGAAAATCTGGGAAGGAAAGGAACTGACCACCCTACTTCATACGCTGATAACCCAGCATAATGAGGTCTCTAACGCTCCATCCCCTACAGCACTTGCTATGTGGCTACCTTTATCTTACCTTTATCTATAACAATCCTTGAAAAGAAAAACTGAAAAGGATTATTCCCTATTCATTTTCTTTCATAACCCTTTATAAAAACAAAGAAATATTTCAGAAAGGACTATAAATTATTTTAATTTCCTCATTAAGCTGAACTTGCATGTAATGATTTCTGCTGGCAGAAATGCACATGAAGCCACTGACTTTGGATATGGATGAATGACTCTAGCCATGGTTGAGGCATCCGCTCTGGATGACAGGTCACTCATTACCAAAAATTTGAGCTGAAATGGACACTTCAGGGAAATAGGAGTAAGGGTAGACCAAAGGAGGCATGGAGAAGAACAACAGAGAGGATGTTGAATAACAGAGGGCTCATCTGGGGAAAGAGCTGAAAAAAAATGGCGAAGGACAGGCGTTTGTGTAAAGCCCTTGCGAAGGTGTGTCCTAGGCACCTAAAGGTTCAGAAAGAGAGAGAGAGAGAGAGAGAGAGAGGAGAGAGTATGTAATAATACGTACTAACAGGATCGACATAAATGGAAATCTCTTACTACCAACAGCCTCATGGGTCTATGGTACTAACGGGATAAGGGAGGGAGAGAGAGAGAGAGAGAGAGAGAGAGAGAGAGAGAGAGAGAGAGAAAGAAAATATGTATTAAAGAATTATACTCATCAAATTTATCATAGTTTTATGACAACTCTTAGTAACAACCGTCCTCAGTAACACACAATAATTAGTGTATAAGTATACAACTATACACGGAGCCACTGCAGTAAAGCTGTGATACCAAAATGTATAAACTAGGAAAAAGTAGGAGCAGCTTTATTACTTAACGACTACAAAGTTGTGACGTTTCGGCGTGAGCCTTAATCGTACCAAAACATACAGGTCGACGAATTAGAGAGAGGAGATAAAGTATAGATTCACATGAATCCTATGTTAAAAAAAAGTATCTCCTCTCTCTAATCCTTCTTCTGTATGTTTGTGTATGATTAAGGCTCACGGCAAAATGTCACAAGTTTGTAGTCGTTAAGTAATAAAGCTGTTCCTACTTTTTTCTTAGTTTATACATTTTGATAACCGCCCTTGACTTCTTTGTGTACCACGTGATAAACACGCTGCCATTAACTTATAAATGATTAACTTATAAGTGATTAACTTATAAATGATTAATTAATTATGTGTTTAATGCGTTTCAGTGTGTTTCATGCTTCCACAGGTCAGCCACAGTCGCCTTCTCTGTTTTGTGATATTAGGCATCTGGTCGCTCAGCCTGATCCAGTTCTCTCTGGTTCTGACCGCCAGTCGGGTCAGAAGGGACAGGACTGGCCTCTTTCCCACCACCATCTTCTCCGTCTACGACAAATGCTGCAGCCCCGACGTTTACGGCATCATTATATCCATCTTTCTTCAAGACCTGCCCTTCTTGGTTCTACGAATGCTGCTCATTTTTAAATATTACGTTCTCAGCTACACGAACATGTTCTTTACCTGCAAGAACACGATTGTTATCGTCCTGCTCATCTACCGCCTCATCGTCGTCCAGTTAGAGAAAAAACCCCAGGCCCTTCCTTCAAAAATAGAAGAAATAAGAGTAAACATGCTCCCTCGATTCTGTTCATCGCCGGCCATCTTTGATCACCACGTGAGACGCGCCAACAGACAAAAGGGGCCGGACTCCGTGTCGCTTAGCAACAGTAACACGCTGAGCACCTGCAGTACGAAGGCCAGCTCCAAGTCCTCAAGGTTTAAGCCTTACAGCTCCTGTGGCAACATATACGACGTCCGGGCAACGGCTTCCACAAAGAACAGCGCTAGATACAGCCCGATTAGTGTAATGGTCGATTTACATTCGCCCGTATAACGGATTACAGAGAATCCTTTATATAAAATAACATTACACACCTGTAACTTAGAAGAGATGATTTTTTTTTAAAAATAGATAATAATTCACACTGGAAATTGATCACAAACAAATATAATTCACAAGAGATTGAATGTGACGTTTCCTAGCAAATCAAAATGGCGCTTATTCTTATTCGTACTGAAGTTGCTGGCAACTTATCTCAGAATAATCGTTTATGTTAGAACTGTCTGGGCTGAGGTACCCACATTAAGACATGCAAGCGGGTCTCTACGTGAAAGTAACATGGATACATTGAATGAATTTGAAGTCTTGTATGACAAATAAGAACTATAAAAACGGCTGTAATAATCGCCCGGCAAACAAAATGGAATTAATTTCACATACATTTCAACATCAGCGAACGAAAGGACATCGTTGAAATCACAACAGGCAATTTGAGATTGAAAATTTTGTTGTACTGTAGACTGCGGCGTCCCATACTTTTGGGAGTTCTTTTTAGGAGATTTCTGAATCAGATATTGATATAGTATTTTAGATCTCTTCGTGTGAGTAAAATACTGCAAACACTGTTTTCATCTTCTTTCTGTGTATCATATTAGTACGGTTAGACAATTTTTCATTTTTCACATTTCTGAAAGGATAATTTTATGATTTTGAGTTTGGTGTATGTTAGCACAAAACATAAAACCTCATCCTCTTCACGTTTTAAATGCGAATACTCAGTGAATGTTATCACACATCTGAGTATGGTCAAGACAATGCTTAATGTTACACCATGGTTACCTGAGTAGTATAGTGTTAAATCCACTCATTTCTCACGGCGGAGATCGATGGTTTGAATCCGGCCGGACGGGCGAAAATCGTCAACATACTCCTTCTAGGGCCGCTAAGGAAAGATGAGAAGTTGTACTGCCGACCACTCCATTCTCTAGTGTTCGGGCAGGTCAAGAAAAATACGGGCACTAACATTATATACTCTTTGTGGCCTATGTGGCACAACAGGGCTAACTTTAGCATAACGGTGCTCCGTTATCTAGGGACGCCGTCTAGTGGACTTAAGTAGGGTCTTTTCCTGATGTGCTGCAGGCATACACAAGAATTACGTCACTGTGGCAGGAGAGGGCTAAGAACAGAGAGGAATAGAGACAACTGGCAGGAGAGGACTAAGAACAGAGAGGAATAGAGACAACTGGCAGGAGAGGACTAAGAACAGAGAGGAATAGAGACAACTGGCAGGAGAGGACTAAGAACAGAGAGGAATAGAGACAACTGGCAGGAGAGGACTAAGAACAGAGAGGAATAGAGACAAGTCTTGTCAGCAGCAGTGAGGCGCAATGGCTCGGAAAGCTGAATGAATGAATGAATGAATGAATGTATGAAATCCGTAACCAGTGCACATCTGAATGGAAAAAGAAACTGAAATGCAAAAATGAACCAGATCCAAGACACCAACTACAAAGACATCAACAAACCATCCTCTTTTGCCTAAGGACAGGCCACTGCAGCCTACTGAGCCACCTACATCCACTCAAAATGTCTCACACAGACGAGTGTCCATGTGGCAGTGGAGTCCAGACCCCAGAACATATCCTACAAGAGTGCCCAAACCATGCAGACCTGAGACATGGCCAGAGGACACAAGCATGGGGCAAAAGCTTTGGGGGCTCCTATCAGGATCTGGAGAGGACTGCAGGCTTTGCCATGTCAACAGGGATCAGGATCTGAAGTGACCAACAACCTCGAACGCAGAAGAATGAAAAGAGGGCTGAATGAATGAATGAATGAATCTTAACCACAGAACACTGCGCAAGGACACACAACAAACAGTATGTGAAAGCAGTCTGACAACAGCGACACCACCAGCTGGAGACAACTGAACGTGACCGTTAGCAACCTAAGGCGGCTCACAAAAGGGAGACGTAAAGGAGTTCTTAACAAAAGAATTGAACTGACACAGCGCCACTTTCACAACAGTAAGACACCGCATGTGGAACGTGTCACTTCAATATATATTTTTTTTAAATCCAAGTGCTCTAAATCGAAATGCCGTAGTCCGAAGCAATGGTAAGTCAAAACGGTGTAAGTCAAAATCATGTTGTCCAAGTATCACACTGCAGAGAGAAACCGTAATTCCTAAGCAAGCACTGCAGCTTTTTGAAGGCAGTGCCAATTCTAAGCTTGGAGTGCCGTTAACTTCAACGCACTGTAAGCCGAAGTGCCGTAATTCGGGGTATGTCCTGTATTTATTTGGGCGGCCTTATTAGACGAGTGGTTAGTTTACTAATCTAGTGGTACCGTATTCAAGTCCCGGAAGTGGGGATTTTTTTCTGGTACACACCTAAAAAGACCCCGGGCTTGACCCAGCCTTCACAAAAAATTGGTCCCAGAAAAATCCGGGAAGGTAAATCTGGCCAGGCGTGATACTGACCCCATCACACTTTCATGTACCGAAGGTCGTGGAAAATACGGGCCTAACACAGTATCCCCTTTGTGCCTTATTGGCATGGAAACGGGGATTTTACTTTAAGGTAAAAGTAATCCTGTCATGCCTTAAAGACACATAGGGATATGGTTTTAGTGCCCATATTTTACTTTACCTTACCTGTATTTATTTTATTGTTAGAGATCTTCATTTGTGAAATTTGAAGTTTCTGTCCCTTAGAGACACGCACAATTTATTTTTATGCTCGTTCGTATGTTGTACCTTTCATATTACACTTCCATTAAGCCATTACCTTAGTTATAGTTTTTGCTACTGTGGTTATTGTTGTTTTTGTTATTGTTGATGTTGTTATAGTAGTTATTGCTATTCTTGTTATTGTTGTAGTGCATTAGTTATTGCTGTTGTAGCAATTATTGCAGTTGTTATAGTTGTTGTAGTAGTTACTGGTATTGTTGTTATTGTTATAGTGGTTATTGTTGTTCTTGTTGTTATTATTGTTGTACTGCAGTAGCTATTGCTAACGTTGTTATTTTTATTGCTGTTGTTATTGTAGAATTAGTTATTGCTATTGCTGTTATTGTTGTAGTAGTTATTCCTGTAGTAGTTATTGCTATTGTTGTAGTTCACGCTGCTATTGTTTCTGATGAAGTCATTGTCGGTGTTGTAGTTGGGGTAGCTACTATAGTTACTTGTGTTACTTTTGTTTGTCTCAGTTATTATTGCTGCTGTTGCTGCAATTACTGTTGTGGTTGTAGCTATTGCTGTTGTAGTAGTTATTACTGTTGTTGTTGTTGTTGTTGTAATTATTGTTGCTACTACTGTCAGCCTGCGAAGTCCTTAGAGCAGGAGAGATGCATTCACTTCTCTACCTTCAAGACTTGAGTCAAGTCTTTGTACGTAGCTTTAAGTCAAACCTCAAGTCCTTATAAGTAGCTTCAAGTCAAGTCTCGTCAAGTCTTAGTCAAGCCTTTTATCACATCGTTTTCGCTACCAGAACAGAATTTACTAAAAGTGATTTACCACAGCCTCCATAAAACAGGTTTAGCGAACTTTTTATCACTTCATCAAGCATTTACCACGTGTTTATTCCTTTTTCAGTTGAAACAAACTATTTCAGAGTGCAAAAGACTTTTAAATAACTTGACTCTTAACTTGGCATGTGAAAAACAAGAAACACCGCATGGAGAAACGAAATAATTACTCCAGTATGGAAAACAAATACAAAAATTAACAAATACATCCATACTACAAGAATTTATTACTGAAGAAAGCTGGCTGGTACAGAGGATTAAAGAGAGAAAACTTAAATATTTTGGACACATTAAACGTCATGATAATCTAGAGAAGACCGTCTTGGAAGGGTACATAATAGGGAAAAGAAAGAGAGGAAGACCAAGGTGAAGATGGCTGCAAGACATTGTTGATGATCTGCAAATGGATGCATCAGCAGCAGGGCATCTTGCTCACAACTGAAAGGCCTAAAGGAGAGCTGTTTGGGAGCCAATGTTCTGCAAGGGACATGCAAATGAATGAATGGAAGACAAAGGGGAAAAAAAGCAGTGAAAGGGACTGTAACCTACATAAATGAATCTGACTATTAAGTCGTGCTGGAAAATAGAAAATTATATGAAACAAATCGCACAGCCCTACCACGACGAAGTCTGGTTGTACCCTCAGCATTGAAAGATTTCATGAGGAAGAAGGCTAGACGAAGGGCCAAAAGGACGGGACACTATTAGCCAGTTATGCAAAAACCACGTTCTCAACGTGGCACAGACAGTGGCCAAATGGTTCCGAAATTTCGTGATGCAAATTAGTGAAAAGGCAATATCTGCTTCTGTCTCACTCAGACTGCGAGCTGGTGATCTTTGCAGCTGATGCGGTGAAGATGTTGAACCACAGCATGGTATCGGCTAGGGAGCGGGTTACGGCAGTTTTTTTTTTCACATCACTGAGTCGAGCCGAAAGGAAGGGGGCGTGCAGTACTTCTTTATTTAGCAGGCTCCACCACCCTACTAACTGTGAAGACCTCTGCCTTCGTTAGCCAGGCTAGGCATGTTACTAGGGGGAACAAAGGTGAGCTGGACAGGCTTTTGGTCAGCCATGCTTCGCCTAACCTGATGCTGGGTGTCAAAACGGACATCATCCACGAGAAGGCAAAGGACATCATTAATAGCTATCCCTACATTTCCACCTGAAATATCAAACGCCTCAGTATTATATAATAAGAATCTTCAGCGATTCAGTTAACATGCTAAAATAAAATTCAGGTTGGCTCTCTAAGGCAAGATAAAAGAGATAACGACCGCGGTAAAACTAATTGTAGTAATAAAGGTAGACGGAGGTATATGCTTAATTTTACAAAACGACAGAGGGAATGAGGAAAGTGAGGAAAAACACAAATTGCAGAAAGTATGAAAGTAAGATGAAAATGTATAAATGAAAAATATACAACATCTATACAAATATTTTTGGAGTCAGCCTATTTCAGGGATTACAAACAGGAACAACACAACACATAAATAAAAAGAAGAAAAATTTAAAATGTAGCTTTGTGGCATCCTCCACATATAGAATACGTCCTAAGGACGAGAAGACATAATGTTGTGTTGTTCATGAATGTAAGACTTGAAAAAAGGCTGATATCGAAATATTGTATGTTGTATGTTTTTCATTTAAACAGGCTGAATTCTTTCCGATTAAATATTTATGAAGGCTTAGAAGAATATTTTGGCCAAACACTGTAAGAAATAACATCTTGTTGGCAGAAATGCAGATGAAGCCACTGACAGAAATTATTGAGGAAAGACGCTGGCGATGGTTGGGACATGTGCTCCGAATGACTGACAACTCACTACCAAAAACAGCACAAAGATGGACACCACTGGGAACAGAAGGGTAGTCCAAAGGAGACATCAGGAAGAACAACCGAGAATTTGTTGAGCAATACAGGGCTCACCTGGGCAACAGCGGAAAGGAAGACGAAGGACAGGCTTGCAGGTGGCAGGGAAAGTGAAAGAGCAGATCAGATGGCTGAGTGTTATAGACGAAAAATGGCAGGTAATCGAGCAGACATCATCAGTTCTATAAGAGAAGCTGGTCGAACAAAGGACTTCACTGACAACTGTCTTTCAATGTCATTGTCAAGACCGAAGAAGTCAAGGGATGAAACTTGGGAGTAGCAAAAAAAAAAAAAGAACAATTCATCAAAAGCGCAGAAGAATGGTCAGCCAACAAAGAAGGGGTGTCTTCATTTATGGTACGCTGGAGGCTGGAGGAGATACTGGAGAGAAGTTCAGAGTACCTACACTTGTGCCCGAAATGCATGGACCATCATGTGTGTCATGCTACAATAAATGGACAAAACAATAACTGGCTTGGATGACTGATTTGACTGACTGAACTGACTTGAATAACTGAATAACTTGATTGAAGAGTTTTAGCTGACTTGACTGACTGAAGTGTCTTGACTGGCTGAAATGACTTGACTGACTGCTATGACTGACTGACTGAATAACTAACAGACTGACTTCATTCATTCATTTATTCATTTGCATGTTCCTTGCGGAACTTTGCCTCCCAAACAGCACTCCTGTAGGCCTCTCGGTTGTGAGCAAGATGGCCTGCTGTGGTTATAGTAGTTATTGCTATTCTTGTTATTGTTGTAGTGCAATAGTTATTGCTGTTGTAGCTATTATTGCAAATAGTTATTGCTGTTGTAGCTATTATTGCAATTGTTATAGTTACTGTAGTATTAGTTATTGGTATTGTTGTTATTGTTATAGTGGTTATTGTTGTTCTTGTTGTTATTATTGTTGTACTACAGTAGCTATTGCTAATGTTGTTATTGTTTTTGCTGTTGTTATTGTAGAATTAGTTATTGCTATTACTGTTATTGTTGTAGTAGTTATTCCTATAGTAGTTATTGCTATTGTTATAGTTCACGCTGCTATTGTTTTTGATGAAGTCATTGTCGGTGTTGTAGTTACTGTTGGGGTAGTTATTATTGTTACTTGTGTTACTTTTGTTTGTTTTAGTTATTATTGTTGCTATTGCTGCAATTACTGTTATGGTTGTAGATATTGCTGTTGTAGTAGTTATTATTGTTGTTGTTGTTGTTGTAATTATTGTTGCTACTACTGTCAGCCTGAGAAGTCCTTAGAGTAGGAGAGATGCATTCACTTCTCTACCTTCAAGCCTTGAGTCAAGCTTGTAAGTAGCTTCACGTGAAGTCTCAAGTCCTTGTAAGTAGCTTCAAGTCAAGTCTTAAGTCAAGTCTTTTATCACATCGTTTTCACTACCAGAACAGAATTTACGAAAAGTGATTTATCACAGTCTCCATAAAAATGTTTAGCGAACTTTTTATCACTTCATCAAGCATTTACCACGTGTTTATTCCTTTTTCAGTTGAAACAAACTATTTCAGAGTGCAAAAGACGTTTAAGTAAATTGACTCTGTACCTTGGCATGGGAAAAACAAGAAAGACCGCAGAGTTGGAGAAACGAAATAATTACTCCAGTATGGAAGACAAAGCAAAAAAAAGGCAGTGAAAGGAACTGTAACCTACATAAAGGAATCTGACTATTAAGTCGTGCTGGAAAATACCAAATTATATGAAGCAAATCACACAGCCCTATCACGACGACGTCTGTTTCTCCCCTCAGTATTGAAAGATTTATGAGGAAGAAGGCTAGACGAAGGGCCGAGATGACGGGACACTATTAGCCAGTTATGCAAAAACCACGTTCTCAACATGGCACAGACAGTGGCCAAATGGTCGCCAAATTTCGTGATTCAAATTAGTGAAAAGGCAATATCTCCTTCTGTTTCACTTAGACTGCGAGCTGGTGATCTTTGCAGCTGATGCAGTGAAGATTTTGAACCACAGCATCGTGTCGGTTAGGGAGTGAGATATGGCAGTTTTTTTTTTCACATCACTGAGTCGAACCGAAAAGAAGGGGGCGTGCAATACTTCTTTTTATAGCAGGCTCCATCACCCTAATGATTGTGAATATCCCTTCACTCGTTAGACAGGCTAGGCATGTTACTAGGGGGAACAACGGTGAGCTGGGACAGATTCTTGGTCAGCTATGTTTCACCTAACCTGATGTCGGCATTTCAGTTATGGGTCGCTGGGTGTCAAAACGGACATCATCTTTACCTCCACCCCCCCCCCCCCCAGAAGGCAAAATACAGGCGGGTCAGGTCAAGATAGTATTATACGTAAAACTGCAACTTGATATGAATCTTAATTCAAAGTGACGCGACTTTACACTCGCCAACTCTCGAGGCGGCTGACAAATGAAGACAGAAAGAATTAAAATGTATTAAATAAGAAAGGACATTCAAGTATATGCCATGAAGCAGTTGAGAAAGAAAAAACATGAAGTAAGAGAAGTTAAAGAGGAAAGAGGCGATGCAGCAGAATAAAGGAAAACGGAAGACAAGAATGTTAAAAGCTTAGTTCTGGAGATAGATTTAGGAGGGGAGTCATATTTTTGATACGGCACCGTACAATTAAAGTTAAACGCTGCCGTACGTCCGCGTATCTACATATGATCGCAACTGTTTATACCCATACGTTCCTGTATGATTCTAGCGGAAACAACCGATATACCCGTACGTTCCTGTATGACTCCAGTGGAAACAACTTATATAGCCGTAAGTTCCTGTATGACTCCAGGGGAAACAACCTAGAAATCGACTGATCGCTTTGAGCGCAACTGCGGTATGGCGAGAGAAGAGATATCTCAAATGTTATACCGCGGAGGTCATTCTAGGTTTTATCTCTGTGCGCGAAGCTGTTACCGATGATTAACTCTTTGTGAGCGGGAATGATGCTCCGAAGATCCTGGCCACAGAAGAGGGGCGGACCATAGACTCACGAAGGGTTGGTCCAGTAGCAGACTCGCCATTTTCCTCATGGAAGTCACTTGATAAAAAGTAAAACCAAAAATAACAAATAAAACTTGTTACAATCATTAAGAGCTACAAGCTCATCATAGTTTTATAAGAAATTGTGATCCATAGATCAGAGAGGAGTTCCCTGGAAGACAAAGGACATCATTAATAGCTATCCTTACATTTCCACCTGAAATATCAAACGCCTCAATACTATATGATAAGAATCTTCAGTGATTCAGTTAACTTGCTAAAATAAAATTCAGGTTGGCTCTCTAAGGCAAGATAAAAGAGATAACGACTGCGGTAAAACTGGTTGTAGTAATAAAGGTAGACGGAGGTATATGCTTAGTTTTACAAAACGACAGAGGGAATGAGGAAAGTGAGAAAGAACACAAATTGCAGAAACTATGAAAGTAAGATGAAAATGTATAAATGAAAAACATACAACATCTATACAAATATGTTTGGAGTCAGCCTATTTCAGGGATTACATACAGGAACAACACAACATATGAGTAAAAAGATGAAAAATTAAAAACGTAGCTTTGTAGCATCCTCCACATATAGAATACGTCCTAAGGATGAGAAGACATAATGTTGTGTTGTTCATGAATGTAAGACTTGAAAAACTGCTGATGCCGAAGTATTGGATGTTGTATGTTTTTTATTTAAACAGGCTGAATTCTTTCCGATTAAATATTTATGAAGACTTAGAAGAATATTTTGGCCAAACACTGTAAGAAATAACATCTTGTTGGCAGAAATGCAGATGAAACCAGTGACAGCAATTATTGAGGAAAGACGCTGGCGATGGTTGGGACATGTGCTCCAAATGACTGACAACTCACTACCAAAAATAGCACTAAGATGGACACCACAGGGGAACAGAAGGGTAATCCAAAGGAGACATCGGGAAGAACAACCGAGAATTTGTTGAGCAATACAGGGCTCACCTGGTCAACAGCGGAAAGGAAGGCGAAGAACAAGCTTGCAGGTGGCAGGGAAAGTGAAAGAGCAGATCAGATGGCTGACTGTTATAGACGAAAAATGGCAGGTAATCGAGCAGATATCATTAGTTCTATAAGAGAAGCTGGTAGAACAAAGAACTTCACTCACAACTGTGTTTCAATGTCACTGTCAAGACCGAAGAAGACAGGAGATGGAACTTGGGAGTAGCAAAAAAAAGAACAATTCATCAAGAGCTGCAGAAGATTAGTCAGCCAACAAAGAACAGGTGTCTTCAGTTACTGTACACTGGAGGAGATACTGGACCAAGGTGAAGATGGCTGCAAGACATTGTTGAAGATCTGCAAATGGATGCATCAGCAGCAGGCCATCTTGCTCACAACCGAGAGGCCTACAGGAGTGCTGTTAGGGAGGCAAAGTTCTGCAAGGGACATGCAAATGAATGAATGAAAGATTCTAATTAGATTTATCTCGCAACTTGCAAGGAAATGCCGTTACTAAAGTGTGCACTATCGTAGAAATAGAAAAGTTGCTGGGGGAAAGTGTCATGCCAAATGACTGAAAAGTATCAAGTCGCTGTTCCACATCTTCAAAATAAGCCCAAGTCGAGTCTTTAAAGCATTTTCCAGTCGCACTCAAGTCCAAGTCGATCAACTCTGGAGTACACCTCTGAAAAGGAGTGAAGGAGCTCGTGACAAAAAAAAAATTAATTTGGTCAGACAGTGTAGTGTTGCTTAGCAACAGTAAACTACGTAAAGTACGAAGACCAGTGGCAAGTTTTCCAAACCACCTGAGGAGACGTCAATGAGATGGAAGAGCTACGGCTACAAGAGCAGTTGTAATGCAACAAGAAACTGCTGTCATCATATGCTATACACTGATGGACTTTCGGTTACAACATTTTCTGCTATACATGCCTTGAACTAACTTCTGTGGACACATTTAGGGTCGAGATTAGAGTTCTCATCAGGAAATAAAAGAAACAACAACTGCAGTACAACTGGTTCTAGCAGGTTTTAGTAGATGGAGGTGTATGGTTCAGTTTAAATTTTTAAAAATGAAACAGAAAGAGTAAGGAAAGTGGGCAGAAACAAGAATGACAGAAAGTAAAGTCAGCACATACAACAATCCAATATTTCAGCAAAAGCCTATTTCAAGGATCACATACAAAATAAAAAAAAACAACACAACAGATAATAATACACAGGAAGAAATAATGACGTGCACAAAATACTTCTCACAGGGAGGATAAAAAAAACTCTTCATCCATGATATCAACAGATATTTATCATTTGAAATGATGAATATTATGTACATTCATATACGTGAAATTAATGGACATCAGTGTCAAAAACAGTAATGAAACAGAACTTTGTGTGATATTAGTGAATATCATTTAATTAAGACAAGGATAGGATTAATGCATGATTAATAATATGCTAATAAATGAAAACAAATGCCTAAAGAAAATACTTGGTATACAGTGGAACACATTCAAGAACAACGGAGATAAGACAGATGAGCAAAACAACAACCTATCTCATGGGTGATCAAAAAAAAAGAAGATGGACATAAGTCAGTCACGTGATGAGAAGAAACAGTCAGAGAATCCCAAAACAAGCTATCAAGTGGAACACAACAGGCCAAAGAAACAAGGTCGACCACGTGAAACTCTAAAGAGAGCATTGTAAAGCGAGGTCAGTTTAGTTGGCATAAAATCCCTTGATGAGGTTGAAAAGCTTGCTGAAAACAGGAAAACTTGCCAAACTACCATGCGAGCTCTATGAGGCGTTTAACAGCACGGGAAGGATGTCAGATGTAAATAAGAGTAAATAAAATGAATAGTGTAGTATTCCTGGGGGAGGAGTCTGTTCTTCCACCATGTGCATCCACAGGATATGTGGACAGTGGCGTGACCTCTATATATGGAGGTTAGCTGTGAATGTAACGAATAAGCAGCCACAGACCAACGAAATGAGGGATGACTGAGAGAAGACTTTTGACTTTATAAAACACATCATAATTTAATGATATGTCCATCAACATGTAAGAGGCACCATAACCTCTCCTTCTGCTGCCTTGTGGGGTAGGCTCTTTCACTATAAATATACCAAGAGAAAGCAACAGAACACAAGAGAAAGCAACAGAACACAAGAGAAAGCAACGGAACACAAGAGAAAGCAACAGAACACAAGAGAAAGCAACAGAACACAAGAGAAAGCAACTACTGCTGTAAATCCTAGAATAATCATGCCTAGACATAAATCTCAGTGTCAGATGGCCTGACAATTGTGGCATGGAAAGAAATCAGCAACAGAATTTCTCAGACAAGTCAAGAGGTATGGCCGTACACACTGTCAGGTATGGCACATGATGATAATGACAATAAGTGAGGAATTACTTTATATATTTTATGTACACATATTCATCTTCTGCATTAAAAAATATTCACAATCAAACTGTCTCCACTACAAAAAATATTCACAATCAAACTGTCTCCACTACAAAAAAATATTCAAAATCAAACTGTCTCCACTACAAAAATTATTCACAACCACAGTGTCTCTCCTACAAAAAATATTCACATTCACACTTTCATCACACCACATAACACTCTTTTCTTTCCATCGTCTGTACACCATTTTCCTCCCCTCAGCTTTGTTCCTCGTGTCAAGAACTGAGAAATCTGTCACTCAATGTCATCGTCTGTGGGGGCCCACCTACAGCTTCCTCTGAAATGGATCATCTCCAAGAATTGGCATTAGTGGGGTTGTTATGCTGCGGATTACATCTGTTGCCTGTAGATATACATAGAAAAGATAATATTTTTAAAAATAAATATTAAAACTCAACATGAGATAAATAAATAAAACATTATATGGAAAGGAAATGACTCCTTAAATAAGATTAAATAAATAAAAGTACATAAAATATAAATATTTCAGCATGCTGAAATTTTTAGAAGAATGTTGCGAATCCCCTGGACAGCAAAAATAACTAATGAAGAATGTATGAGAAGAGCTGGAGAGACAAAAAAACCTTGTCAAAAAGATAAGAGAGAGACAATGTACTTTCATAGGACATGCAATGAGAAGAGGGGGCATTGAAAATATTATAACAACAGGAAAAATAGAAGGAAGAAGATCAAGAGGAAGACCAAGAGAAATGATACTGGACAGTCTGACGGGATGGTGTGAGAGGAGATCACCAACTGAACTGATGGCCTGCATGAAGGATTGTGTACTCTGGAGAAGCATAATAGCCAACGCCGGTCAGCACGCCACATGATGATGATGATGATGATGCTGCTGAAGCTTGAGGAAACCCATAAATGTTGTTTTTTGCTAGAACAAAACTGTCTCCTTCGACAAAAAAAGTAAAACATTAAATTTAAAAAAATAATTGTTGTACACAGAAATACAAGGATCATACCGAAAGTCATGAGCAAAACTTTTTAAAGAATCAGAATTTAAAGATAAAGAAATTATAAATGTATCATCTAAATCTGCATCCTTTTCTTCACTTTTCAACATAATCTCCATTTCTCTGTATACATTTTTCCCATCGCTCTGCAATTTTGAAAATACCCTCCCGGTAGAATTCTGTTCCAGCTGATCGACGGTGCAGACGCACTGCTTTCTGGACGTTCTCTACTGTGGGACCCAGCTGGCACAAACTTTTCTATAGCCTAGGGTTTCAATCATTTCCTGTACTGCATTATGTCCTATTCCAAGATTTACAGCGATTTCAGAATGTGTGACACTGTCTTCTTTAATGATGTCGTCAACCCTTTCCACGTTGCGTTCAGTGGAGGCAGTTCGAGGGCTATCGCTGCGAGGCATATCTTGGATGCTCGTGTTTCCGTCTTTGAAATGTTTCACCCACCTCCTAACACTGCTAGCATCCATACATACATCCCCTTAAACAAGTTTAAGTCTTTGGTGAATTTCAGCAGCAAGGATTTCCTCTTTAACGAGGGATTCAATAACACCACATTGACGAAACAAAACTTCAGCACTCACCACTTTGTTTATGTTAAATGTGGTCACAACACCATGTGACCTCTACATGAAGTGCAAAGGATGCAAATTAAGGTTAAACAGTTATATTTTATCTATCTATAAATTCTGATTTTTAAAACATTTTTGCCCCCGACTTTCGATATGACCCTTGTACATCTTAAATCTTACATCCTTCCCGTGCCATTAAACGTCACATAGGGCTCGCATGGTAGCTTGCCAAATTTTCCTGTTATGAGCTTTTCAACCTCATCAAGGGATTTTATGCCTACAAAACTGGCCTCTCTTAATTAACAACGTCCTCTTTAGAGTTTCACGTGGTCAACCTCTTTTTCTTCGGCCTGTTGTGTTCCACTTGATGGCTTGTTTTGGGAATTCTCTGACTGTTTATTCGCATCACATGACCAACATATGTCCATCTCCTCTTTCTGATCATCCATGAGATAGGTAGTTGTTCATTTATGTGCCTTATCTCTGTGTTGTTCTTGAATTCGTTCCACTTTATACTGAGTATTTTCTTTAGGCATTTGTTTTTAAACGAGTTTAATTTGTTGTCTATTTCTTTAGTTGTTTTCCAGCTTTCGCATGAACAATTGAGGTGAACATTACATTTGGATGGAACAACCTTAGCTTGGTTTTTGTGCTTATAACTTTTGAATGTCATATGTTCTCAAGATTCTTGAAGATCAAGGCTGCTTTTGCTTTCTAATTCTAACTTCCTTTCTGGTGTCACCATCCTGGTCTATGTAGCTGCCAAGGTAAGCAAATTGATTTACTTCTTCAACAGTTGTTCCTTCTATGTATATTTTTCCTTCTTGATTAATGAGAAGTTTCCTTTTTTTGTTTTATTTTCCTTGTTAATTTCAAGTCCTATTGTGCTAGCCAGTGAAGACAGGGTATCTGTTTTTTCTTGCATCGAATTCACATTGTCACCAATAAGGGTTATATACACAGAAAGAAAGCATTGTATAAAGAAATTAACTGGAAGGATGTAAAATGTAAGATATTCAGTGACTGCTTTAACAGACAATTATCAGTAAATTACCTATTAAAAAAAAAGAAAACAATGAAAACATTTGGAATTCATTGATTACCGTAACCAGTTTATTTTTTTCAAAAACCTAGTAAAAAGCAACCAATTAAAAGTGGCTGAAGGATGATAATCTGACCAGTAGGATGATAATGCACAATTTGCATAAAGGAGGATCAACCAAACTTTGCCTTAGTACGTGAGTATTTTGCAAAGATTGAATCTCGTTGCAAATAAGATAAGAATAAAATTCACACAAACATTTACTTTCCATCGATGTTTGTAAAGTGTTTAATTTACTTTTTTTTTTTTTTAAAGTATAAAGTACCATGTGTTGTACTGAGAAAACCAGTATTTTGGAAAGTATTCCATGTAAGGTAAAAGACAGGTACAGTTAGGTACTTCATGTAAGTTAAAAGACAGGTGCAGTTAGGTACTTCATGTAAGGTAAAAGAGAGGTACAGTTAGGTACTTCATGTAAGGTAAAAGACAAGTCCAGTTAGGTCTTCATGGAAAGTAAAGTAAAAGACAGGTACAGTTAGGTACTTCATGTAAGATAATGTAAAAGACAGGTACAGTTAGGTACTTTATGTAAGGTAAAAGGCAGGTACAGTTGTACCAGCTTTTAAAAATCCTAGCACAATCACTGTCTATAAAGTTTATTTTAGCTTTCGGAAACTCAAATTTTAACCTATGGTATAAATGAACTAAATCAATGACAACAAACAAAACAAATATGGCAAATGAAATACTGTATATATCAATGACGAGAAACTGAAAGTGGTGGAGAGTTTTAAATATCTTGGATCATTATTAACTAGTAATGGAGATACAATGAGGGAAATTAAAAGGAGGACATCTATCGCTCTTCAGAAAGTAAAACAACTAAAGAATCTGTGGAGAGGGACAGACAGAACTAGAAAAATAAGATTTATAAGGGCATGCATCTTTTCCATCGCAACATATGCCTGTGAGACCTGGACACTTAACAAAACAGCTGAGAAACACATAAATGCCTTTGAATGTAAATGCTACAGAAGAGTTCTTCAAATATCATGAACACAAAAAAGAACAAATATATCCATACTACAAGAACTTAATATTGAAGAAGGTTGGTTAGTAACGAAGATTAAACAGAGAAAACCGAATTATTTTGGACACATTAAACGTCATGATAATTTAGAGAAGACCGTCTTGGAAGAGTACATAATGGGAAAAAGAAAGAGGGAAAAAGCAAGACAAAGATGACTGCAAGACATCGTTGATAATCTGTGAATGGATGCATCAGCAGCAGGACATCTTGCTCACAACCGAGAGGCCTACAGGAGAGCTGTTAAGGAGGCAAAGTTCCCCAAGGGACATGCAAAATGTCTGACTGATAAAATAAATCATTTAATTAATTGCTTTAAAAAACATGCCAGATGTGTTTGTTATGAACTTGCTTATGCGGTCTTAGGATTTTTTTGTTAGGTCAAATAAGAATTAATTAATAATTCTATATCAGAATTTTGGGGTGAGGATGCAGTGCCTAAGCTTGTTTTGGAGTTGAAGCACACTTGAGCAAGACCCTATCATGGTGCCCCTGTAAACAGTCAGTAGTCTGGCCGAGTGAACACGGATCACAGTGGGGGAGTGAATCTGGCCCAGAAGTACACATAGTCAAAGTTGGATGTGCTGGGCCTTTGAAAGCAGGAAAAACACATAACAGCACAACACAACCAATAACTTTTCTGAAAGACAAATGCCCAAAGATGATAACAGCACTATTTACTTACGGACTTCATGTCAGCTGCCAGGAACCGTAGGTAACATCCGCCGATAATTTTCCCACAAACTTTGTATTTTGTCTCGCTAATGCTAACAACAAAGTCCTGCCTTCCACGATCGCCTGAAAGTTCATGAAACCAGTCATGGTTACGGCTGATTTTTATTTCCATTATACAGTTGCCAAAAAACAAACTAAACATGTTCAATAAAATAGCGAAGTACTACAGTGGATAATGGAATCTTAAGATACTGAAATACTTTTTTGGAATCTTGACAAACTGAAATGTTTGCTAGAATGTGACAATCTTGGAGTACTGAAACATTTGTGAGTTTTTAAATCTGGAGGTACTAAAGTTTGTCCAGAAATCTGGAACTTGAAACAAGCGATTAACCAAAAAATACCATACAAAAAAAAGTTTGTTTTTTTTTAATCTTGGATAAAAATTAACTAAAAATGATTCCAAACTGGTCAAAATATGCAATTGCTTATCAATTAACATAAATTCCCTTTTTTCATAAAAGATAAATTATGACTCTGTGAGACAGAGAGAAAACTGTTGAATCATTCAACAATGCACTTACCTATGTCCAACTTTCTGCCGTACTGTGTGAGTAGGCTGTCTGCTAGAAACTCAACATCGTCACCGAGGACTATGCATGTCCCATAAACCTGACATTAGAAAAAGGTGGTCTTATTATTATTATTATTATTCTTCATGAAGGTTTCCTGTTGCCTTCTGAAAGTGTGTATAATCTCCTCACTAGCTTTTGGATTTTATTTTTGGGAAGTATGACAGTGCTTTCCCATTGTCTTCCTAAGGTTTATAGTCTATCTAATAGCCTTTGGATTTTATTTTAAATATGATGATGGTTTCCTATTGCTTTCTGAAGGTCTGTATAGTCTTTCCACTAGCATTCAGATTTGATTTTTTGGAAGTACGACGATGCTTTCCCATTGCTTTCTGAAGGTCTGTATAGTCTCTCTCTAAACTTTGGACTTTACCCTACCCACAAGGCAGCAGGGACTTGGAGGTTTCAAGGCACATCTTACTTGTCTGACAGTCATTTCTCTGAGCATTTGAGGTATTTTATAGGGTTAGTGATGCCATTTATAATTTCACTTCACTCTCCAAGTCTGCTGCCAGCTGGTCCGTGCCTGCCACCAGTTGGTCCGTGTGTCTGCTGCCAGTTGGTCTGTATGTCTGCTGCCAGCTGGTCCATGCCTGCCACCAGTTGGTCCGTGTGTCTGCTGCCAGTTGGTTTGTGCCTGCCGCCAGTTGATCCGTGTGTCTGCTGCCAGCTGGTCTGTGTGTCTGCTGCCAGCTGGTCTGTGTGTCTGCTGCCAGTTGGTCTATGCCTGCTTATTTGGGCATGCTTTTGCTCACAGCTCTGTTATGGAGGATGTCCACCACCTGTGACATGCCAGGTTTGGTCACCCTGACCAGATATGTCAACCCAAAACAGCTTTCAAACAAATAAGAAACATCTTGTGCAAAGTATCTCTATCACTTAACAACAGAGAGTTCTTAAATGCTACACTGAGCCTATCTTATGGAAGAGAGTCATGGACTATTAACAGATTGATGGAAAGATCGCTAGAGACAACAGAGATGTGGTTTATTTGAAGAACATTAAGAATACCATGGACAGCTGAAATGACAAACAGGGAATGTCTAACAAAACCATATGTAGGTAGGAAGCTGATTATATCCATAAGAAAATGACATTAATCATTCACTGGACATATAATGAGAAAAGGAGGAGTTTAAAACATCATAACAACAGGAAAGATAAATAGGAAGAGATGCAAGGAAAGTCCAAGAGAACAAAAAATCATGGGCAATCTAATATGGTGGCACAATATACAGTCACCAGCTGAGCTGATGGAAAACATCAAGGACCATGATCTGCGAAGAAGCAAGATTGCCAATGCCTGCCTAAATGGCACCTGATGATGAGTCCTATCATGGCATAGAGACAGTCAAAGATGCAGTGTTAGTGCTTGTATTTTCCTTGCCGTGGCGGCATATTAGAGGATGACTTGGTCAGCACAATGCCTGGCCGCCTTCCCTTTCCCAGCTCCAAAAGGAGGCAGGTACCAATTTCTTCAACAGGGTGACCTGAGCACCTTCAGCTTGACTTGAACCTGTGACCTCCATATCAAAGAAGGGTGCACTACTCTCTATGCCATTTAGGAACCCTGTATCTGTCAGAACATACATCAAATCATCAACATCATCATCATCATCATCAACATAATACAAGACATGTTTCTTTACTCTAAGGAAAGCTAATTCCTCTGATTTAACCTTTGAAAGACAAAAAAAAGGAGACAAATGAAATACTTAACTATTCAACTGTACGAAAAAAAGAACAATATTAAGAAAAAAAATCTAAAACATTTTAAAATATATTTTTTTCCCTCTACAACACTTCTAAATACACTTTTTTTTTCTATCTCACCTGGAAGCCAAACATTCCTTGTGCTACAGTTCTGTTTGGGGTGTTTTCCAGCTCCAAACAATCTTTAATGATTGTCTCATCTGCCATCTGAATCTCAATGAGGTTTCTGAACCTACAGAGAATTGTAAAAAAGAACAAAAATGGATTCACTTTTTCATTACGTACAACCAAGCCCTTATAACACAAACAAATGATGAGAAAATAGACAACAAAATACTTCCAAGTTTCTTCTTCTTCTTCTTCTGCTCTGATGTTCAAATTCTTGGAAATTAAAAGCCCAGGTGGTCCTTCCGGCAGTCCAACATCTTCCGCCTTAGATCTGAGCCCCGTGGACACCTCTGGTTGCGTAGGTCTGCAAAAGTTGGGCACTCTTGGAGAACATGTAAGTTTGTACTCCACCTCTACAAGAGCATTCATCTCTGTGTGTGAGACTTTCAAGCAATACAGAAGAATAACAACTTCTGAAGAATGCATGCAGATAAGCTTTCCAAACAATAAACACAAGTTCTTGTTTCATCTGATTCCTCATCATCTTCCAGGAATTGGAAGCGTGCTTTCTCTGAAGCCATTGATTGGACGATCTTGCAGGCACAATTACCCTGGGACTTTGACCTATAGCGGATTCATGATGTAGACTTCTTTGCAGACTCCAGTAACATAGAAGATCCCATTGAACTCCACCTCAACAGCCACAACAAAATACATACGACAGAATAGCTAACATTTAATTTTTTTTCCCCTACCATTATCATCATGTGTTTTCTCCAGAATGAATGTTGGCGGTAATGAATCTCCAGTTCCCTCGCTCCCTTGCCTTGATGGTGCACTCAGCCAGGCTGTATCCTGTCCATTCTCATATGTTATCTTCCCATCTACATCTCTGTTTACCTCTTGCTCTTTTTTCTTCCACCTTTCCTTCTAGAATGGTCTTCAGTATACTGTTCTGTCTTTTGATATGCCCAAAGTATTTTGTTTTCTTCATCTTTATTTCTTTGAGAAGTCCACATTACACTTGGAGCTGTTCTAAAACTTGTGCATTTGTTCTTTTCACTCTCCATGTTATATAACCTAGTTTTCTGTAGAATCACATTTCTGCTGCATTAATCTTTCTCTCCATCTTTTTTGCTCATCTTAATTTTGTTTTTATCGGCAGACTCCAGGATAACAGCACTGTCCTCCAGGTGCTGAATGTAAGTCTTTTCAATGGTGAAAGTTTACACAAAAAAACATAAACTTTCTCTAAGATGCCAGAACAAAAAAATACCTCCACAACAATGTGAAAGCAATAATCTGATGTCTGAGACAGCACAAGACATGCAGTCACCTTCACCTTCTAAATGACCATGACTCATTCAAGGCCACACGTCCACTCAAAATCCAGTCAAGGATTACCAGGCTTGAAGACGGAGTCATGGAGATTATCTGTGAAACAACCAACAATTTCAGGAATTTCGCATTTTAAATATGAGTTTAGCTTTACCAATCTAGATACATTTTCACAGAATCCAGCTAGGACCCAGAATATAATCGGGTGAAGAAAAGAATCGTGGATCTAGGAATAAGCATTATTGCATTTGGAGCACACCCATACATTCTCTGCCCTCTATTTCAGCAACCACCGAAGAGTATGAACACTAATTGTACCAGTCAGTTGTTGGTTCTGGTAGCCTTGAATTCTAACAGCCAACCACCCGGCTCTTTCTTCCACCCCTCCTCACACCTCTGTCCCTCTTCCCCTGTGGATGTATATTATCAATACATGCCTGTTCCTCTTCTTGTCTCAGTTCCTCGGCTACCGACTTCAGCATATCCGTACTTCCCACTGGAATCATACCTGTTAAGCAAGTGTTACGGAGCAACATGATCAGCTACCTAAATGCCTCTCACTCCCACATGCCCTGGGCAATATATCCACATCAGTCTGGGTGACACTGGATTTCCCCAAGAATTGAACCCATTCCTGGCGCAGCAGGCCCCTCTCTGTCTTGCAAAACATGCTTTGAGAGTCTCTCACCACCACATCATGTATATCTTCCATGGAAGGAGTACATGAAAGCTGTGTAGGCAGGGAATGTTATACTCAGATAATGAATGTGGGGATGAACAAGGTTAGAAAAAAACAGATTTAGAGTTCATGAATCACATACAGCCAAAGACAAAGAACAGAATCCTGAGAAGAATTTATGAACCTGTAAGCGACCCTGTAAAAATCCTGAGAAGACTTTATGGACCTGTAAGCGACCCTGCAAAAATCCTGAGAAGACTTTATGGACCTGTAAGAGACCCTGCAAAAATCCTGAGAAGACTTTATGGACCTGTAAGAGACCCTGCAAAAATCCTGAGAAGACTATGGACCTGTAAGAGACCCTGCAAAAATCCTGAGAAGACTTTATGGACCTGTAAGAGACCCTGCAAAAATCCTGAGAAGACTTTATGGACCTGTAAGAGACCCTGTAAAAATCCTGAGAAGACTTTATGGACCTGTAAGAGACCCTGCAAAAATCCTGAGAAGACTATGGACCTGTAAGAAACCCTGCAAAAATCCTGAGAATACTATGGACCTGTAAGAGACCCTGCAACAAAGAAATCTACACATTTAACTCTCTGCTTATAACAGTCATTATGAAAAACAACAGATTGAGGTGGCTTGGGCATTTAGAGAGAATGGAGGAGAATAGACATACAAAGATGGCCTATACAGAAGTGATAATGAAAGGGGATAGACCAAGAGGTAGACCTAAACAATGATGGCGAGACAACCCTAGAAGAAGATCTTGTAATCAACAACTGGCAAGAAAATATCAAGAACAGAAAGGAATGGAGACTTGTCTTGTCTGCAACAATGAATCTCAATGGCTCAGAAGGCTGCCAAATTCAGCAGCTGCTCAAAGAAGGTGAACCACAGATCAAACTCTAAATCTAGTTTTGCTTAACCTTTCATTTCCTCGTATTAATTATCTGAACACAACATTCCCCTCTTACTAACCTCCCATCTTACTCTTCTCTTCATTCCATTATCTTCTAGATCTTCCACCCTAACTACTTTCATCTTTATCTCGATTTGACAACTATTTTGACAACCACTGTATCACTCTCCACCTTGTCCATGTTTTGACGGACCACAACCTTACTGAACTGGTTGGCTGAGTGGTTAGACACTCAGTCTACTAATCCAGTGGAATTGGGCTCAAGTCCCAGCAGTGGGGATATTTTTTCTGATACCACCACACCAAAAAGGCCCCAAGGTCTTTTCAGCCTCTAAAAATGGGTACCAGAGAAATCTGGGAAGGTAAATGAAGCCAGGTATGATACTGATCGCATCACACTTTCATGTGCCAGAGGTCTTGGAAATACGGGCCTAATACCATAACCCCAAAATGCCTTAACTCTTTCCATGCCAGAGGAAGAAACATGGACGTGTTGTGGAGTACCAGAGTAAAAGCACGGGTCTTGATAGGGTTAGGGGGTATAGTTATAAAATGGAATGGAAAACAGTATTTCCATGTACTTCCATATACTTAATATGTTTCAAAGTATAGCTAAATGAATGAAAATTTCATAAATGCAGAGTTTTTTAGGAAAAAAGAAGTAATGTGATGTTTTTAGACACTGACTGTGCCCAGCTCACCATCAGCTAGGTCTAGATCTACACTACTTACCATCTGAGATGTCTAGATCTACTTGTCGATCTCGTATTGTGATTTTGTGTTGCATTCTCACTGAATGAATGTCTGAACTAACCTCCTAACTACTCCTAACTACTTCTCCAGTCATCTAAATATGTTTAGATCTACTTAGAAAACATTCAAGAGCAGCGGGGTGGCCATAGGCTATGTCCATACCCCTATCTACATCATCAAAAATTGAAAAATTCCCATGCCTCTCGTCCTTTTTCTCGCTCGGCATCGCTCGTAACTAGGCACTCTTTCGCCATTCTGAAAAGTGTCACCGGAATCGTAGATGAAATATGTACAATCGAAATGTTACACCGGTTGTTTTATTGAAACAAACAATGATCATTATAATGACCATTGGTACGCAACGGGAAACCGGAAGCGTCATTATAATGATCAAAGGCACCGAAAGAGTTTAAAGTGTGAAAATGGGGATTTTACATTTACTTTTACAAAGAAACTTGCCAGCTAAGTTTCTGTCAAACATCAAACTAACTTACTTTATCTGCTAAACTTGAACACTTTTACCTGTTTTTGAACAAAATCAGCATTTTCATAACAAACAACAGGATCCTGTAACAAACACAGCAGGCTAGAATCACCCACACTGTAAGTCATACACTGTGTTGTTTCCATGCCATTGTTACAATGATACACCTGGAAAAAAATAACAGAGCAAATGCCTTCCGGCATTCAGCATAATTTGCAAATAAAATCAAATAATTTTAAAACATAAACAAAAATATTTAAAATATACACACCAAGTAAACAAGAAAAAAATTATGTCCTGTGGAATTTGCATGCTGTTGAAGTATGAAGTGTTAGTGCCTTTGCATTTCTAGGTCACTTCAGCATTGTAACACACAATAATTAGTCTATTACTATACACGAAGCCATTTCTGAACACAGCGTCGGACAAGCCACAGCTTTTTACAAGTTACAGCTAAGTGCTCTATTCATTTTATTTCCGTTTTTTTCTTACATAGCATTCATGTGAATTCATACTTTATCTCCTCTCTCTATTTCTTTGTCCTGTGTGTTTTTGTATGATTAAGGCTCACGCCGAAACATCAAATCTGTGTACTCATTAAGTAATAAAGCTGTTCCTACTTTTTTTTAACTTTATACACTTCAGCGTTGTAAGGTACTCACTGCTTTTGTTTTCCTAGAGAAACTTCAGGTATTCATTAGTATAAAAAAAAAGGTTCAGATTTATGGCTCTATGTAAAAACTGAGCATATTTAAAGAATAAGCAGTCTTAAATTTATCAAATTAAAGAGGTCAAGGTAAAAAGTAAATGAAAATCAAGGAACGTAACCACTGAAAAATGTATGAAAAGAATTTTCAACTCACCCTTGAGTATTTTCATATGTTTTAATGGTTACATCCCTTGATCTGTGCATTCCAGACACATCCATAGGTGCTCCGATCTCCTCTTCAGTATCTCCTTCTGCACATAGTAGCTGATTAAGCCTGTTTCTTGTTGGTTGGCAATCTGTCTGGAGGTCTTGTTGAATCGTTCATTTTTCACCTCCCCAAGTTTCATCCCAAAATAAGCTATCAAGGGGAACACAACAGGCCAAAGAAAAATAGATTGGCCACGTGAAACTCTAAAGAGGACATTGTTAAGAGAGTCCAGTTTAGTGGGCACAACATCCCTTGATGAGGTTAAGAAGCTCGCCAAAAAACAGGGAAACTTGGCCAACTACCATGCGAGCTGTATGTGATGTTTAACAGCACAGGAAGGATGTTAGCTGTAAGTTCCACTCCCAGCTCCTTCATTCCTGACGATAAGGCTGATCCACAGGTTGTTGGTGAAGTTTCTTATTCGGGCCGCTGGGTTATACAAATCGGATTTTACATTATCAGAAAACACCGTTTGTATGCATCTGCCAGTTTCCTTGTGTTTATGTCTTTTGTCTCCCCTTGTTTCCATCTCAAATGATGGTGTACACTCTTTGGTACAGTCATTTTTGTCATGTATACCCAGGGCCACCTTAACAGCATTGTAGGCCCCTGGACAATGCAATGCACTGGGGTCTCCACTCACCCCTTTCATGGAAATGAAAATGTTTAATAGCATTTGAACTGTGGGGGCCCCCCGGCAACTGCTCAGTGTGCCCCTGGATATACCCAGTTCTTATGTCCGATGGAAAATCAGTCCTACGTAAAATATAACTTACATATGGGATCATGACAACAGAAAAGTTGGCAAAAGAAGAAAGTGAAAAAACAAAAACTGCAGAAAAATAACGCCACAGCACTAATCCTTATTTACAAAAAGATCCTGTATCATTCAGGTTCTCAAGGGTAATGGGAAAATCCTGAGGATTGATTGATTGATTGACTGATAGACTGATTGATTGACTGACTGATTGATTGATTGATCTTTATTTCAAAAGGGTTAAGAATTGGGCACACAGGTCCATCTGACATTCTGAGGAGATAGTGTGAGCAATGTACCCTCTAAAGTTCACATGCAAAATTTTCACCCAGCATGCATATGTATCCTCAAAAAAAAAGTATGTAAATGTATCCTCAAAAAAAAAGTGTATAAATGTATCCTCAAAAAAAAATGTGCAAATGTATCCTCAAAAAAAAAGTGTGTAAATTTATCCTCAAAAAAAGTGTGTAAATGTATCCTCAAAAAGTGTAAATGTATCCTCAAAATAAGTGTGTAAATGTATCCTCAAAAAAAGTGTGTAAATGTATCCTAAAACAAAGTGTGTAAATGTATCCTCAAAAAAAGTGTGTAAATGTGTCCTAAAACAAAGTGTGTAAATGTATCCTCAAAAAAAAATGTGTGTAAATGCATCCTCAAAAAAAGTGTGTAACTGTGCATCATATGCCAAACACAAAGTATAATTCAGTTTTAATGAAAAAAAAAAAAAGATACTAAAATCCAAAGAAATCAATAAAACAAACTCATGTAATGCTATCATATTTTTCTTGAGCAGTAACATACTACTGAGTAACATCAGGAAATTGAAAAACAAAAGTAGCAACTATGTTTTACTTATGCCAGCAGCATAATAAACTTCCATGTGCTGCATGATTTTTTTTTTGTGTGCCTGGCTGTACTGCTGGGCAGCTTAGAGGAAAAATTGGTGGTGAGTGAATAAAAGGAGTGATGGAGGGGCACTAGATCCAACTGAGAGAAGGATTTTTTTATGCAGGGAGGGAACCACTAGGGATGTGGCAAGGGAGGTTAGGGGGCAGCACTCTGAAAAAGTTTGTAAACCACTGTCCGGGAAAAGTTTACAACAGGAGTGAATGTCCCTTATAATGTCTTTTATCAATTATTTTAAAATTAAAATTTTAAAAGAAAAGGCATTTTGTTCCCAACTTTCTCGCCAGGAAGAGACTAAGTCTATATATTTTGCATCCATTTTTCATGTTTTTATATGTTGTGTTGTTTTTGTATGTGATCCTTGAAAGAGGCTTTTGCCGGAATATTGGATTGTTGTATGTTCTTCATTTGCATGTGCTCATCTCACTTTCTGCCATTCTCATTTCTGCTCCCACTTTCCTCACTCTTTCTATCTTTTTTGATAAACTGAACCATACACTCATCTATTTTCATTACTAGAACCAGTTTTACCGAAGTCATCGTCTCTCTAATGTCTTTTATAAACCACACATACCTTCGTAGATTCCTGACTGCTGACGACTGCTGCGCACCCCGCTCCAATCGTGACTGAATATTTCACAGAGTCACCTCCCACCAACCCTCCACCAAAGTTCATGGGATAAATCCATCTACACACCCCGGGTGTAGATTTTTCCGGAGCCAGAAACCGGAACTGGAAATGGAATGGACATACATCTTATTAAAATCAGCATGACGCATGTGAAACAGATAAATTTAAAAATTGAAAAAAGTTTACAAATAGTATTCATATGGCCTGTCCTTCACAGAACATTACTCTTATCTTAACTAGTATGTAGAATGTCTTACTTCTATTCAAGAAGCCTAATTCAGTAAGTGTGGGAGTTTGGAGTGTCAATGATATTCTCGGTCAATCTTTTTCTCAGTACTCCTTTCTTCAATTCCCAGGAGCCATGTTCACTCTTAATGTTTTCCTTAGGCCACCATTTTGTTTAGCTCTTCTATCCTTCTATCTCCATGCAGAAATCCTTTTAAACTATATACTGATTGATTGATTGACATTCCTTTTGGGCCAACATTGGCTCATAGGGCGGAAATCATATCTTTCCATGTCTGACGACTCCCACTACCCGCTGTAGGTCTTGGATGGACTTGAGTCCCAGAGTTGTACTCTCTCTAGTGATGGTTCTACGTAGAGTTTCCCTTGGCCAGTCTTGCTTTCTTTTGCCCTTCGCTGACGATGTGAGGGCTTGGCAAGGGAGTCTGGATTCATCCATTCTGAGAACGTGGACGAGATGGGCCCATCAACATCTTTTGATACGTAGACTTGGTTCGATTCTTGTCTCATTGATTCATTCAATTTTGAAGTTGGATGTTCAATAGTTTAAGGAGACATTTGTTCTCAAATGCATCAAGTCTTTGATTAAGTAGACTGGTTGATTTCCAACTCTCACAACCGTATGTTAACACTGGGATCACACAGGAGTTGGAAATTTTTTTGTGGTTTTACTGAGCGTATTTGACTTCCAGATAGTAGACAGTTTATTGAAAGTATTGGAAGCCAATGCAATGCGGGACTTGATTTCTTGGAAGCCATTGCAATGCGGGACTTGATTTCTTGGAAGCCATTGCAATGCGGGACTTGATTTCTGGTGTTGTATCACCCTAGGTTGACATTTTGCTTCCCAAATAGGTGAAATTGCTGACTTTTTCAAAAGCAAAACAGTTTAGCAAGATCTCGTCAGGTCTATTTGTCAGATCAATAATTTTTGTTTTTTCCTTATTAATTTTTAGGCCAAGTTGTTTTGAGTAGGAGTGGAGGCGACCCATTTTCTCTTGGGCGTCTGCATGTGATGCACTCAGTAGTGCTACTTCATCCACAAAGTCTAGGTCTTCAAGGGTTTTGCCCTCAGTCCATGTGATACCCAGCTACTATACATTGTAGATCATTTAAAATGTTAATGTCTCTGCATAATAGAGTTCAATATAAATATAAATTAGTTGACTGATGAAGTGCTATGAATTAAGGCACGTTATTCATTTCTGGGAACAGAAATCTACGGGTTTTTCTTCATCATTTTATAATATAGTTTTTCACGAGGGTAAAGTTGCAAAGTTTATTTGTTTGGCTGCAACCTCCACATCAGTGTTTCCCAGACTTCTTCTGGCTGCTGCCCCCTTTTTATCCCAGGCCACATCCTCAACACCCCCTCCCTCCACCCCTTATATGAAACTCACACAATGACCTATTAAACTAGTATATGTATTACATCACTAAAACTTCAGCAAACCATTCATTTGACTGTCCCTTGTGGAACCTTGCCTCCCTAACAGGTCTCCTGTAGGCCTCTCGGTTGTGAGTAAGATGCCCTGCTGCTGATGCATCCATTTGCAGATAATCAACGATGTCTTGCAGCCATCTTCGCTTTGCTCTTCCTCTATTTCTTTTTCCCATTATGTAACCTTCCAAGACGGTCTTCTCTAGATTATCATGATCTTTAATATGTCCAAAATATTTAAGTTTTCTTTGTTTAATCCTCTTTACTAGTCAGCCTTCTTCAATATGAAGTTCTTGTAGTATGGATGGATATATTTGTTCTTTTTTTGTGCCTATGATATTTGAAGGACTCTTCTGTAGCATTTACATTCAAAGGCATTTATGTGTTTCTCAGATGTTTTGTCTTCAGCAACCAAACCAGTTTATTTAACAACATGAAGGATTACATTTATAGCTCACTTACTACACTATTTTCTCAATTTTTAATGCGATGGATGAGTTCCATGTAGGGACACGTTTCTCAACATCAGGTTGAAAAGTGCTAAGAAGGGAGGTGTTACTGCCCCCATCTGCTGCTTCATTTTCCCTCAATGAACCCCTACTGCCCATCCCATTTTCTTACACAGCCCCCCCCCCACTAACCCTTTTTCTTTCACCACCCCCCCCCCATTATTTCTTTCCAACTCCCACAGGGGGGGCATTATCACCTACTTTGGGAAAAACTGATCTACATCACTCTTAAGTGAGAGTAGAGAAAGTTTCATGTGTGTGTATACACGTATGCATGTGTATGTGTGTGTCTTTCACATCACTGCATCTTCAGTAGTAATAGTCTCTTGGAAGTCTTGTTATTTTGTCAGTTTCTTCATTGTGTTCTCTGGGAGGAGGAAGAACAGTAAAATTTTGTTGAAAATTAACAATAATATATTTATTCATACTTTCTCTCATCATTTTCTCAGCAGATTACAACTAATAACTAAAAGAACAACTTACCGGATATGTGTGCCTCATTGACACGACCTCTGACCTGTAATATTTACTTTCACTCTCTTTTCTCTGCACTCCATTTTTGACAGCCTCCAGCTCAATAAGCCCACGTCCTTTGATGGGGTTTCTTGAGTGCTTTAGTGGAGCCATTCAAGAGTATTATGGATATTCTGAAGTAAGTCTTTTGGCAGATTCTGACGTTTTAGGTTTCTTAAGAACTACTTCCGACCTACGATCATATAGAAATAATACACACATTTTGAAAAGTACGTGAATAGACGTGTATAAGTATAGTAATGAGATCTAATATACTTAGTATGATTACTATGATAAGCTATCAAATGGAGCACAACAGGCCAAAGAAAAAGAGGTCGACCATGTGAAACTCTAAAGAGGACATTGTTAAGAAAGGCCAAATTAGTATGCATAAAATCCCTTGATGAGGTTGAAAAGCTTGCTGAAAACAGGAAAACTTGGCCAACTACCATGCGAGAGCCCTATGTGATGTTTAACGGCACGAGAAGGATGTAAGATGTAAGATTACTATGATGTTGTAAGCTGTAAGTACATTCATACGTATATCAAATTATATCCCACGTGTCTTTGGGAGTGATAAAGTCACCGATAATAATGATATCCCTGTTAATCAATGAATTAATATTGATACATTCATCATCATCATCATCATGAGTCTTTGTCACACCCAGGGATAGGAAAGATGGATAAATTACACACTATCTCCTTATCTTAAGGCTCTTTTTTCTATCTATTTCTCTAGTTCTCCATTCCTTTACTTAGAGCTATGATTCTTTGGCCTTTCCTGTTATCTTCTACTCTGTAAAGTCCAGTCAACTGCTTGATCTGGTTCATCTGTTCTTTTTCACATGCAGTATGGGTCCAATCCTACACATCCCGAATACCAAAGTTTCAAGTATTCTGCTAAAAATGAATATTTTATTTTAAAGGTGGCTAAATTAGAATAACAGATCCCAAGGAAACAAGACTGTTTGGTAAAATTATAAATTAAAAAATGATGCCATAACTAATATTAGAAATTTGATGCTAAATTTAGAATTATTTCTTGTGTGTAGTTTCACACTGTTGTATAATATGCAACTTCAACATTTGAAGAGTCAGTCATAAGAGAAGCTGTTCACCAAGATTTAACACTGGAAGAGTCAGTCATAAGAGAAGCTGTTCAACAAGATTCAACACTGGAAGAATCAGCCATAAGAGAAGCTGTTCAACAAGATGATGCTTGGCATAAGTCCACAACAATAGATATGCACTGACTTCAAAGCCATCATATTTAATGAGAAGTGCCAATAACACCTTTGTAGCAATTTTCAGAAATATGGACATTAATTTTGAATTACTAGTTTAACTTTTCATTTTCAGATATCCATCACTGGCGTTGGTGGTCATAACTCTCCACAACTCTCTGTTTTGTGTTGCCTCTATGATGTGTTCTATGGCTGGTGGTCATAACTCTCCACTACTCTCTGTTTTGTGTTGTCTCTATGAGATGTTCTGCAGCTGGTGGTCATAACTCTCCATAACTCTCTGTTTTGTGTTGTCTCTATGAGTTGTTTCTGGCATCCTCTTTCGTGCCATCTTACCAGCCCATCAAGGATTTTCTGTCTTGATCTAGTTCCGCCTCTTTTACCCTCTAACTTCCTTGTTATCACAATGTGTTCTAGTTTGCATTTTCTCATGACATATTTGTCTTCAAGATCAGTCTCTCCCCAAGATTTTTCATTTGATTTTCTTGCTGCCCATGATGCCCTTAATATTCTTCTAAGAAACAACATCTCCATGGCTTCTAGATATTGTTTTAGTTTCAGGTATCTTACATCCTCCCCATGCCATTAAATGTCACATAGGGCTCACACAGTAGTTCGCCAAGATTTCCTGCTTTCGGCAAGCTTTTCAACCTCATCAAGGGATGTTATTCCTATTAAACTGGCCTCTCTTAACACTGTCCTCTTTAGAGTTTCACATGGTCGACCTCTTTTTCTACAGCCTTTTGTGTTCCACTTGATAGCTTATTTTGGGATTCTCTGGTTGTTTCTTCTCAGCACATGACCAACATATGTCCATCTTTTCCTGATCACCCATGAGACAGGTTGTTGTTTGCTCATTTGTCTTATTTCTGCATTGTTCTTGAATTCGTTCCACTTTATACCAAGTATTTTCCTGAGGCATTTGTTTTCAAAAGAGTTTAATTTCTTGTTTATTAGTTTTACATATGATTCAATATAAATTAATCCAAATGAAATGCACCTTTGAAGTCAGTGCTAAGCAATACAGCAAAATACTTACTTAAAAAAAAGATCAAATCAGAAATGAGAAGTCACCAAGGCAGGAGATGGGGTACCATTAGGAGTGCACTACAGCTAGAAACAAGGGTCAGATTCTTAGTCATGCTACAGGACTACCACCAGACAGTATACCACAGAAAACACTCAAGATAAGAATGGTAAGAAAGAGAGGGACAGGTCTCCCACAAGGGAGGTGGATGGAAATGATAACAAACACCTTAAATATGTTTTGTTGTGAACCAAATCATGGTGTCGTATTAAGTCTACTTGCCTACTTAACACTGAAAGTTACATGAGGAAGGAGACAAAACAAGACAAGACACAAGAAAGGAAACAAAACAAGACAAGACATGAGGAAGGAGACAAAACAAGACAAGACACAAGAAAGGAAACAAAACAAGATAAGACATGAGGAAGGAGACAAAACAAGACAAGACATGAGGAAGGAGACAAAACAAGACAAGACATGAGGAAGGAGACAAAACAAGACAAGACATGAGGAAGGAGACAAAACAAGACAAGACATGAGGAAGGAGACAAAACAAGACAAGACATGAGGAAGGAGACAAAACAAGACAAGACACAAGAAAGGAAACAAAACAAGACAAGACATGAGGAAAGAAACAAGGCAAGACATGAGGAAGGCAACAAAACAAGACAAGACATGAGAAAGGAAATAAAACAAAACAAGACATGAGAAAGGAAATGAAACAAGACAAGACATGAGAAAGGAAATAAAACAAGACAAGACATGAGGAAGGAGACAAAACAAGACAAGACATGAGGAAGGAGACAAATTTGAATGAAGTATTTAGTAGATCAACACAGTTCATGCACTTATATGTTCATCATCATGTGCCATGGCAGTAGGTACCAGTGGTCACGCTTCACCATAGATCTCATTCCTTGATATCTTCCATCATCAACTCAGTGTGGTTTTTTTTTCTGGGGGGGGGGGGGGGGGGGGAGGTTGTGCCATTGCATTAGACTGTCCATGATTTTTTTTTCTCTTGGTCTTCCCCTGCCTCTCTTCTCATTGTTCTTTCCTGTTGTTATGATGTTTTCAAGACATCCTCTTCTCATTATATGTCCAATGAATGATGACTGCCATTTTCTTATGGATTTAATTAGGTTTTTCCACATCTGCCTTTGTTAGGCATTCCTTGTTAGTTGTTTCCATCTTAGTTGTTCATGATATTCTTAACACTCTTCTAATGAACCACATCTCTGTTTCCTCTTGTGATTTTTGTATCAATTTGTCCCTTGTTTATGACTCTGTTCCACAAGGTAGATGTAGCATTTTAGAAATCTCTTTCTGAAGTTCACTAAGTGAGATGCACTGCACAAGATGTTTCCCATTTGTTTGAAAGATGTTTTGGCTTGGCATATTCTTTTCTTGATTTCAAAGGTGCATTTCCCATCTGATGTTGGTCATAAGTTGCCATGAATAAATATACTCCTATGAATCAAACACTACATGTAACACCTCAGTGAAACTCTTCTAGTACACATAATTGACATATAAACCTCCTCACCTGCAATTATAGATATTCTGATGGACTTGAGATATTCACAAAAACTGTGACCAAAATCTCTTTAGCATAATTTTCTGCGTCTGCATGTACCACAAAGAGCATGTGGTAGTTGGCATAGAAATCACAAATGCTGTATCCAGCCCACAACAGCTTGCTGCGTAAATTGTCAGTGATGATTCTAGCTTGAAGGAGCTGGTTCTGTAAAAAGTCAATGGCACATCCACTTTATATGGTACCAGTGCAGATCTGTTGTAAACAGAAATCAATATGGCCTTGAATAAGCTCAGAACTGGGTTAAAGAGGTCATGTCAACTCAGCTGCCTTGACCTTGATAGAGAGAATATAAGGCAATTAATGCTAATTAGCATGGAAGGAAGCAGAGAATAATTCCAAGAACAGGGATAACTGGAGAGCCTTTATCTGTGGGCTATGCTCTCAGAGCAGTGAAAGGCGATGATGATGATGAATGCTAATTGTAGGGAATCGTAACAATTTTTGTCTAGGAAAAACAGGTAATTCACTGTTTATTCCTTCCATGATTATTATCCTTGTATTTCAACTGCCAAGAAAATACAAAAAAGCTCCCTCAATCATTCATTCTTCATTAAGTAACTATACGCCTCCATAGAATAACCAGTAGTCTCTCAACCCATGGCTCATCAGCCACCAAGTTCTAAAATGACACAGTTCTAAACATAACTTGTTAGGTCTTGTTAGAGATTATTTTCATGAATGTTAAAGAATATATGTTAGAAGAACTGTACTGAAAATGTAATTTGTTTATATATATGCCTGCATATATGGCATGATGCTGTAACAACTGGAGGTTATGAAATACTAGAGATTAGATATGCTGATGACACAGTATTACTGTCCACAACATAAAAAGGAATGGAAAAACTAATTATGTCAGTCCGTAAAAATAGTGAAGAGCAAAACCTATGTCTTAATGCAAAGAAAACTAAATTGATGACAACTGACAAAACAAACAAGTCAGTTGAAATATGTATCAATGAGGAAAAATTGGAAGAAGTGGAGAGTTTTGAATATCTTGGATCACTACTAACTAATAATGGAGATACAATGAGGGAAATTAAAAGGAGGTCATCTATCGCTCTTCAGAAAGTAAAACAACTAAAGAATCTGTGGAGAGTAACAGACAGAACTATACAAATAAGATTTTTTAAGGGCATGCATCTTTCCATCGCAACATATCATGTAAGACCTGGACACTTAGCAAAAGAGCTGAGAAACACATAAATGCCTTTGAATGTAAATGCTACAGAAGAGTTCTTCAAATATCATGGACACAAAAAAGAACAAATATATCCATACTACAAGAACTTAATATTGATGAAGGTTAGCTAGTAAAGTGGATTAAAGAAAAAAAACTTAAATATTTTGGGCACATTAAACATTATGGTAATTTAGAAAGACAGTCTTGAAAGGGTGCATAATGAGAAAAAGAAAGAGAGGAAGACCAAAGATGAAGATGGCTGCAAGACATCGTTGATGATCTGTGAATGGATGCATCAGCAGCAGGGCTTACAACTGAGAGGCCTACAGAGTGCTGTTAGGGAGGCAAAGTTCCACAAGGAACATGCAAATGACTGACTGATTGACCTTGGTATCTCTGACAAGACTGGCTGTATTTCAATTCTCTTGACATTTGGTTGTATCCTTTTTTTCTGATCGTTTTTTCTATTTGTTTTACTTCATTAGTTTTTTGGGTTTTTTTTCCCTTTGAGTTTTCTAGTGAATGTCAGGTTCTCTAATTTCCATCTTGTTATGGTATGTTTAAAAAAAAAATTGGTGTTCTGATTTTCTGTATAGTTTTTTTAAATAAACTATTGATGTTCTATGATTTATGTGAGATCTACTTTATTTGTTTTTTTCTCATTGTCCAGGTAGGTCTTTCCAAGAAACTGGATTTTTGCTACTTCCAAATTTTTTCTTTGCTGATTTTTTTTTTTGGGAGGGAGGGGGAATTTATATGGAAGAAAGATGTTATCACAGGTAAATATACTCCACACACCTGTGAGAATCTTTCTCAAACTGGTAGCAGCCCTGTTACCATTTAGCAACTATCTTTTGAAAAGATTAACTTTTTATATTTTACTTCCAACAGTTGGATGGCCTGACTGCATGGTTTGGCAGGAAAACAGCATTTGACTTGATTCGAGACATGGAGGATTGAGCAAGAAGGAGAGAGATGACCACCTACGCCTACTGGTATGGCACTGTCTGATCTGATCTTCCAACAGTTCCACAAAGTGGCAATGCAGCCATTGTTGATCCTTGTGTGCCAGTACAACTCAGGGCAAAACTTCCAACAAGACTTATTTTATTTCTGACTTTTTTTTTTCCTCCATAATTTCATAAAATGAAATGATCTTAATAAAAATGGATCTGAACTGAAGTTTCACAATTATCCACAGAACAGGAAAAAAAATAGTCAGTAACTAAAAAAAAAAGGTAAATAGTGATCGCATTAACCGAAAATTACTGGTAAATTATGGATTAATAAAGAGAAGGAAAAAATAAGAAAATTTAGGAGATCATCAGTTGCCTAACCGGTTAATATTATCAAAAACCTAGTAAAGGCAACCAGTGAAATTAGTTGAAGGATATTCAGGTCAATAGCATGATTATGTCTGATTTGTACAGAGAAGAATCAGGCCAGTTTTTTTATTTTCGTTCAGCATGTGAGCATTTTGTACAGATCAAATCTCACCGCAAAGAAGATAAAAAATCTACTAATCAGCCTATTAATCCGGTGGTACTGGGTTCAAGTCCCAGCAGCTGAGATCTTTTTTGTTTTTGGTACCGCCACACCAAAAAGGCCCCATGGTCCATCCTTCCTCTAAAATAGGTACCAGAGAAATCTGGGAAAGTACATGCATCCAGGTGTGACACTGACCACATCACACTTCCATGTGCTGAAGGCCTTGGAAATACAGTACAGGCCTAACACCTGCGCCCAATATGCCTTAATGGCATGGAAACAGTGATTCTACCTTTACTTAACAGCTATTGTTAACAAAATTAGCTTGTATTGTGGCAATTATAGCAGCTGTTAACTCATGCTGCAATGATTAGTATTTTAAAAATGGTAATGTAGCATAAAATATGAGGGAAATTAAAAGGAGGACATCTATCGCTCGTCAGAAAGTAAAACAAATAAAGAATCTGTGGAGAGGAGCTGACAGAACCACAAAAATAAGATTTTTAAGAGCATGCATCTTTCCCATAGCAACATATGCCTGTGAGACCTGGACACTTAACAAAACAGCTGAGAAACACATAAATGCCTTTGAATGTAAATGCTACAGAAGAGTTCTTCAGATATCGTGGACACAAAAAACAACAAATATATCTATACTACAAGAACTTAATATTGAAGAAGGCTGGCTAGTGAAGAGGATTAAAGAGAGAAAACTGAAATATTTTGGATACATTAAACGTCATGATAATTTAGAGAAGACCGTATTGGAAGGATACATAATGGGAAAAAGAAAAAGAGGAAGACCAAGACGAAGATGGCTACAAGACATCGTTGACGATCTGGAAATGGATGCAACAGCAGCAGGCCATCTTGCTCACAACCGAGAGGCCTACAGGAGTGCTGTTTGGGAGGCAAAGTTCCGCAAGGGACATGCAAATGAATGAATGAATGTAGCATAAGAACTATTATTAACAAAATGAATTTGTAGTATAAAAGCTAATGTTAACAAAATGGTAATGTGGGGTAAGTATTGTCAAGAAAATGATATTTGCAGTATAACAACTAATGTTAACAAAATAGTAGTGTACATGCAGCACTATTGTTAACAAAATAATTTTGCAGCATAACGGCTATTTCTAACATTATTATTTCACGGCACAACTATTTTTTACTGAAATGGTTATGTTACACAATAACTATTGCTAACAAAATGATTTTGAAAAATATTCTCTATTGCTAACAAAACTGTTACGTACTCATTGCATAAGAACTATTGTTAACAAAATGATTTTGCAAAATGTTACACAGCCGTTCTTACATCTGATCCTGCACCAGCTGGTTCGCTTTTATCTTCTGGTTTCACAGGCTAACGTGGATTCTTCACAGAAGACAAAAATGTCGGTTACCATTCCCATCATTGCACTTGATAAGGTCCAAGCTTTCTCGCTTCTTGCCGAATGATTGTTGTTCAGTATTAGCGGTCACGTCAGCGGTTCTGAAAATAAAGTGTTTTGTGGACCCCGCATCAGTGTTAATATATATAATGTACTGTATCCTGAATTTGGAAAAGCGTTCGACTAGTGAGATGGTTAGTGGTCTTGTATTTCATGAATAAGCCCGGTGGTTAAATGGTGCATCGTTCCATCTTATCGTGTTTGTCTGTCACGTAAGGAAAAACGATCTCTTTCTGATACCGCCATCAGCATCGTGATCGATCTTGCCTCGACATTCCCTGGTCGACCCAGCGTTAAAAACAGGTACCTGGCTCCTTCTGAAGAGAGGGGAAGGAAATGAGTGATGATAGTGATAATAAACGGTGCACTAACCAAATCTTACATGTGTCAGTAAATTGAGATAGACCAAGAAAAAATGGATGCAAGCAGTAATGTTCTATCTAAAGAATAATTCGACACATGCCAAAAAATCGACAAGTAGATGTCCTTTGCCACCGATAATGTTAAGGCATTGAGGCAGAACATCGTGTTGGGAGGGAGAGAGAGAGAGAGAGAGAGAGAGAGAGAGAGAGAGATTTGCTCGGTTCATCTTTTAGAATTTTGAGTCGTCCTTAGAAAAGTTTAGAACCCCTGATCATCTCTAACCGACATATATTGTCACATCTGGTTCACTATCTAACGTGTCACGAGAGCGGCCGGCCTTGAAATACGGAAAACCTGTTGGTCAAATTTGACCGAGATTGTCAATCTCAATTGGTCTGACCCTGTATCCTTGTTTTTTTTTTTTCTTTTGATCTCCTGGATTGTTTTTTTTTAAAGTCATAATCTAATGGCACTGACTAAAGTCACAAAGTGCAAGAAACAGCTGATGAAACTTGCTGTAATCATATGACCTATTCAGTTGAAACACGATTACATAAGGTCGTTGTGCCATTGATAAGAAAACAGAATTTAGGAAGGCAGTGGGAGTGGGAAGGCAGTGGGAGTCGGAAGACAGTGGGAGTGTCTGTGAATAAGAACAATTTATGGCCATGACTTCAATTAAAAAAAAAAGACAAGGACTTACATTTCTGTACACAGTTTTGTAGAAAAAAATCGCAGACAAAGGACTTTTAGACTTCTCTCACGTCCAAAAGTGCCTTGTCTACGAATTTTTCGAGGTCTAATCCTGCAAAACTGTGATCTGTTACTTTACATATCTGTAGCGAAGTGAACTGGTTTCTGGATTTAAGGACAAGATGTAGTAGGGGTTTTGTGATAGAAAAGAGGTTAACTTCTAGCACCAGCATGAATTAACTAAGTAAGTGTTTCTAAGCTGTTTCTAAGTGTTTCTAAACTGTTTCTAAGTGTATAAGCTGTTTCTAAGCAAGTATAAGCTGTTTCTAAGCAAGAAAGACTCGCTGCTGTGGGTTTCAAATTTGCTGGCCCTTTCTCTCCGTGGTACACCCGGCCACACTGATTCGTGCCTTTCTCTTCTTGCTGTCCATCCTCCCTCTCTCTCAGTGCTCCCAGTAATGGACTCACCCTGGTTAATGGAAAGTATCGTTCTTGGAATGGCTATGGTTGCCAGACTTTTGCGAATTTGTGGATGTGGAATATCGTAGATTGCTGCCACATACAGAAATAAGATGATTATCTTGGCTTCTTGTACAACAGAATGGTTTGGATAAGGGAAAAAGAGTAGTCTCCCCTGTAGAGAGCTAATTTTGGAAACTTATAGGCTTGCGCAGCAGTGATGTCAAGTTCGCACGAATTTGTACATACTGTGAACAAATTTAAAGAGATGCACAGGAAAAGAGCAGACGTGAAAAAAATAACGGTTAAGCCCGCAAGGAAGGAGGTCCGAAAATGTAGGTTCAAGCAAGTTCCTCTTTCAGAGTTACTACTTTTTAGTTGGATTTCGAAAATGTAGAGTTTAGGTTGTAGTCTGTCTTTTTGTAGGGAAATGGTTAGAGCTGGTTAATTTGTCCTTGTGGGGCAGTTTTTCTAGTTTTTATATAGAGTTAAGGGTAGATTGTCCCTCTTGGCCAAGTGGTGAAGCCAGATTAAGAAAGTATGTTGTGTTTTCTGTTGCAAAAAGTTAGAAATGTCCTTTAACATTTTATTTTGCAGTGAGAAAGATCGTCCCACGGCGACGTCAATCGCCCCGGACACTTATTTCATGTTGTGATTTTCATCAGCCTCTTCATTCCACTTCCATTGGAAACATGTACCAAGAAATGGGGTTTCACAAATAAACCTGCTCTTTTGTAACTGCTGGAATTTTGTGATGATTGGTCCTATGTTATGTCGCAACTGTTGAGCTGATAGAAGCTGAAATGTTGATTATGGCTCGAGTTTGTGTATGAATCTAATGCTTTATTGATCCTATGTTATTGAGGTTACATAGAGCATATCAATGTAACGAAGTGGAGATGTAACAGAGCGTAACACTTTTCGTGATGCAGATGCTCGCCCTCCTGTATTCTGCTCAGACACGCCCGGCATCAAATCGTCTTTACCTGCAGCGAAAAATAAAAATATTACAACTTTATGAAGCACTAAAATCGTTTTTCTTTTCCTCTCAGAAGAAAAAACACCATAAGTCTTGATTACACTGTTTGCAGTTCTCCTAAGCGAACCCTATCTTTGGTGTGTCCAAAACCAGATGATTGTATTTAACAGATAAGTACTTAAACCCAGGTCATCAAAGAAATGGAGAGATACCATCTAGACATACTAGGCATCAGCGAAATGCGATGGCCAGAAGCAGGTAAAAGATCGGCGGAAAACGGTAAGTTAATTATACATTCAGGCAGAAATAACAATAAATTCCGAGACGGAGTGGGCATTATTATGTCAAATGTAGCTGCAAAGAGCCTTGTAGAATGGGAACCAGTGAACAGTCGTATAATAAGAGCACGATACAACCTACGACACGGAAGAATGACAATAGTACAGTGTTATGCACCCACGAATGATGCAGATGATGATGTGAAAGACGACTTCTATCACCAACTACAACAAATCATCAACAAAGTCCCTAAACACGACATCCTAATTGCTATGGGGGACTTCAATGCTAAGGTAGGGAAGGATAATACCGACGTTGAAAAAGTGATGGGGAAAGAAGGAACTGACATGGTTAATCAGAACGGAGAAAGATTAATTGAAGTATGTCTAACAGAGGGCATGGTCATTGGAGGCACAATATTCCCACACAAAGAGATACATAAAACAACATGGATATCTCCAGATGATAGAACTAGAAACCAGATAGACCATTTGTGTATTAGAAAGCAATACAGAACATCTCTCATGGATGTAAGGGCTTATAGGGGTGCAGATGTCAACAGTGATCACAACCTGTGCATAGGGAAAATAAAACTAAAATTGAAAAGTCAACACAAGAAATCAGTACACAGAAAGATAAACATCCACAGCCTACAAGAAGAAAATACTAACATTAATTTCAATCAGGAACTTGCCAATCATTCCAAAACACCCAGTGAAGTTGAGGAGATAAGTATAGATGAGTTATGGAATTCTTACAGCACAGCCATAATCACAGCAGCAAAAGTAAGTGCTGGATTGGAAAAACCAAATAGAAAAGCATGGATATCAGATAAAACATGGAAGTATATACATGAAAGACGAGCAGTCAAATTAAACATGTTGAATGCAAAAGCAGATCATGAAAGAGATTCGGCCAAAGCAAAATACAAAGACATAGACAAGGAAGTAAAAAGTTCAGCTAGAAGGGATAAAAGAGAATACATAGACAATATGGCGAAAGAGGCAGAAAAAGCAGCAAAAACAGGAGACAGCAAAACTTTATATAACATACAAAAGAGGCTAACAGGTACTATTACATCTAAAGAAAGACCAATCCTTAGCAAAACTGGAACACTATTAACATCAAATAAAGACCAAAAGCAAAGATGGGCTGAACACTTCCAAGAAATACTCAATCGACCACACCCAAAAGAATTGTTAAACCTTGAAACTGACTTACCAGCCCCACAACTAAATGTCAATCTAGATGAAATTAAATTGCATGAAATTGAAACAGCAGTGAATTTAATGGCTAACAACAAAGCTGCAGGTGAAGATGAAATAACAGCCGAGATGCTAAAAGCTATCAATAGTGACAACATGAGACAACTACAGAGAATGTTTAACAAGATTTGGAAAGAAGAAAAGTTCCCTTCTAATTGGAAGAAGGGAATCATTGTTAAAATACCAAAAAAGGGCAACCTTAGTGACTGTAACAACTGGAGAGGAGTAACCTTAATATCAGTTGTGTCAAAAGTATTTTGCAAGGTCATTTTGAATAGACTCAAAGATATAGTGGATACTGCAATGAGAGAAGAACAAGCAGGATTTCGAAAAGGGAGAAGCTGTCTCGACCAGATCTTTACTCTCAGAATAATACTTGAAGAACATATTGAAAAGCAGAAACCATTAATACTGAATTTCATAGATTTTAAGAAGGCATTTGATAGCATACACAGAGATTCATTATGGAGAATTTTATGTCTATATGGAATACCATCTAAAATTGTCAACATCATTAAGGACTTATACAATGGATATGGTTGTGCAGTCAAGACAGAAGAAGGGATGAGTGAATGGTTCCAGATTGAAACAGGCGTGAAACAAGGATGTATACTGTCTCCTTTACTTTTTGGGATTACAATAGACTTCATAATGACAAAATGCTGCACAGGTAACACAGGTATTGACTGGGTACATGGGACCCAACTAGAAGATCTTGATTTTGCTGATGACATAACTCTTATCAGTAATAATGTGAATTCCATGCAAGAAAAAACAGATAGCCTATCTTCACTGGCTAGCAAAATAGGACTTGAAATTAACAAGGACAAAACAAAAATAATGAAAATTCCCATCAATCAAAATGGAAAAATACACATAGAAGGGACAGATATTGAAGAAGTCAATCAATTTGCATACCTTGGCAGCTACATAGACCAGGATGGTGACACTAGAAAGGAAGTTAGGATCAGAATTGCAAAAGCAGCATCAATCTTCAAGAATCTTGAGAACATATGGAATTCAAAAGTTATAAGCACAAAAACCAAGTTAAGACTATTCAATTCAAATGTAATATCCACCCTCATTTATGCATGCGAAAGCTGGAAAACAACTAAAGAAATAGAAAAGAAATTAGACTCTTTTGAAAACAAATGCCTAAGGAAAATACTCGGCATCAAGTGGAATGAATTCAAGAACAATGCAGAGATAAGACAGATGACTGAACAACAACCAGTCTCATGGGTGATCAGGAAAAGGAGATGGACATATGTTGGTCACTTGATGAGAAGAAATGATCAGAGAATCCCAAAACAAGCTATCAAGTGGAACACAACAGGCCGAAGAAAAAGGGGCAGACCGCGTGAAACTCTGAAGAGGACATTATTAAGAGAGGCCAAGTTAACAGGCATAAAATCCTTTGTTGAGGTTGAAAGACTCGCCGAAGACAGGAAAAATTGGCGAACTACTTTGCGAGCCCTATGTGACGTCTAACGGCACGGGAAGGATATAAAATATAAGATATAAGACTTAAACTGGAAAAGGCAGATAGCAGCGTATTAGAAGCAGGTGTAATTTTAGAGGAAACCTTTACATTGATAAATTAGCGGAAAGAAGAAAGAACACTTCCCCCGAAAGTGAAGTATATTGTGAAACAAGTAGAAGATTAACTAGGCCTATCAGCTGTAGATATAAATACATTTTATGTTGAGGTTAAGAGTTTTGTGAAACATATGCTCATGTACAGAGGTGGATGACACCTTTGAATGAATTTTCCATCTGTAAGTGGATGCTGTTAGACTCCGTGCCAGCACGGTTTGAAGTGGAAGAGTTTGTAAAGTTTCTGCAAGACAAGGGGCAGGCAACTGACGATGTACTGCTATTTGATCAGTTCACATATCTGAAGCTCTGCATTAAAGCAGTACTCACAAACGAGAGGGGCAACTGGAATATCAAATTCCAGTCAGGATAAGTGGACCTACTTCTTTGGACAAGTCTGAATTTTTGGAGCAGTACTCGGAGTTAATAAAACTGCATGAATTTATCTTTAGTGTTTGTGGACAACATAGAAGAGGATATAAAAGAAATTGGTGGCACCAGCTGAAGAGAGAAGATTAAGAATTGAAAGGAATGGAGGCGAACTTTATCTGCAGCAGTGAGCTTAATGACTCGGATAGAAAAAGAAGAAGAAGAAGTAGTAGTAGTAGTAGTAGTAGTAGTAGTAGTAGTAGTAGTAGTAGTAGTAGTATTAGTAGTAGTAGAAGTAGTAGTGGTTGTATTAATAGTAGTAGTAGTCGTAGTAGTTGTAATAGTAGCAGCAGTAGTAGTAGTAGTAGTAGAAGTAGTAGTAGTAGTTGTTGTTGTAGTAATAATAATAGTAGTTGTTGTAGTAGTAGTAGTAGTAGTAGTAGTAGCTGTTGTTGTTGTTGTAATAGTAGTAGTAGTAGTAGTAGTAGTAGTAGTAGTAGTAGTAGTAGTAATAGTAGTAGCAGTAGTAGTAGTAGTAGTAGTAGTAACAGTTCCTGGACATAATGCAAATATGAAAAGGGTATTTTCTCTTATGAATGTCCAACAGACAGAAGAACAAAATCACCTTCACGTTCCAACAGTTGAAGCGATAATTAAAATGTGTTTTCAATTATCCAATGAGCTGCCCAGAACTCCATGATTATGTCAGTCAGCGGCAAGATCTTTCCAGAACTTTGAAGTCGGATAAACGCTAGGAGTATGTCAGCAGGACAATGCAGGATCTTTAAGGTAAATATTCGACAGGTAAAATACATTCGTACTCAGAGAAAGAATGTTCTACATCGCATGAATGAATTTCCAGGTGTTTTAAAATGCAGGATAATTATAAAATATTACACGAAGGTATTAGACATACATGAAATATTAATAGCTTCTGCTCCTATGCGCTGAATGATATAATTACTATGATGTAACTTATATTCTTTCCTTGGATAAGCTAACTGAAAGCAAAATTCTTAGATCTTAGGACATGTTTCTAACTTATTCTGCCTTTATGTTCACTTTATTCTGGGGGAAAATTTGATCCCGTATTATGAAGGGGTGGGGCCGGCTAGCGTAGTGGTTAGAGCACTCGTCTAGCAACCAAATGGTCGAGGGTTCGAATCCCCAGCTGAGCGGGATTTTTTTTTTTCCGACCAATACGGCCCCGAGGTCGACCCAGCCTCGTAAAATGGGTACCAGAGAAAATCTGGGAAGTTAAAGGCAGCGAGGAAAGGAACTGGCCACCCTACCTCATACGCTGATGACCCAGCATAATGAGGTCTCTAACGCTTCACCCCCTACGGCATTTGAAATGCTATGGGACTATCTTTACTTTTTTTTTATTATGAAGGGATTTTTTAAAATTGAAAATTATTTGTGAAACGGAGTAATTAGAATTTTGTATGATACAAGGTCAAGGTCTGTGACAAGAGGAGAGAACTGCCCCTCCCAACCCCCCCCCCCCCAAAAAAAAACCCTGATAGCAGGGGACATCACCCATTGTTTACACTGTTTCTCATGCCATCTTTTATGGTAGCGCTGGCTTCTTGGTTTCCCCTCGTGTAAATAAGAATAATATCTTCAAACGTTAAAGTTAATTTTAAACTTTAACTCAAAATCTTCACCAGCAGATTAGGTTTATAACTTTACTTACAAATATGTCAATAAAGCAGTGCCACCTTAACAGGTTTGCAGTTCCTGGACAAAAGCAATGCATTGGGGCCCCTTACTCACCCATCATCATTCATTCCTTTGCTTGTCCCTTGCGGAACTTTGCCTCCCAAACAGCTCTCCTGTAGGCCTCTCGGTTGTGAGCAAGATGGCCTGCTGCTGCTGCATCCATTTCCAGATCATCAACGATGTCCTGCAGCCATCTTCGTCTCGGTCTTCCTCTTTTTCTTTTTCCCACCATGTATCCTTCCAATACGGTCCTCTCCAAAGTATCATGACGTTTAATGTGGCCAAAATATTTAAGTTTTCTCTCTTACTCACCCAGTTCACGGAAATGAAAGATGTTAAACTGGCAATATTTGAATCATGTGGCCCCTAGATGGCTGCCATGTCGCCCCATGTAGAAAGACGGTACTGCAGTGAGGCACCTCATACTTCCACATTTCCATCAAGATAATTCTAAAATTCTGGGTAGTTCCCAACAAGCGCTGAATAAAGATGAGAATACGGGTCGGTGTTTTTATGAAGGCGACATTTAAGCGTCCCCACCGAAGCAATACAAATCTTTAAAATACGGGACTATCCCGCATAATACAAAATGTCACATTATCTCTGGCACATAATCCTGTGCTTTTAAAATCAAAGGGCAGTAATTCATGTAATATCCTTTGTTTTTTTAATCGAAGGGCAGTAATTCGTGTAATATATGGTAGACGAAGGTGCAGTGAAGTTATAGAACTTCGTCTCCCTACGTTACGTGAACTTCTCTTCTTCAGCTTTCCAAGCCATTAAGGCTCATTGCTGCAGATAAAGTTTGCCTCCATTCCTCTCTGTTCCTGATCTTCCCTCTCCAATTGGTGACATCAACTTCTTTTATATCCTCTTCTGTGTTGTCTTTCCATCTCTGTCTTGGTCTACCCCTGGGTCTAAATCTCTTGTGCGTATATCATTTTCGTGTGTCTGTTATCTTCCATTCTTTCTACATGCCCCATCCAGCGAAGTCTGTTCCATTTCAAGACATTTATAATTCGTTGGGATTTAAATAAGCTGTTCAGTTCAGTGTTCTTTCTACATCTCCATTCTACACTGTTGGTATCCTTTGTGGGCCCAAAGATTCTTCTTAGGATCTTGCTCTCAAAGATCTGCAATTGTTATTCATCTTTCTTTGTTGTACTCCACGTTTCTGATCCATACATGACGGTTGGTCTTATTAAAGTTGTTTGTTTTTTTTTTTGTTGATTGTTATTTTTGTGTTTTGAGACAGGATTTTGGATTTTAACAGGTGTTGCAAGGCGAAGAATACTGAGATGAGTGAACAGTTACCTAAATTAAACGTATATATTACATTTGCGTTTGCCAAATTATGTTTCAAATAAGAGTACAGTGAAAGATACACTTAACTGATTTTTAGAACCAGCATTAAGTTGGAAACCACGTTCGTGAGATATTTTTTCTTGTGATCTCCCTTTGTTCATGAAAATCTCACCCCTAATATAACTAATTTTGACTTTTTTCTTCATTTCCTACATTAATTAGTGTTCGATTATTGTGTATTATATGGAAAAGTCCTAGTTTATTACTTTTTAACGGCATTCCCATGTTATTATTCGTCTTTTCTCCAAAACTAAAATGCCTTTTTATTACTAATTTATTTCTTCATTTTCTAAGTTCAAATATACTACTGGACAAAAGTTAAGGACCGATCATTAATTTCAAGCATATGTTTATTTTGATTGCCATATTAAAACTGTAAATTTGTTGTAGAATCTTGAATAAATTGCATTCTCAGGCAGTCCTCTATGCAGCCGGGGCATAAACAACACCAACTGTTCATCACAACAAGTGTAAAAATCACGTGCAGTAGCATCGTCCTAGAAAAAAATGTTAGGGCATTTTTTGAAGTTGCACGGCGTTCGGGGATGTCCCATTCTACCATCCAAAGGCATTTGAAGCGATTTCGCGCAACCGGAGGAGTAGAAGACAGGTATCGTTCAGGCCGACCTCGCTGCACGAGTAGACAAGATGACAGATACCTGCAGCTCTCAACACTTCGCAGCCGGACAGTAACGTCTTCCACTCTCAGAAACCAGCTAATGAATACGGCAAACGTCAATGGCAGAACAATTCGCAGACGTTTAAGAGAATCTAGGCTGGCTTCACGACGACCAGCTATAAGAATACCTCTTACTCCAGCTCACCGCAGAGTTAGAGTTGCCTGGTGCCGGCAGCACATCCTTTGGACGAGGTGCCAGTGGGGTGAAATTCTTTTCACGGACGAATCCCGCTTCAGTATGTCCTTCAATGATGGCAGAATCCGTGTTTGGAGAAGGCTAGGGGAACAGTTCCATGATGCCACTATTCAAGAGGTGGATCGTTACGGAGGGGGATCAATCATGGTCTGGGGTGGCATCAGCAAGCACGGCAGGACTCCCCTCCATGTCATTCATGACACCCTAACTGCCCAGTGATACCTGAATGAAATTCTGCAACCCATTGTTCAGCCTACCTTGCAAGCCATGGGTGCAGGGGCAATCCTACAAGACGATAACGCAAGACCACATCGGGGTCGTGTCGTAGATTTTCTTCAACAGCAAAGGATCATTAGAATCGATTGGCCAGCTCGGTAGCCCAATCTGTCGCCCATTGAGCACATTTGGGATGTCCTAGGCAGACGGGTTTCGGCAATCATCCTCCACTTGTTGATTTTACCCAGCTGACTCTTTTCCTTCAATAAGAGTGGCAGGTTAACTCGATGAGGCAACGGTGCGTGAAGTGTCTGACAGCGAGGGTGGCCACGCGTGATACTGACATGTTTGTTGTTTGAAGACCACTCTTGTGAATTTTTGGACGAGAGGTGAGTGATTTCGCCAGCTTGCTGTATGTGTATTCCTATTCCGATTTCCAAATGAAATGATTGAATTTGTTCAGTTTTAAATGCTGTTTTCTTTGGTAATAACTTCAGATGGGAAATGCAGAATAGAAATTAGGAACAGAATAGGCTAAGCAAAGACTGCATTTCAGAGAATGAGAAACATATTAGCCAACACATCCTTATCAATGAATATTAGAAAACGAATCCTAAAATGCTATATTGGACCTATCTTGTTATATGGAAGTGAATCATGGACAATAGGCAGGTCTGCACAAAAATCATTGGAAGCAGCAGAAATGTGGTTTATTAGAAGAATGTTGCGATTTCCCTGGACAGCAAAAATAACTAATGAAGTATGTATGAGAAGAGCTAGAGAGACAAAAAAATCTTGTCAAAAAGATAAGAGAGAGACAATGTACTTTCATAGGACATTAAAAATATTATAACAACAGGAAAAATAGAGGGAAGAAGATGAAGAGGAAGACCAAGAGAAATGATACTGGACAGTCTGACGAAGATGGTGTGAGAGGAGATCACCAACTGAGCTGATGGCCTGCATGAAGGATCGTGTACTCTGGAGAAGCATAATAGCCAACGCCAGTCGGCATGGTACATGATGATGATGAGTATGATGATGATGATGATGATGATGATGATGATGATGATGATGATTTCTTTGGTACTAATGGCTTGTTTGTTAGTCAGTTGATTTTGTTTTTGTAAAAATTGAAAAAACCGAGCCTTAACTTTTGTCCAGTAGTATAACTGTTTCATGCTTCCAGTCTATAATTTTGTCTCATCCTTCCAGTCTATAACTTTGTCTCATCCTTCCAGTCTATAACTTGTTCTTATTCTTCCAGTCTATAACTTTGTCTCATCTTTCCAGTCTATAACTTTGTCTCATTCTTCCAGTCTATAACTTTGTCTCATCTTTCCAGTCTATAACTTTGTCTCATTCTTCCTCTTACTATAACTTTGTCTCATTCTTCTAGTCTATAACTTTGTCCCATTCTTCTAGTCTATAACTTTGTCCCATTCTTCTAGTCTATAACTTTGTCTCATCCTTCCAGTCTATAACTTTGTCCCATTCTTCTAATCTATAACTTTGTCCCATTCTTCCAGTCTATAACTTTGTTTCATTCTCTCAGTCTATTCTTTCCACTTTTACACATGGGTTCTTGTATATAGCACTAGGAGATGAGTATAAAGTTTGCCCTATAATGCCATGTAGACATAAAGGAGATATACGTGCTCGTGTTTAACTTTTCTTTCACTTGCTGACACATAGCAGCAATGGTTCTCAACCAGAGCTTCATGAACCCCCAACGGATCTACGGAAAGATTTTTGGGGTCCAATGGACCAGTGAATTAATTAACTCAATTTTAGACACAAAAAAAACTCCTAGCATTGTCTGGTTTCTGTTTATTTTTAAATTAGTGGCCCACAGCGGTTCTCAGACCGGAAAGAAGTACCAGGGCCAAGCAGATACCCATTTCTACAACTAACTCTCTCTCTCTCTCTCTCTCTCTCTCTCTCTAAAAATAACAAAACTCCAAAATATTAATGTGCATAAAAGTGGTATTCCTTTCAAGGGAGCAAAAACCACGCACATGGAGAGAAACACCAAAAATAATAATAATATAATAAAACAAGTTCGGCCTTGCAGAAAACAACAAACAAAATGAGAGAACAAAACCAGATCTAATATTTACAGATTTACACATATATCGTGGAAGACGAGGTATTCTGTCAGAAATGCTAAAACATTCTTAAAATGTGTACACCACGTTAAACGTAACGAAAAGCTAAATTCTAACCCTTTTGTGTTCTCGTAGTAAATTGGATGCCTCTGTACAAGTCGCTATTGAAAAGTTAAATATCTTCAACTCTGACAATGCCTTTCATTGTTTGTTTGTTTGTTTGTTTCTATCTTATTTACTGCCCTTTTCAAGCGTTCATTTGGTAAATAATTTATTTTTCTACACAGAAAAAAACAACATATGCTCTGGCGCCATTTTGACTGGATGCAGCGAGAAAAAGATGAAACGCAATGGTAGCGGATATGGCACAGGATGATGACGATGGTCATGTCTGGATAATACCCCAAATCCAGCACTGATAGCAGAATGCGCGTACGAATATCGCCTTTACCGGCCGATTCTTCATTTATTTCTAGAAATTTTAACGCATTAATACTGTGTGAATTAATTAATCCATTTTTGTATTAATCCGCCATAAAGTAGTGCGACGGCTCGGTGATGCTGAAAGAGAAGAATATTAATTCATGACATAATTTTGATGGAAAAAAAAGCAACCAGAAGCAACCATTACAGCCGGTCTTCGGCAGCAGAGAATCTGGTTTCAGTTCTGAAGGTCGCCAGATAATAACAACCAGATCGAATAACTGCAAACGCCTGCATCAAGGGACTCGCAGACGCTACAGATGGATAGATATAATAGGGAGCCAGATAAACACTGTCTCAGCTGCCATCACAGACATTTTAAACAAACATGGACTGATACTCGTTTAACGGTCTTAAATGTCTGACCTTTGGCCACCTCCAGTCACAGATCTAAAGAGAAAATATTTGCTGCCTAAATATGGCCTAGAAGTAAACAACGATGGAACATAGTTAACTATTGAAATGGGGTGGTTTACATGCATAGACCAACATCGTGTTAATGGGAAGGAAAGAAGGAAGGAAGGAAGGAAAGACGGAAGGAAGGAAGGAAGGAAAGACGGAAGGAAGGAAGGAAGGAAGGAAAGAAGGAAGGAAGGAAAGACGGAAGGAAGGAAGGAAGGAAGGAAGGAAGGAAAGACGGAAGGAAGGAAGGAAAGAAGGAAGGAAGGAAAGACGGAAGGAAGGAAGGAAGGAAAGACGGAAGGAAGGAAGGAAGGAAGGAAGGAAGGAAAGACGGAAGGAAGGAAAGACGGAAGGAAGGAAGGAAGGAAGGAAGGAAGGAAGGAAGGAAGGAAGCTGTTTGATCTCTTTGTGTGGCAAACGCCGGCTGAATATCGATTTTCTGCTAAACTATTCCTACACCAGTACAGATCGCTCTGGATAATTAGCAGCTGTGGAATACCATACTTTTGTCCGGTAGCCAAGCCAGTGTTTATCTCGCCCCTATGTTATCCATCCATCTGCATCGTCTGCGGGTCTCTAAAGCCGGCGGGAAAATGTTCAAATATTTAAAGGAAAGGACGCCCTAGTTGTTTTCTGGCTTCAGTAGTGGGATATTTTACACGCAGGATATTAACTCTTTGTGCTCAGCACATGGGAAACATCTGTAACAGAAATGATGCTATTAGCCTTCGTTCTCTGTAACAGTGACATAATCCTTTTGAAGAAAAAAAAAAAAAAAGAATCGTCTAATTTCTTTCGCTTCCGCGAATTCTCCTATTCATACGAAGCTCAAGATCAGAGTCCATAAATCCATTGTACGTTCTGTTTTATTACCTGAAATATGGAGGCATATTGTGGAATCGAAAGCAGATTTGAGAGGATTTGAAGGAAGATGCCTAAGGAAAATTCTAAGAATACACTGGGAAGAACATGTGGACAACTAGGAAATAACCAAAAGAACGATTATTGAGGACGCTGCTAAATAGGTCAAAAGACGAAGATCGAAATGGGTTGGCTACATACTCTCTCTCTCTCTCTCTCTCTCTCTCTTTCTCTCATTATTTTAATGTTTGTTTAAAAAAAAAACATATGTTAGAAGATCTGTATTTACAATGTATTTTTATTTATGTATATGTCTGCGGGTGTATGTGTGCGTGAGTGCTATTTTATTAGGTTAATTACTTCTTCTCTTTTACCTTGAATGTAGTAGTTAAATCTTACACTCTTTTGATATGTTTTTACTAATTTAATTTGTATTTTTGTACTAAATCAAGTGTGTGGGAAGAATGAAAGATGGAGTGATGAAGAGCAGAATGTAAGACGGGCCTGCGTGCCCAATTCTTTACCCTTGAAAAATAAAGATTATTCATTCATTCATTCTCTCTCTCTCTCTCTGAACCTTAAGTGCCCAGGGCACATAGGGCTTCCGTAAGGGTTTTCCACAAATGCCTGTCCTTTGCCTTTTTTCTGCTATTGCCCAGGTGAGCCCTCTATTGCTCAACATCCTCTCTGTTGTTCTTCTCCATGTCTCTTTTGGTCTACCCTTACTTCTGTTCCCCTGTGGTGTCCATCTTAGTGTTATTTTTGGTAGTGAGTTGTCAGTCATTCGGAGCACATGTCCCAACCATCGCCAGCGTCTTTCCTCAATAATTGCTGTCAGCAATAATTGCATTTGTTTTTTTCCCCTTTCTTCTGTTTCTGTAGCAGTCTGATATTTTACCAGATAGGGTTGTTGGCCCTATGCCGAACCCTCCTTAGTCGCCTTTTACGATCATGACCACATACTACGAATGAAAAAAAAAATAAAACGAGACACTCCTATACTGCTACGACTTTGACACTTCAAGGGAAAAGAAGGGCAGGCCAATGGGGACATGGAGACGCACGATACAGGAAGAACTAAAGGAAGCTGGGAAAGACAAGGTTTGAGGTATCCCGACTATCTCAAGATAGAATTGGCTGGGGGACCTTTGTTGATGTCTTATGCTCCACTGGGAGTAAGAGGAGCGATAACCAAATTCAAAATGCGGGTATGAGGACCTATGACCAAATTCAAAATGCGGGTATGAGGACCTATGACCACATTCAAAATGCGGGTATGAGGACCTATGACCACATTCAAAATGCGGGTATGAGGACCTATGACCACATTCAAAATGCGGGTATGAGGACCTATGACCACATTCAAAATGCGGGTATGAGGACCTATGACCACATTCAAAATGCGGGTATGAGGACCTATGACCACATTCAAAATGCGGGTATGAGGACCTATGACCACATTCAAAATGCGGGTATGAGGACCTATGACCTCATTCAAAATGCGGGTATGAGGACCTATGACCACATTCAAAATGCGGGTATGAGGACCTATGACCACATTCAAAATGCGGGTTTACATCTGTGCAAGAAAGATAGGGGCAAACTAAATAAAGAAATATTATCTTATCTCAAATGTTCCAGTAATTATACGTGAAGTAACAGAGGCAACAAAGAAGCTAAAATTAGACAGGGCACCAGGTAAAGATAAACTGACTGCTGAGATGTTGAAAGCAGAAGAGATAGAAACACCAAAACAACTATGTCGGATAATACCGCAAATTTGGGATCTAGGAAAAAAAACTTAAGAAGCGTGGAAAACTGGCCTTATAGAAAACTATGAAAAAAAAGGTGACCTCAGAGAGTGCAGGAATAGAAAGAAACTACCCTCCTGCCACTCGCCAGTAAATATTCCGCCGCATAATGATCAACAGAACTGTATCAGCGCTTGGGAGAAAACTTCGGAAAGAGCAGGCAGGATTTAGGGAATGAAGATCATGCATAGACCACATATTTGTACTTAGACCAATATTAGAGCAGGAAAATGAGTGGCATAGCACAACATATGCATTGTTTCTAGATTTTGAGGAAACCTTTGACAGTGTCAACAGAGATGCCACTGTGGAAAATTCTAAAATTGCCTCAGTCAAAAGATAGTGAATGTCATCAAAGCCCTAAGCGAGGGTTTTCAGTGCAAACTGACCTGGGGAGAACACACTTCCAAAAGCTTTAAGGTACACACAGGAGTAAAGCAGGGATGTATACTATTGCCAACATTATTTATCTTGGCAGTAGACTGGTTAATGAAGAAGGCAACATCAGATGAACTCAAATGATTACAATGGAACTCTACAGTGCTGGAGGACCTTGACTTTGCCGACGACATTTGTCTTCTGTCAAGCAGCCACAAAGATATGCAAGATAAAATAAACAAGCTAACCCAAAATGCAGCAAAATAGGTTTAAAGATCAACGTAGGAAAGACAAAGTTAATGAAGCAAAATGTGAACAACAGAAATGTACTGAGAGTTGATACCAAGCTAGTGGAGGAGGTCAACTAATGTGTATATCTTGGTAGTAAAGAAGTAGAAGATGGAGACAGCACAGAGGACATCAACAACAGACTTACTAGAGCAAACCAGGCTTTTCAAACATGTTAAAAGTGTGTGACAAATGTAATACTGCTTTGCACATGTTACACAATAAAGTAATTGTTGGAATATTTGACTAAACTAGATATATTCTTACATCTTACATCATTCCCGTGCCGTTAAAAGTCACATATGGATAGTATAGTTGTTTGCTAAGCTTTCCTGTTCTCGGGGAGTTTTTCAACTTCATCAAACGATGTTATGCCCACTAAACTGGATTCTCTTAACAATGTCCTCTTTAGAGTTTCACGTGGTCGACTTCTTTTTCTTGGCCTGTTGTGGTCCACTTGATAGCTTGTTTTGGTATTCTCTGATTGTTTCTTCTCATCACATGGCCTACATATGTCCATCTTATTTTTCTGATCACCCATGAGACAGGTTGTTGTTTGCAGATCTGTCTTATCTCTGCATTGTTCTTAAACTCATTCATATTACCATGGACGTTTTTGTTGTACATGTAGGCTGGCCTATGTTATTTATTTTGCGAAAGTATTTTTTGCGGTTGCGATGTAGTTATTGTTGTAGTTGCTATTGCAGTTTTTCTTGTTGTAGTTTTTGTTATAGTTGCTATTGTTTTGATAGTACTTTCATTACTGTAGTTGTTGTTGATGTCGTTGTTTCTAATGTTGTAGGGGTTTTTTTTTTTTGGCTGCAGTTGTAGTTTTCTGTTATCAAAGTTGATGTAATTATTGCTAACGTTGTTATTGAAGTTGTTGTAGTTGTTGTTCTTGTAGTGTATGTACTTTTGTTGTTGTAATAGTAGCTGTTGCTGTCGTTGCTTCTATAGTTGCTGCTGCTGTTGTTTTTATTGTGACTGTTGCTGTAGCTGTATTTTTTGTTGTTGCTGCTGTTATTGAAGTTGCTGTTCTTGTGACTATTATTTTATATTCTTATTGCTGTTCCTATAGTTTGTTGTTGTTGTTGTAATGGTTGTTGTAGTAGTTGTATCTGTTGTTTAGGGGTTGTAGGGGTTAATGTACTCCCAATTCGACAGGAAGGTCGCTGATTCCCCTACGAACTGGGACGGAATTTTTTCGGTCCCATTTGCGCCCAGTTTAGCCAGCCCCAAGATGAAAGTGCCCAGAGTGTTCCAGGGAAAACAGAGACGACGACGACTGGAGAATAAGAATGAGGAGCATGCAGTACAGCTGGAGAACAATATAACGGCTGGCCGCAGACCGTGAGAGGTGGAGAAAATTTGCTGCTTCCCTGCAAGACGTCACAGGGCGTACTATGTGGTGACTGCTTAGCCGATTCAGTATTCAGTATTTAAGTTCTGGTGTCATCATGAATTGGATACTCCCATCACCGCTCCACCACCTGCACTTGTGAATATCGTACAGAATGTTCATCGATGATCCTTCGCATCAGTCCTTGATGATGAGCCACCTAGTGAGGACGCCATTTTAGGAGCTACAACAGTTCACACGGCAAAACTAGTCAGCGTCGCTCTCGGCACGAATTCCGCATCTAAGGCACCAAGCCGAACCAGGATACACAAAGACCATCACAGTTACCACTGGCCGGGTAGACATAACTAAGAGCCATCTATGCTATCTGTGCAACGTTCACAGCTCACAGTGGTGCCACACCACTAAGCTCAGTAGCTCGGCACACAGAACCGATCTCCATCTTGAAAGCAATGGCGGCGTTGTTGCTCATCTGACACGTTTTGTGTTGGCTCCACCCTCGGTCAAACAGCAAACGGCCGTAAAACAGGGACGCTACCACGTTCAACAGGCAACGAAACTTCAAAAGTCAAGCCCATCGCTTACTTCACGGTTTCTCAAAGTGTGGTCCACGGATCCCTAGACGGTCTGCGAGATTTGTGGAAAGTTTTTTTTTTTAATCTATTTAATAAACTGGAGGGCTTGTGAAGATTTTCCCGTCCCCGGGTTCCGTGGTTTTTATTCCGAGGCTTGTAAAGCTCGATGACTGAGACAGATCAGTCAGTCATTTGCAGCTCCCTTGCGGAACTTTACCTCCCTAACACCTCTCCTATAGGCCTTTCGGTTGTGAGCAAGATGACCTGCTGCTGATGCATCTATTTGCGGATTATTAACGATGTCTTGCAGCCATCTTCGCCTTGGTATTCCTCTCTTTATTTTTTTCCCATTATGTACCCTTCCAAGACGGTCTTCTCTAAATTATCATGACGTTTAATGTGTCCAAAATATTTAAGTTTTCTCTGTTTAATCCTCTTTACTAGCCAGCCTTCTTCAGTATTAAGCTCTTGTAGTATAGATATATTTGTTCTTTTCTGTGTCCATGTTATTTGAAGAACTCTTCTGTAGCATTTACATTCAAAGGCATTTATGTGTTTCTCGGCTGTTTTGTTAAGTGTCCAGGTCTCACAGGCATATGTTGCGATGGGAAAGATGCATGCCCTTAAAAATCTGATTTTTGTAGTTCTGTCTGTTCCTCTCCACAGCTTCTTTAGTTGTTTTACTTTCTGAAGAGCAATAGATGTCCTAAAGAAGAGCCATACTTTGAAATTATTTAAAACACGTTTGACGACTGATGTAAGGAGAATCTCCACTTCTGGACACTCCCTGCCTGGGTTGGAGGGGGGGGGGGGAGGGGAGAGTGAAGCTTCACGTTTGATTGTACAGTAGTAAACAACTGGCTTGTGAGTGCCCCCCCCCCCCAAAAAAAAAGTTAAAGCAGTGAATCGCGGTCTTGTCTGTTCGTTTGAATTTTGCGAATAGACAGATAAGCTACTTCCGGGACGTTACAAGAAGGTGGCTGTCCTTATGCTGGATTTTACAGTTCAATTGGAGTTGTAAGTATAACCACAGCGTGCACTAAAATTCTGCATTTTATTCTGTCTCTTTTTCTTCTTCTTCTTCTGCTTTTTCTTTCTCATTTTATTAACGCCTTGGCCTGCCACGAGAAATGACTCTTGGGGTCCGCAGTGCTAGCTTTCACTACAAAGGGCTCAGTGGTTCAAAAAGTTTGAGAACCGCTGGCTTAGCCGATTGTTGGTCTGTGTCATGTTTCGAATCTCTAAGGTTCAGATAGTATAACTAGTTCATTGTTGATCCATCTCATATTTCAAACCCTTTAAAGGGGTTCTGTAATCTGAAGTGGTTATCTATAATTTGAAGTGGTTATCTATAATTTGAAGTGGTTATCTATAATTTGAAGTGGTTATCTATAATTTGAAGTGGTGATCTATAATCCCGGGTGTTTATCGATAATTTTAAACGTTTATTTATAATCTCTAATGTTTATCAATAATTTCTGGTGTTCATCTATAATTTCAAATGTCTATCATTTCAGTTTTTCTCTATAATTTCTAGTTTTTCTCTTAACCTCAATTGTTAATCTATAATCTCACGTATTTTTCTATAATCCCAAGTGTTTATCTGCAATCTCAACTGCTTATTTGTAATCTCAAGTGTTTATCTATATTTCCAAATGTTTATCTAGAATATCAGATACTTATGTATAATTCCGAATGTTTATCCATAATTCCAAGTGTTTGTACTGAATATCAACTGTCGTCTATAATTTCAAGTGTTTATCTGCAACTCCAAGTGTTTATCTATAATTTTCAAGTGTTTGTCTATAAATCCAAATGTTTATCGATGACCACCAAATGTTAAGCAAGTAACAATCATGGTACCTTTAGTTCTCTCCTGTCCATATTTCCCATATCAACATTTAACAGAAATTTGTCTGAACAGACTGAACAGTTGTCTAGGAGAAGGCAGACAACTGAAACTGGCTGAAACATTAGGGAATGCGGGAGAATGGTGAAGCATGATCAGTAACGCCTGCCCGGATGACAGATAATCAATCAATCAATCAATCAATCAAACTGTTAAATGTAACACATCAGAATCCGTGAAGTTGAAATAACGTATGAACAGATACCAGATATTTACAGAAACATGAGATATCTCGTTATTACAAAATGTTACACTCAAAAATCATGTAAGGAAGAGCTGTGTGTGATCAACAATTGTTACAACATGTAAAAGGTAAGGATTAAAAAAAAAACAAAATAAAGATGGATAAAAAAAATGTTACAAGAATATGAAAAATCAAGGTTGAAAAATCTTAGGCAATGATTTTTCAAGGGAGGTAATTGATATCAAGACCACCTCTATTCAAATAAAAAATACTATTAACGAATCTATCATTGTACTTCCTACAGGTAATTTCTCCCAGTTCATGATATAAAGGTGAAAGTACTTATGTAACACAGTCATTCCTCTGTCAGGATATATGAACTATGACAGAGGCTAACACACCTGCGACACCATGAAGGCCAGCACTGTATCTGTGTAAAACTACGCCCAACTAAGACCACGGTTATATATCTATGTAAAACTATGACCACTTAAGACCAGGGCCATATCTATGTAAAACTATGACCACTTAAGACCAGGGCTATATCTATGTAAAACTATGACCACTTAAGACCAGGGCCATATCTATGTAAAACTATGACCACTTAAGACCAGGGCTATATCTATGTAAAACTATGACCACTTAAGACCAGGGCTATATCTATGTAAAACTATGACCACTTAAGACCAGGGCCATATCTATGTAAAACTATGACCACTTAAGACCAGGGCCATATCTATGTAAAACTATGACCACTTAAGACCAGGGCCATATCTATGTAAAACTATGACCACTTAAGACCAGGGCTATATCTATGTAAATCTGCGACCCATTAAGATCAAGGCTATATTTATGTAAAACTATGACCAAATACGACCTATGTAAAATTATGACCATTAAGACCAGAGCTATATCAATGTGAAAATATGACGCAATAAGTTCTAGGCTATGTGCCCCACTAAGACCAGGGCGATATCTATGTAAAACTATGACCACTTAAGACCAGGGCCATATCTATGTAAAACTATGACCACTTAAGACCAGGGCGATATCTATGTAAAACTATGACACAGTAAGACCAGGGCTATATCTATGTAAAACTATGACCACTTAAGACCAGGGCCATATCTATGTAAAACTATGACCACTTAAGACCAGGGCCATATCTATGTAAAACTATGACCACTTAAGACCAGGGCGATATCTATGTAAAACTATGACACAGTAAGACCAGGGCTATATCTATGTGAAACTACAAACCACTAAGACTATGGCTATATCTATGTGAAACTACAAACCACTAAGACTATGGCTATATCTATGTAACACTACAACCCACTAAGACCAGGGCTATATCTATGTGAAACTACAACCCACTAAGACTATGGCTATATCTATGTAACACTACAAACCACTAAGACTATGGCTATATCTATGTAACACTACAACCCACTAAGACCATGGCTATATCTATGTGAAACTACAAACCACTAAGACTATGGCTATATCTATGTAACACTACAACCCACTAAGACTATGGCTATATCTATGTAACACTACAACCCACTAAGACCATGGCTATATCTATGTGAAACTACAAACCACTAAGACTATGGCTATATCTATGTAACACTACAACCCACTAAGACCATGGCTATATCTATGTGAAACTACAAACCACTAAGACCATGGCTATATCTATGTGAAACTACAAACCACTAAGACCATGGCTATATCTATGTGAAACTACAAACCACTAAGACCATGGCTATATCTATGTGAAACTACAACCCACTAAGACCATGGCTATATCTATGTGAAACTACAACCCACTAAGACCATGGCTATATCTATGTGAAACTACAAACCACTAAGACCATGGCTATATCTATGTGAAACTACAACCCACTAAGACCATGGCTATATCTATGTGAAACTACAAACCACTAAGACCAGGGCTATATCTATGTGAAACTACAAACCACTAAGACCATGGCTATATCTATGTGAAACTACAATCCACTAAAACCAGGGCTATATCTATGTGAAACTACAAACCACTAAGACCATGGCTATATCTATGTGAAACTACAACCCACTAAGACCATGGCTATATCTATGTGAAACTACAAACCACTAAGACCATGGCTATATCTATGTGAAACTACAAACCACTAAGACCATGGCTATATCTATGTGAAACTACAATCCACTAAGACCAGGGCTATATCTATGTAAAACTACAATCCACTAAGACCAGGGCTATATCTATGTAAAACTACAATCCACTAAAACCAGGGCTACATCTATGTAAAACTACAATCCACTAAAACCAGGGCTATATCTATGTAAAACTACAATCCACTAAGACCAGGGCTATATCTATGTAAAACTACAATCCACTAAGACCAGGGCTATATCTATGTAAAACTACAACCCATTAAGACCAGGGCTATATCTAGGTAAAACTACAACCCATTAAGACCATGGCTACATCTATGTAAAACTACAACCCATTAAGACCAGGGCTATATCTACGTAAAACTACAACCCATTAAGACCAGGGATATATTTATGTAAAACTACAATCCACTAAGACCAGGGCTATATCTATGTAAAACTACAACCCATTACGACCAGGGATATATTTATGTAAAACTACAACCCATTAAGACTAGGGCTATATCTATGTAAAACTACAACCCATTAAGACCAGGGCTATATCTATGTAAAACTACAATCCACTAAGACCAGGGCTATATCTATGTGAAACTACAAACCACTAAGACCAGGGCTATATCTATGTGAAACTACAATCCACTAAGACCAGGGCTATATCTATGTAAAACTACAATCCACTAAGACCAGGGCTATATCTATGTAAAACTACAATCCACTAAAACCAGGGCTACATCTATGTAAAACTACAATCCACTAAAACCAGGGCTATATCTATGTGAAACTACAATCCACTAAGACCAGGGCTATATCTATGTGAAACTACAAACCACTAAGATCAAGGCTATATATATGTAAAACTACAACCCATTAAGACCAGGGCTATATCTAGGTAAAACTACAACCCATTAAGACCATGGCTACATCTATGTAAAACTACAACCCATTAAGACCAGGGCTATATCTACGTAAAACTACAACCCATTAAGACCAGGGATATATTTATGTAAAACTACAATCCACTAAGACCAGGGCTATATCTATGTAAAACTACAACCCATTACGACCAGGGATATATTTATGTAAAACTACAACCCATTAAGACTAGGGCTATATCTATGTAAAACTACAACCCATTAAGACCAGGGCTATATCTATGTAAAACTACAATCCACTAAGACCAGGGCTATATCTATGTAAAACTACAACCCATTAAGACCAGGGCTATATCTATGTAAAACTACAACCCATTAAGACCAGGGCTATATCTATGTAAAACTACAATCCATTAAGACCAGGGCTATATCTATGTAAACTACAACCCACTAAGACCAGGGCTATATCTATGTAAACCTTGACCCAGTAAGACCAGAGCTATATCTATGTGAAACTACAAACCACTAATACCAGGGTTTATATCTATGTAAAACTATGACCCATTAATACCAGGGAGATATCTATGTATAACTATGACCCAATAAAACCAGAGCTATATCTAGGTGAAACTATAAACCACTAAGATCAAGGCTATATATATGTAAAACTACGCTCCACTAAGACCAGGACTATACCTATGTAAAACTGTGACCCAGTAAGACTAGTGCTATATTTATGTGAAAATATGAACCAATCAGATCAGGGCTATATCTATGTAAAACTATGACTCAATAAGACCAGGGTTATATATATGTAAAACTACACACCATTAAGACAAGGGTTACATCTATGTAAAAATACAACCCACTAAGATCAGGGATATATCTATGTAAAATTACACCCTTCTAAAATTAGGGCTATATCTATGTAAAATTACACCCTTCTAAAATTAGGGCTATATCTATGTAAAATTACACCCCACTAAGACCAGGGATATATCTATGTAAAATTACACCCTTCTAAAATTAGGGCTATATCTATGTAAAATTACACCCTTCTAAAATTAGGGCTATATCTATGTAAAATTACACCCTACTAAGATCAGGGATATATCTATGTAAAATTACACCCTTCTAAAATTAGGGCTATATCTATGTAAAATTACACCCTTCTAAAATTAGGGCTATATCTATGTAAAATTACACCCTACTAAGATCAGGGATATATCTATGTAAAATTACACCCTTCTAAAATTAGGGCTATATCTATGTAAAATTACACCCTTCTAAAATTAGGGCTATATCTATGTAAAATTACACCCCACTAAGACGAGGGATATATCTATGTAAAATTACACCCCACAAAGACCAGGGCTATATCTATGAAAAACTAAACCACACTAAGACCAGGGCTATATCTATGAAAAACCACACCCAACTAAGACCAGGGCTATATCTATGTAAAACTAAACCACACTAAGACCATGGCTATATCTATGAAAAACCACACCCAACTAAGACGAGGGATATATCTATGTAAAATTACACCCTTCTAAAATTAGGGCTATATCTATGTAAAATTACACCCCACTAAGATCAGGGATATATCTATGTAAAATTACACCCTTCTAAAATTAGGGCTATATCTATGTAAAATTACACCCTTCTAAAATTAGGGCTATATCTATGTAAAATTACACCCCACTAAGACCAGGGATATATCTATGTAAAATTACACCCTTCTAAAATTAGGGCTATATCTATGTAAAATTACACCCTTCTAAAATTAGGGCTATATCTATGTAAAATTACACCCTACTAAGATCAGGGATATATCTATGTAAAATTACACCCTTCTAAAATTAGGGCTATATCTATGTAAAATTACACCCTTCTAAAATTAGGGCTATATCTATGTAAAATTACACCCTACTAAGATCAGGGATATATCTATGTAAAATTACACCCTTCTAAAATTAGGGCTATATCTATGTAAAATTACACCCTTCTAAAATTAGGGCTATATCTATGTAAAATTACACCCCACTAAGACGAGGGATATATCTATGTAAAATTACACCCCACAAAGACCAGGGCTATATCTATGAAAAACTAAACCACACTAAGACCAGGGCTATATCTATGAAAAACCACACCCAACTAAGACCAGGGCTATATCTATGTAAAACTAAACCACACTAAGACCATGGCTATATCTATGAAAAACCACACCCAACTAAGACGAGGGATATATCTATGAAAAACTACACCCAACTAAGACGAGGGATATATCTATGAAAAACTACACCCAACTAAGATCAAGGATATATCTATGAAAAATTACACCCCACTAAGACGAGGGATATATCTATGAAAAACTACACCCAACTAAGATCAGGGATATATCTATGAAAAATTACACCCCACTAAGACGAGGGATATATCTATGAAAAACTACACCCCACTAAGATCAGGGATATATCTATGAAAAATTACACCCCACTAAGACGAGGGATATATCTATGAAAAGTTACACCCCACTAAGACCAGGGATATATCTATGAAAGGCTACACCTCACTAAGACCAGAGATATATCTATGAAAGGCTACACCCCACTAAGATCAGGGATATATCTATGAAAGGCTACACCTCACTAAGACCAGAGATATATCTATGAAAAATTACACCCCACTAAGACATGGGATATATCTATGAAAAACTACACCCCACTAAGACCAGGGATATATCTATGAAAAACTACACCCCATTAAGACCAGGGATATATCTATGAAAAGTTACACCCCACTATGACTAGGGCTTTATCTATGTAAAACTGCGCCCCACTAAAACCATTGTTTTATCTGTGTAAAACTGCTCCCCACTAAAACCATTGTTTTATCTATGTAAAACTGCGCCCCACTAAGACCACTGTTTTATCTATGTAAAACTGCGCTCCACTAAAACCATTGTTTTATCTGTGTAAAACTGCGTCCCACTAAAACCATTGTTTTATCTGTGTAAAACTGCGTCCCACTAAAACCATTGTTTTATCTGTGTAAAACTGCGTCCCACTAAAACCATTGTTTTATCTGTGTAAAACTGCGTCCCACTAAAACCATTGTTTTATCTATGTAAAACTTCTTCCCACTAAAAACATTGTTTTATCTATGTAAAACTGCGCCCCACTAAGACCACTGTTTTATCTATGTAAAACTGCGCCCCACTAAAACCATTGTTTTATCTGTGTAAAACTGCATCCCACTAAAACCATTGTTTTATCTATGTAAAACTTCTTCCCACTAAAACCGTTGTTTTATCTGTGTAAAACTGCATCCCACTAAACCCATTGTTTTATCTATGTAAAACTGCATCCCACTAAACCCATTGTTTTATCTATGTAAAACTGCATCCCACTAAACCCATTGTTTTATCTATGTAAAAATGCCCCCACACGGGCCAGCATTGTATCTGTGTAAAACTTCGCTCCCCCCCCCCCCCCAAGCTCAGCACAATTGCGCCCCAAGAAGATCAGCGCTGTATCTGTGTAAAGCTGCGCCCCACAAAGACCAACACTGTAAACTGTGCCCACAAAGGACAGCACTACTGCGCCCCAGGAAGACCAGCGCTGTATCTGTGTAAAACTGCCGCCCAACGAAGGCCAGCGCTGCGCCCCTCTCTCTTAAGCCCGTGTGTCATTCTGCTGTCTAAGTGACAAACGATATCATTTGATCTATATTCTTCTTCTTCTTCTTCTTCTGTCGCCCTTGAACTGCAAGCTGGCGTTCTTTGCATCCTATGCTGAGGCACATCATCATGTCTGCTTGGAAGCGGGTCTGACAGCTACTCTTGTCAGTTCCCAAACTGTAGCTAAGATGAAGGGGGTGTGTGCAATGCTTATTTACCAGACTCCACCGCCGTGTGGGACCGGGGAGGGGAGGGGGGAACTATGGTGATCCCTACCATGTTTGGCAAGGCTGGGCCTGTTACTGGTGGGTGCCAACAGAGAGGCGGGACAGGGTCTTGTCCAGCTATGGTTCGCCAACACTGGCGCCAGCATGTCATGGATCTCTGGCTGCCACACTGGACAGTACCTCTCCCCACCACCACCCCATGCCCTATATATATATATATATATATATATCTTATCTTATCTTATATCTTATATCCTTCCCATGCCGTTAAACGTCACATAGGGCTCGCAAAGTAGTTCACCAATTTTTCCTGTCTTCGGCGAGTCTTTCAACCTCATCAAAGGATTTTATGCCTGTTAATTTGGCCTCTCTTAACAATGTCCTCTTCAGAGTTTCAGGCGGTCTGTCTCTTTTTCTTTGGCCTGTTGTGTTCCACTTGATAGCTTGTTTTGGGATTCTCTGATCATTTCTTCTCATCAAGTGACCAACATATGACCATCTCCTTTTCCTGATCACCCATGAGACAGGTTGTTGTTCAGTCATCTGTCTTATCTCTGCATTGTTCCTTATCTCTGCATTATATATATATATATATATATATATATATATATATATATATATATATATATATAACAATAAGAATTCTCCAGCAATTTTCACACACTTCAAAAAAAAAAAACATCTAACCATTTTCTTATAAATTCAAATAGTGTAAAGTTGGCCCTCAAAATTGTTCTATCGTGTATTAAGACAGTGTGTAATTTATTTTATATTTTAAAAATTAAAATAGACAAGAAATTAGACTCTTTTGAAAACAAATGTCTAAGGAAAATACTCGGTATAAAGTGGAACGAATTTAAGATCACACGGAGATATGGAAGATAAAAAGTGATAAAAAAAATTGACTTATATCGGCCAGGCGATGAGAAGAAACAATCAGAGAATTTCAAAATAAACTATCAAACAGGACAAAGAAAAAGAGGTCGACCACGTGAAACTCTATAGAGAACATTGTTGAGGGAGGCTAAATTAGTGGATATAATATCCATTATAATCCTAATTGAAAATCCTAGTTGTATTATTACTAACTAATAATGGAGATACACTGAGAGAAAATAAAAGGACATCTATTGCTCTTCAAAAAGTAAAACAACTAAATAAGCTGTGGAGAGGAACGGACAATATTACACAAATAAGATGTTTAAGGGCATGCATCTTTTCCCATCGCAACATATGCCTGTGAGACCTGAACAGCTAACAAAAAAGCTGAGAAACATATAAATGCTTTTGAATGTAAATGCTACAGAAGAATTCTTCAAATATCATGGACACAAAAAATAACAAATATATCCATACTACAAGAACTTAATATTGAAGAAGGCTGGCTAGTAAAGAGGATCAAAAAGAGAGAACTTAAATATTTTGGACACATTAAACGTCATGATAATTTAGAGGAGACAGTCTTGGAAGGGTACATAATGGGAAAAAGAAAGAGGGGAAGACCAAAGCGAAGGTGACTTCAAATACATCGTTGATAATTTGTAAATGGATGCGTCAGCAACAGAGCATCTTACTTACAACCGAGAAGCCTACAGGAGAGTATTAGGGAGGCAAAGTTCCGCAAGGGACATGCAAATGACTGGCCTACTGACCGACTGACTGACTGACTGAAGATCCCTTGATGAAGTTGAAAAAACTCGCCGGAAAAAAGAAAAAAATGGTGAACTACAATAAGAGCCCTATGTTACGTTTCGTAAGATGTATAATATGCTATGTGGAGACCAACCATGTAACTCGGTGCTTTATAACTTTCCTTGCGAAAGCCTTATTGTTTCCTGTTTGTACAGAAATGTTTCACCATTTTCTGGTAAATTCAAGAAAAACTTCACAATTTTGTAATAACTGAAATATTTAACCATTTTCTAATTACCCAAAGAAATGCTTAACCACTTATATAAAAATACAAGAAAAATGTTACCCTTTGCTGTTAAATAAAAGAAGTATTTACCAATTTTGACAAATTAAATAAATTTTTATCCATTCTTCTGATAAATGAAAGAAATGTTTTGCCATTTTTCTGGCAAATAACAGAAATGTTAACCATTCTGCTGACAAATCAACAGAAATGTTTACCATTTTTCTAACAAATCAACAGAAATGTTTACCATTTCATTTTAAACGAAAGAAGTGTTTAACAATTTTCTCATCAATTCAAGAACAGCTTCATCACTTTCTGATAAATACAGCATATGCTAAACCAGTTCATTATATTGGTTAAAAAGGTAAAATCCATGTTACCACTGGCCATTTAGACATACTGGGCATAGGGCATTGAGGCTGTTTCCAAGACCATCAGCACATGAAAGTCTTGAGTGGTCAGTATCTTGCCTAGCAGTATTTATCTTCCTAGATTTCTCTGGTACCCATTTTTAGAACCTGGGCGAACCCAAGAGGGCCTTTCTGGTATGATGGTACCAGGAAAAAAAACCCACTACTGGAAATTGAACCCCGTGCTATCGGATTATTAAACCTAGCTCCTAACCACTCAGCCATCCAGGTTGCCAGCTTATTATAAATCTAGGACATATTTAACCAGTGTTTCATTACAACGAAAACGTTTGACCACTGTCTTCGTACATGGTAGAGAAAAATATTTGTTGTCTTATTCATCCCAAAAAAGTGTTTAACCTGTTTTTATACGTCGTGGAAATGTTCAACCATTATCTGAAACACTTCCTTCTTGCATCTTACATGCTTCCCGTGCCGTTAAACGTCACACAGGGCTCGTATGGTAGTTCGCCAAGTTCTCCTGTCCTCGGCGACCTTTTCAACCTCATCAAGGGATTTTATGCCTACTAATTTGGCCTCTCTTAACAATGTCCTCTTTAGAGTTTCACATGGTCGATCCCGTTTTTTTTTCGCCCTGTTGTGTTCCATTTGATAGCTTGTTTTGGGATTCTCCATTTCTTCTCATCACGTGACCGACATATTTCCGTCTACTTTTTCTGATCACCCATGAGACAGGTTGTTGTTTGCTAATCTGTCTTATCTCTGCATTGTTCATGAATTCGTTACACTTTATACTATGTATTTTCCTTAGGCATGTGTTTTCAAAGAGTCTAATTTGTTGTTTATTTCTTTAATTGTTTTCCAACTTTCACATGCATAAATGAAGGTGGATATTACATTTGAATTGAATAGTCTTAACTTGGTTTTTGTGCTTATAACTTTTGAATTCCATATGTTCTCAAGATTCTTGAAGATCGATGCTGCTTTTGCAATTCTGATTCTAACTTCCTTTCTAGTGTCACCATCCTGGTCTATGTAGTCCATATGCAGTAGGTTATGGAAATTACAGGCCTAACACCGTATTCACCAATATACCTTAATAGCATGGAAACGGGGATTTTACCTTTTTTTTCCAACACGTTAAACTAAAATCTTACATAACAAACAAATGAACCCGCATGCTCGCAATGTCCCAGTTTGGAAAAGTACAGCATAATAACATGAAATATACTGGAAAAAAAAAAGAAGAAACACTATCATGTGCACGTGCAGAAAAAGATTGTTTACAAAAATCTTACATATTTATATATATATTATTACATGACATTTGCAAACCGTCACCAGTTTTATAATAATAAATAGACAGCAAAAAGATCCACATAACATTGTATAAAATCAAACAGAAACAAGGGGCAGACAACTTGTCAATAAACATGTTGCAAACTGAAAACGCGCCTGCCATTTAGCATGACATGAGTGTGGACGTGGGTTCACAACCGGAAGAATCGAAATGCCAGAGGCAGGGAGGCAGGGGGGGGGGGGGGGGAACGGCAACAAATGTCAAGGTCGTTTACAGGGGCGTAAAGTTCCACATAGAGATGGAACATTACTTTTTACGCTGATGGCGGAGATGAGTTTTGCCTGTGGGTGAAATTATTTTGTTGGCAATGCTTGTTTGCTTGTTTGCTTGTTTGTTTGCTTGTTTGTTTGTTTTTTCGCTTGAATTCTAGCAAGACTGTGCATCCACGGCGCACACTGTGGCTTCATCTGTGATCTAGACGTATCTCCCATTAAAGAAATCAGCACGATTTATGACCATTAGCTTAGTAGCCTTCTGTCTTTCTTTATCTTACGGAAAGCCATTCTGTCTTTTGTGTCAGAAACTCAGCAAAACCTATAGCTGGCTTTCTTCTGATGGAAGCAGCGATCGTTTGTTGTCCACTTTCCTTTGTCTTTTAATACGTTTGTTATAAGTTGAATTGTAGGTTTATATTTTTCGAAAGAAGACTGTACACTCCGCACAGAAATTGGGTGGAGATAAAGGAATCCAGGCTGCATTGCTAACAGAAAAGTCGTTAAAGTATTCCAGTATCCAGATGAGATTTGGGGGGATGAAGGGTGCTCAAAGAAACGGTACGCACACCAAATTCTGTATAAATTCGAGACGATATGGCGCTCCTTCATGTGCAGACGTGATAATGTCACGAAAATATTATAGCCCTGTATGCAAACAAGTACCGTCACTTGAAGAAATCGTACAAACTCCATCTTTTTTTTCCTTGATGTCAAAATATCAGTTATCATTCCTGTTGTCTGTACTTTGCGGAACCTTCTTCTCGAATTAGCCGGTCTGAAAACGCCTAATTCTTTGGCCTGGAGACTTGATTCAGTGAATGTAGTGTTTATTACTGATGTCCCTGACCCCCGCCTCCAATCTTATTCTCCCCCAGCAGCGCCTGTTCTTGGTTACAGGAACCACACCCTCAATGACTGTTCACTCTAGGTCACAATGTTGTCCAATTACTCGTAACCCACAGCAGAATTTCACAATTATTGAACATCGTGCTGTAGTCAGATTTCTTTGGGCAGAGGAAGTCAAACCTGCCAAAATTAATAGTAGGAATACCTAAAAGGAGCTTAGAAGCCAGTTTTTATCCACATCCAGTTCTTCTAAGGCGCTTTCCTTGCCTGAATTATCCTTCCAATATATTCCTGAGAGCTCATCTATAACATCTCATCTAAAAGGATGTGATCCTGTTTTCTGCTCCATGAGTGCACAGGAAAATGTTTAAAAATAGAAACATGACATTATTCCAATTTTCCGATGGGAATTATCAAATTTCAATGGTTCTAGATGGGATTTGCATCATTACTTTTGTACTGACATTATCGTTCTGTGACAAAGCGTCGACATTATCGTCGACAGTATGCGGCTCATTGCCAAAAGATGGATGATTCGGGCCGTTTATGTTCTCAACATTCTCGGAGCAGTTATAATTAGCTGTTGACGAAGCGCCATGAACAATGGCAAAGGTGTCTGGCGAATGCGTTGAATTTGGCTGAAGATCTGCAACTGTATCTACGTTTTCTTGAATGTTTGAATTTTGCTCACTTGGTGAACCGTAACTCACATTTCCATCTTCCTTACTACAGCCTTTCCTATCAGGGAATTCGTTTGGAATCTTTCTACTGGAGGACTCGAAGAGTTCAAAACCGTTGCTCGGGGTATGGTACTCCATCTGCCCAAAGAATTCTTTTCCCTGATTTGTGACAGACGATAAACTGGCCTCAGACTGAGACAAGCCGAAGCACGAACTCTCTGGCAGTAAATCATTTTCGTTTCTTTCACCGGTATTTTTGTTGTCTTCACGAGTTCTGTTAGACTGTTCTTCATTCCTGACCTCTTTCTGAGGGCTGCTTGAAGCGGTTTGCGGCACTGCAGCTGGAGAAGCTATGGGCTGCCATGCGACAGCAGACGAGTTGTCCATGTTCAGATTTTTAAGTGCCTCTGTGGTCGCTTTATCTAGGGATGAACTTTCTGTCATGGGTTTCACAGGAGAGTTGAGGTCCACGTTCTCTGACTTCAGAATATTATCTCTACTTCCTGGTTCTGCATCTCTTGGAGGAATAAGTCCCCTCGATGCCTTCTCGTGATATGGTTTCATCTTGTTCAGATCAGAGCTGTATAAAGTTCCCCTCGGAGCTACGGAGTCTGGGGTCCCTGCTCTGACTATAAGCCGGGAACTGATGCTCCCACTGCTGAAGCTTGGATTCATACTGCCTTCCATTTTGCTCCTCACTGTCTGCCCGTTCTGTTTCGTGGTCTTCGGCGTCTCGAGGCCTGTCGAGGGTGCTCTGCCTCCTTCTTTCGGAAACAAGGTTCCTTCCAGAGTCTTCAGCTGGTGATCTCTCCCAAACTCCCTGGCGTCATCATGAATGTCACTCTTTGCATGGGCAGCAACTGGAGTTACCTGTAGGACACATAAAAAAAGGAGGATACATTTTACAGGACAGTCGTAAACTAACTTCTGAAACTGTTGCTTACATTCTCCATTGCATAATACGAGTATGCTAAGAAAATAGAATGCCGATTGGGGAGATTTCTGTTATAACAATTATATACTTGTATATATTTATATACCTTATTTTTACAAGAGCTGTCTGTATACGGTACTTTAATATACTTATATATGTTTTTAATAGAACAGTTATATGCGTTTTTATTTAGTTATATACGTTTCTTTTACAAACGTTATGGTCGTCCTTTGGAGTCTACATAGTTCTTATCTATCTATCTATCTATCTATCTATCTATCTATCTATCTATCTATCTATCTATCTGTCTGTCTGTCTGTCTGTCTGTCTATCTGTCTGTCTGTCTGTCTGTCTGTCTGTCTATCTATCTATCTATCTATCTATCTGCCTATCTGTCTGTCTGTCTGCATGTCTGCCTGTCTGTCTGCCTGCCTGCATGTTTGTCTGCCTGCCTGTCTGTCTGTCTATAACCCATCCATCTAATGACAGGTACATAACCCATCCATCCATCCATCCAATGACAGGTACATAACCCATCCATCCATCCATCTAATAACAGGTACATAACCCATCCATCCATCCATCTAATAACAGGTACATAACCCATCCATCCATCCATCTAATAACAGGTACATAACCCATCCATCCATCCATCTAATAACAGGTACATAACCCATCCATCTAATAACAGGTACATAACCCATCCATCCATCCATCTAATAACAGGTACATAACCCATCCATCCATCCATCTAATAACAGGTACATAACCCATCCATCCAATGACAGGTACATAGAAACAGAAACGAACAATCTATAGATAATTAACTAATAAACGAACTAACTAACTAAACTGACTATGACAGAGAGATTCTGATACCCTCTCTCCCCTCCTCTTCCCCTCCCCGACTCCACCTCCCCTCCCCCTTTTTAAGAGACCGCAAAGGATGTGAGCCTAACTCCCAGTACCTCCGCAAGAAAAAAAAACCCCAGGCAACACCAAAAAGACCACAGCACAGAAAACCACCTCATTTTAACCTTCTTGGTTTAAAAAAAAAATCTCATGTTTCATTTTACCCTTGGCGAACCTGAGGATGATAAAGAATCCAAATCAAATTAAGCGCGAAAACTTAGATGTTATATCCCGGTGGTACAAGCCAAAGCAACGAAATCTCCTTTCTCGCACTATATAGCCTAAATGACCTTCGGATACGATAAAAAATCGAAGGGAAAAACCGGAATACAATATCCTGACGTTTTTTCGTTTCACTTTGTTTTGTTTTGCTTTGCTTTTGTAAACTGAGCGTTAAGTGCACTCATTTTGTCAGACAGAACACAGCGGAGCTATCGCCAAGTAAACTGATTTAGCAGCAATGTTACGAGGGCAAAGACCCTTAGCTGAATCGTTAAGAATCAGGGCCGGCGAACCATAGCTGACCAAAACCCTGTCCCACCTCTCCGCTGATGCCTTCATTTAAAGGCCTAGCAGGGGTTGCCATATTCCCCATGTTGGTGGAGTCTGTTAAAGAAGTATTGCACACGTTTCTGCTTTTTTTTTTCGTCCACAGCCACTTGAAGCAGAGTCTTACATATGTTGGCACCAGAAAATGTAACCGCCCCCGCTGCGTTACCTGCCCTGTAGTTTGGGAAACAAAAACAATCACCTTTCCCAAAACTATCCTCACTCTTCATGAGGGATTCACATCCGAGTCCCGTAATGTGATATATGTCATCGTTTGCAAAAGATGCAGGATAACATATATTGGTGAGACTGGCCTCAGATTAGGGGACCGCATGCAAAAAACATCTGTACGACATCGCCCAGCATGCTTCGAAATCAGTCCCAAATCATTTCATTGGCCCCAACCACAGAGGCAAATCTGATTTTCTGGTAACAGCCATCAAACAATGTCAGGCAGATGGCACATGCCGCCTGGCACTTGAGAACCGCTGCATTCAAAATTATGGGACGCTGGAACCACATGGGTTAAACTCGCTGTTTAGCTACACATAACATTCTCTTCAATCATTATAGTACCTCTCCACTAAGTCCACCCCTTCTTACTTTTCAAACTTCCTCACAGCATCACTCTGCAACCCCTCTTCCCCAATCATCTGTTTCAACTTCTCCTACCTAGGTCAATATTGTATCACTCTCTCCCCCCTCCCCTGTTCCCCATCCACCACCCCCAGTTACAACCCACCGACCACATATCACAGGTCTCTATTTAAACAGTCTCCACGTTCTACTAAATCCATTCCTGACACACACCGCCGGACAAGTCACACCTTACAATTTACAGCTAAGTACTCTTTAAAAAAAATTAGCCACCGCGTAACCCACGCCCAAGCAGACAAGATGTTGTGCCTCTACATCTTCATCGCATCGCCTGCAGAGAACATCATAAAGTAGTTCTAGGGAAGAAGAAGAAGAAGAAGAAGAAGGTGGTCTGCTATTTTCAAACACAAACCACACAACACCGTGCACTCATTTTGAAACTCTCCGCTTTGAAAGTTAGCTCCAACCACCGCGGTATCCATCCGCGTCACTTAACATCCGCACAACTGGACTGTAAAGACTTAACACCATATTAATTAAAACTTCATGGAGCTCTTTTTTTTTTCTCTTTCCTTGAGCGATGTTGATCTTCCACATCTGCGAAAATAATTAGCGCAGTCCTGTTATCTTCTCGCACGTACATGTACACATAAAGCCGTTATTTTTTCTTTTCGTTCACGAAAAAATAAGGGTGGCGAATTATGATTAGACAAACACTTTCCTTTGCCAAAACGCTGGAAGGCAGTTAATGGAGCAGTAAATGAAATATTTGCAAACACTTCGGCGGGTATGTTTTCGTTTCTGCTACCGATGCTGTGGTTCGATGATGTAGTTCCGAGTTCAGTGAGATGAAGCGTATCGATCTTCTTCTTTCTTTCTTCTTTCTTCTTCTTTTCTTCTTCTTCCTCGTCTTTTTTCTTCTTCTTTCTTCTTCTTCTTCTTTTTCTTCTTTTGTCTTCTTCTTTCTTCCTCTTCTTCTTTTTCCTTCTTTCTTCTTCTTTCTCTTCTTCTTTCTTCTTCTTTCTTCCTCTTTCTTCTTTCTTCTTCTTTCTTTCTTCCTCTTCTTCTTTCTTCTTCTTCTTCCTCTTCTTTTTTTTTCTTCTTTCTTCTTCTTCCTCTTCTTTTTTTTTCTTTCTTCTTCTTCTTTCTTCTTACTATTCTTTCTTCTTATTCTTCATCTTCTTCTGTCTTCTTCTTCTTTCTTCTTCTTCTTCTTTCTTCTTCTTCTTCCTCTTCTTCTGTCTTCTTCTTTTGTCTTCTTCTTTTTCTGTCTTCTTCTTCTTTTTCCTTCTTCGGTCTTCTTCTTCTTCCTCTTTCTTCTTCTTCTTTCTTTCTTCTTCTTGATTCTTCTTCTTTTTCCTTCTTATGTCTTCTTCTTTCTTCTACTTCTTCATTCTTCTTCTTTCTTCTTCTTATTCTCTCTTCTTCATTCTTCTTCTTGTGTCTTCTTCTTCTTCTTTCTTCTTCTTCTGCTTTCTTCTTCTTCTCTGTATACTTATGCCATTGGCGTCAAGGGACATTCAGACATCGGTCCAGAGCAAGGTGAAAGTCCTGGATAGTTGTCATGTTATCATTTCCTGGTCGTTTATCCGTTGGATCTGTCCGATTATAATATACTTACATTTCTCTTGAGCATTAAAAAATCTACTGCCGGCTTGCTGGGTCTGCCGCGGTAAGTTCTTTTGTGTGAGTGTGGAAACCACTGGTCCTTGTTCTTGTTTGCCGGTGTTTTTGTTCTTGCTTGTTGTTCTGCCCGCAGTCTGAATCCTTTGAAGCCGTTATTATCATCATCGTCTATAATCATCGAGATTTTCATCACCATCATGTGCCATTATTAAAGCTGTTTATTTGAACTCTTCAGCGGCCTGGTTGGCTGAGTGTTTAGGCGCCAGGTCTACTAATCCAGTGGTGCCGGGTTCAAGTCCAAGTAGTGGGGATTTTTTTAATGATGCTACCACCATATCAGAAAGGCCCCGGGATCCGCCCAGCCTCTAAAAATGGGTACCAGAGAAATCTGGGAGGGTAAATACGGCCAGGGTTGATATGACCACATCAGACTTTCATGCGTCGATGGTCTTGGAAATGCCTAACATCGTATCCCTAGTATTTCTTAATGGCGTAAAAACGGAGATTTTTTTTTCTCTTATCTTTTATTTGAACTCATCAAGATATCTTACTTCCCTGAGTCTCGTGGTAAAGTATTTCACCCGAACATGGTGTCCATCTCTCGTGACTATCAAAAAAAAAAAAACACTCTTGTCTTTCGCCATGATATGACACTGTTGGTTCAGTCAACACCCTGTTTCATTTTGATACTTTTCATAAGCCCACAAAGCGAGCTCTCGCGCTAATTTAAATATTCTACTCATTCTAAATCCTCGTTCCACTGCTTCGAGTGAAAGAGTTTGATAAGGCAAATCCGGGCTGTACTAAAGGTATGATGCGGTTCTTCAGACAAAGCTAACCACAGCTGGTCAAGACCCTCTTCTATCTTTCATTTGGTTTAATATATTACGCTGACTTGGCTCTTCAACGGGGCTAACGGGGTAACTGTCGGGGCGCATCTTAAAGTGGTGGACGGCATTGAGAAGCTAGTTTCTCTGTTTCCTATCAGGCTTTTGAGCACGTAATTTATAAACATCTTAACGTCTGTCTCTCTTCTTCTGCCTTCACTTTCAAAAAAATAAGGCGGTGACTGCGCTATGTCACTATTTACACCTAGGCTGCTATGTTTGCGTCTTTCGGCACCGCACGACCGTCTTCTGCGTTGTTTATTTTTTTTAAGGAATTAGGTTAACCTTTCCATTTGATCCCTGTTCAGTCAGTCAGACTATTGTCTATGAAGGAGCGTCACCGGAATATTTAAAGGGGGATTGTTAGCCTTAGGTTAGATACCCTGGTGCAGGGAATTAGCTGCTGCTGGTTGTCTCAGTCGATCTCAAACATCGTCACAGCATCTGCTGCGAACAAGCGGATATTTGGTAGTGAACGACGTTTTTTTATTGTTTTTTTTTTTTTGGCAACAAAGAAACATGTTTTGACAGCAAAGGAACATGTTTTGGTGGCAAAGGAACATGTTTTGACAGCAAAGGAACATGTTTTGGTGGCAAAGGAACATGTTTTGGCAGCAAAGGAACATGTTTTGGTAGCAAAAGGAACACGTTTTGTCAGCAAATGAACAGTTTCTGGCAGAAAACAAACAGGCTTCTTAAGTCTTTTTTTTTAGCAAATGAACAGTTTTCTGTAACAAACGAACAGTTTGGTTTTTTGTTTTTTTTTTGTCAGCAAATGAACAGTTTTTCAGCATACGAACAACTTTTTTAGCACATGAACAGTTCTTCCAGCAAGTAAGCAGTTTTCTATTCACTGCAGGGTAAACATATTTTGGCAGCAACAGATAGATATAAACAGCACGTCAATATCTTCAATGTGTACCAGGGGCTGCTGGGTCAGAATCAATAGAAAAGTATCATTTATTAAGGAACAATTTTTTATAAATAGGAAACTACGAGGTTTTGGTACGGTAAAGTAAGAGAACAAATATTGTAGGATTAAACCTCAAAAAATTCGTAGACAAAGCACTTTAGTCAGACGTTCATTCATTCATATGCATGTCCCTTGCGGAACTTTGCTTCCCAAACAGCACTCATGTAGGCCTCTCGGTTGTGAGCAAGATGGCCTGCTGCTGTTGCATCTATTTCCAGATCGTTAACGATGTCTTGCAGCCATCTTCGTCTTGGTCTTCCTCTTTTTCTTTTTCCCATTATGTATCCTTCCAATACGGTCTTCTCTAAATTATCATGACGTTTAATGTGTCCAGAATATTTCAGTTTTCTCTCTTTAATCCTCTTCACTAGCCAGCCTTCTTCAATATTAAGCTCTTGTAGTATAGACTCCGGTAGGACGAGCAGCCGTCTAGCCACGAGAGAACAGCGAAATAGCACCCCACTAGTTGGCTAAGTTGATAGTACGCTGTTCTCTCGTGGCTAGACGGCTGCTCGTCCTACCGGAGTCCGTGTTCGAATCCCAGGTAATTCTCTTGTGATTTTTCTTTCTCTCACGTCTCACTAAAGTGCTTTGTCTACGATTTTTTCGAGGTTTAATCCTACAATATTTGTTCTCTTACTTTACCATTTATTAAGCAGTCTGACGTCTGACAGCTGACAAATAGAAGACTAGAAGTCACAGGAGTCGGTTCTTTGGAGTCAGACCGTTTGTTGGAGAGTTCTTTTTTTTTGGGGGGGGGGGGGGGAGGAGGGTTATAGTTAGTTCATTCGAGTCAGACTCGGCTCTTTATGAAGTTAGAGTCAGTTTGTTGGAAAGTTTTTTGGAGATTGAGTCGATTTGTTGGAGAGTTCTTCGAAGTTGGAGTCGGTTTGTTGGAAAGTTCTTTGGAGATTGAGTCGGTTTGTTGGAGAGTTATTTGAAGTTGGATTCGGTTCATTTCGAGTCAGAATCTCTTCATGTGAGCTAGAGTCCGTTTATTGGAGTCAGAGTTGATTCGCTGGAGTCAGCGTCGAAACAATGAAGTCATAGTCGATTCATTGGAGCCAGTGTCGGTTTAGTGGAGTCAAAGTCAATTCGATGAAGTCAGAGTCGATTCTATGAAGTCAGAGTAGATTCAGTGAAGTCAGAGTCGATTCAAGGAAGTCAGAGTCGATTCAATGAATTCGAAAGAAAGGAGCATTTATTCAAGACTGGGAACTATAGAAAAAAATTATGAGTCAAAGGTTTAAGGTACCTACTCCGGAGCTCTGTCTCATGATTTCAAGACATGGAGCCACAAGGGGGCCACACCAAATCTCTGGAGACCATGCCTAATAAACGGGGCTGGAGGATGAAGAGGCAGAGAAGGAAGAGGAGGAGAAGGAGGATGATGTCGGAGTGAATTGATGGTGCCACACGGAAAACTTTAATGCAAAATAAAAGGTGGGGACCTTCGTAGTTATCACTGTTTGAGAGCCGCTGAAAGTACTGGGGTTGCTAGACATCTGGATTCAAATTGCGCTCATTTGTGAAGCTCAGAAGTAGATGGATGCTGGCAGGTTGTTTATGTTCCGTCATTTGCATGTGTACCATCGCTGTTTGTAGGTCGTGGAGACCAAGCGATACTGTTCTGGACTATGCCGTAACAAACGATACTGTGTAGCCGATACTGCGTCAGTGGTACTGCAATAACGATTATATGTTTGTAACAACGATATTCTGTAGTCGATAATGTTTCAGCCGTACCGGACAACGATACTGTGAAAGTGTCGACGCAAGGAGTTGTGTCGGCTTGGGAGAGGGTCACGGCGGCCATTTTTTCAGTCTGTGAGTGCAGCTAAATTGGCGAACTACTTTGCGAGTCCTGTGTGACGTTTAGCGGCACGGGAAGGATATAAGATATAAGATAAGAGTGCAGCTAAAAAAGAAAAAAGTAGGGGGAGTGCAGTACAAACTCAAGTACTTCTTTAACAAACTCCGCCACAACAGATGGGGTGGGGTGGGGGTGAGGGGGACTACGATGATCCATGCCCCCTTAGCTAATCTAGATCTTTTAGCGTGAAGTACTAAATGAGGGAGTAGGACAAGGAAATATTTGTTATTTGGTCAGCTGTGGTTCGCCAGCTCTGTAGCCAAAACGGAGAAAGTCTTTGAACCCCACCCCTTTCCCCTCAGTAAGAGCATTACATGTTATGGTGGCAGCTATTAAATTTCTGTCAGTAAAATAAAAAAGGAGATCTGAAATGCATGAATCAATTCTGTTTTTTTTTCTACGTGAAAAGAAAAAGAAACGAATATTTTTTTTAAAGCCTGTATTTGTGTCCAAAAAAGTGTATTTTTGGTATCAGTTGATACTTGAAAGATGTTTCCAAATTTGTTGTCTGTCATTGAGGTGTTACTTTATTTCCCATGAAGAAGGCTTTTATGACAGAAATATTGATTGTTTCCTTGTATATTTTATAAAATATGTCCTCTCGGCCTCTCTGTGGGGTTAAAAACAGATCTGGCTTGCCGTAATTTGCGAGAATCTCTTCTGTAAACAACTGGATATTATTCCCGATTTTACTCGCCGGGAAATTATTCTCTGTTCCGTATTTAGAAAGGCTTCGATTATTTCACGAATCTCCGCCCTGCAAACATTTGCTACGTTTAGCTTTTTAGTCTTTCCACATAAAAAAGTCAGCTTTGTTTCTTGCTCTTTGGTACTTCTAATTTTTTTTTCCTGCTGCTATTTTTACTCAAGGATTTGAATTTGTCTAAGATGACGCCGCCGAAGACCTGTGTTGGAACTGGTCGAGAGGCGCCCGCTATAGCTGTATCTTATAGGTTCTGAACTGGTTATACGCTATTCAGACTCCCGAAGTTCGTTTGCGCATACTTGTGTACGTACTTTTGTACGTATATGTGGACAGGAACTTGTCACATCATAAAAGCAAACCAAGTTCAGTGCTGACTATATATATATAACTATATATAATATGCATAACTTGTGATGTGTACGTACTTGTATTATTTCCCTGTAAATGTGAGTTGCTGTTCTTTACAGGCGATGCTGTGAAGGTGTTGAGGTGGGGGCTGGTTATGGCAGCTATTTTTTTCAGTCCCGGAGTACAGCTATAAAGCAGGGGGTGTGCAATGCTTCTTTAGCAGACTCCACTACCATGGGGGCTAAGGAGATCGATCCCCGCCCCATTAGCCAGGCTGGGCCTGTTAGTGGGGGTACCAACGGAGAGGCGGGACAGGGTCTTGGTCAGCTATGGTTCGATAACCATGGCGCTTGCATGTCATCTACGGGTCGCTGATTGCCTCATCGAACAGTGTCTTCATCCCATTTTAATGCATGAAGATTATCGCTGAGAAAACAGGTCAAGACCATGGTATATTGTTACATGTTAATACTTGACATTATGGATGAATCTCCCATTGAACAGAACATTGAATCATTAAAAAAAAAGACATTGAAATTTCTCTTAACGGGGCTAGCCTAGTATAAAAAATAAACCATCACAGTTAGTCAAGTGATTGGATGGTCCATCAACTCTGGAAAAAGCTCTCTAGTCCGTAGCCTACTGTAGAAACGCACCACCACAGTTAGTTAAGTGATTAGATGGTCCATCAACTCAGAAAGAAACTATTTAGTCCGTAGCCTACTGTAGAAACGCACCATCACAGTTAGTCAAGTGATTGGATGGTCCATCAACTCTGGAAGAAGCTCTCTACTCCGTTTTGTACCAGGAGGAAGGGTAGTAAAACACAGACACGTGGCTTGCTGCTCTAAGGCTCTACGTCACGTCTTCCTGACATCGTGACTCCCTCTTTAACCGGCTAATCCAACTATGAGTGCCAAGTCTCATCATTTTCGACATCTTGAACCCCTCTTAACCGGCTACTCCAATCTGCGTACCAAGTCACGTCTTTTTCGACATCTTGACCAATTTCTTAACCAGCAATTCCAATTCGCGTGCCACGTCACGCCTTTCTGATATCTTAACCCCCTCATAACCTTCTGCTCCAAACTCCGGACCAGGTCACGCCTTTCCGACACCTTGATCCCTTACCTTTTCCTCTCTAACTGCTTCCACAAAATTGTATCCCCTTATTCTCTTGTTCCCTTTCGGCATGATTTGATACATACATGCACGGGCCAAAAAGAGATGGAAACTGTTGTACTGTTATCAATCTTTGGACACCAGCACGGTCTTGGGATGAGGGTGTGGGCTTAGATGAGTTTACTTCCCCGAGTGAACGCCTAAAAAGGTAGTCCGTAGACAGGACAACAAGAAAGAAACAAGAAGGAAATAAGAAAGAACAAGAAAGAACAAGAAGGAATCAAGAAGAAATAAGAAGGAAACAAGAAGTAAACAAGAAGGAAACAAGAAAGAAACAAGAAAGAACAAGAAGGAACAAGAAGGAAACAAGAAGAAATAAGAAGGAAACAAGAAGGAACAAGAAGGAAACAAGAAGAAATAAAAAGGAAACAAGAAGGAAAAAAAAAGAAACAAGAAGGAAATTAAAAAAAGGAAACAAGAAGGAAACAAGAAAGAACAAGAAGGAAACAAAAAGAAAACAAAAAAGGAAACAAGAACAAGAAGGAAAAAAGAAGGAAACAAGAAGAAATAAAAAGGAAACAAGAAGTAACAAGAAGGAAACAAGAAGGAACAAGAAGGAAACAAGAAGTAAACAAGAGGGAAACAAAAAAGAAACAAAAAAGGAAACAAAACAAGAAGGAAACAAGAAGGAATAAAAAGGAAACAAGAAGTAAACAAGAATGAAACAAAACATGACACAAAAAAGGAAACAAAAAGGAAACAAGAAGGAATAAAAAGGAAACAAGAAGGAAACAAGAAGGAAACAAAAAAAAAAAGAAGTAAACAAGAAGGAAACAAAAAAGGAAACAGGAAGGAAACAAGAATGAACAAAAAGAAAACAAGAAGGAAACAAGAAGAAAACAAGAAGGAAACAAAACAAGAGAAATATCCTGGACAGTGTAAGGCGATGGCATAATAAAGTCACCCAATGAGTCGATATGAAACTACCAAGGATCCAGATGCCTCGAAAATCATGACCATCGACGTCCACTGTAGATGATGATGATGATGATGATGATAATCACGTATAATAAAAAATCACACAAGGTAGCAAGCGGAAAGAAAAGAACAAATTGGAAATAAATAAAAGAATAGTGAGAAAAGAGTAAGTTTTTTTTAAACAGCATCACGAACAAAGTAATATTTCAACTGAATGCCTTTATCAGAGGAACCAAAACAATGGATAACCACACGAAAATACATTTAATTCCTGAAAGAATTCTGAATTTAAAAACACACATATTTAGAGGAAAGGGGAAATACCAAAGAGGTTGGTGGCAAGAGGCTGGCGAAGCCGTTCTTAGTAAATTAACGTACCTGGAGCTCTGCTACGGGATCTTTATGAATCTCCAGGCAACAGATCTTGACACACATTCAAAGAAAGGTTCCCCCCCCCCCCCAAATATCGGCGCACAGTTCATCGCCCTGACTTTCCTACATCTCTACAGCATGAGCAGTATCCGCGGAAGTTTTCGTCATGAACTTAATTCTGAAGTGTCCGTGTCACACTTCTGAGGTCAAACATTGACATTTCTACAGGCTGTTTTATGTCACTGTCTCTACCTCCCGACCTCTCAAGCTTTCTCGTATACTTGATACCCGAATTTTCTTCTAACAGATACACTGCATAAGCATAGACTACAAACTTTATGTCGATTCAGATAATTGCTAGATGCCGAAAATCAAGGTTTCTCGACCCAAAATCTAGCGGGTCTCTGGGGGAAAACTGCACCAGACGTTGGGGGTATGTAAATGTTTTATACTGTGTTGGATTTACGAAGGTGACTACAGGGAATATTTTAATAACGCCATTTTAAATGTTAATGCTAATGTTAGCAACACACTGATACGGAAGTCAAGCCAGTTCTGCGTGACACTTGATATGGCGATTTATTGATGGAATGGATGAAGATGTAGATGGTGTTGACGATAATCTGACCGCCGGCAGGTTTGCCCTGCCACATAGCCAGTCCATTCATATCTGCAAACCTCCAAAACAGATACAGAGGTCCAGCATAAAGCATAGCTGGATTTAACTGACGTAGAGCGCAGAAACTGAATACGTGTGAAAAAAAAACAGCATGACGTCAGAGATGAAGCAGACAAACGGTCATTTTTAACAATGGCTTCTTGGCAAACACAACATCGTGCATTCACAGTTGAAACGTATTTTAAAAGTGGAGAATCGTCTATTACTGTACAACGAAAGTTTCGTCGCCATTTTTAGTTGCATCCCCGTGATAATGTTCCCGATCGGAGGACAAAACAATTTTGAGGTGGGTCAAAAAATTTAAGGAAACCGCAAATTGCCTTAACAACAAGTCTACTGGTCGTCCAAGAACTCAGCAGACACCTGAACGAATTCAAGAAGTCCGCAACGCATTGCTGAGCAGCCCTCGGCGATCAGCTGTTAGGAAGGCTTTGGCACCTGGCATCCTCATAATGTTAATAGTGATCTTTATGTGCAGGTGCCAGCTCAATACTTCATTCCAGACTTGGCCAATAAGAGACTAATATGGTTTCAACAAAATGGAGTAACTGCCTACACAACCCGTCAGTCCATGGCCATGCTCCGACAAGCATTTCCCAATCGTCTTATTTCCAGATTTGGGGATATATTCATTGGCCGGCAAGGTCACCGGATTTATCGGCCGCAGACTTCTTTTTGTGGGGGGTATCTCAAGAACACGGTGTATGCTAGTCGACCACAGTCAATTGCAGACCTAAAAGATCGAATCCGACACTGCAATCAAAACATTCCTTTGAACATGTTAAATGGTGTTATGCAGGAATTGTCCAGACGACTGGCTGAATGTATCAAATATAATGGCGGTCATCAAACCAGCGTAATTTTCAAAACCTGAATATGATTGTCAGTAAAAATAAAAAAAATAACCACTTTTCTGAATTTCATTTCACCTTTTATACCAAAAACATGTATCTCTCTCTCTCTCTGAACCTTAAGTGCCCATGGCACATGGGGCTTCTGCAAGGGTTTTCCACAAATGCCTATCCTTCGCCTTTTTTTCTGCTCTTGCCCAGGTGAGCCCTCTATTGCTCAACATCCTTTCTGTTGTTCTTCTCCGTGTCTCTTTTGGTCTACCCTTACTTCTGTTCCCCTATGGTGTCCATCTTAGTGCTATTTTTGGTTAAAAACATGTATAGCGCTTATTTATTTTCCATTTTTAAAATCCAGCTATGCTTTATGCCGGACCCTGTATAAACAAACGTCCATTTTTCCGACAGAGACATCATGAAAACCATCAACTCTGGTACACACCCAAAACCAAGACTAACTCACTCAGCTTTTCTCCCCACTATCCCCAGTCAAGGTTCAAAATGTGGGGTCTCTGAGTGCAACTGTTCGAGGAACGCTGTTGTAATCGCTTCGAAAAGGTCATGAGAGCCGTGCGAAGTGGAAAGAAAAGCCAGAGATAATCGATACTTTTGATGAGCTCTTCAGAGGAAAGAGGGGAAAAAATGGTGCCACGTGACAGTTGCTGGAAAAACTAAAGAGTTAAGTGATTTGTAACACTTTTTTTAACTTGTCACTTTGTCGATATTAAGTGCTTATGATTTTTTTCCCATTTTATACGGTTAAATTCGAGATTTTCCAGACACAATGCATGTGATGTAGAATTTTGTTTTCTTGTTCAAGATTTGTGAGGGTTCCTTGTTTTGTTTTGTTTTTCATGTCAATTGAGCAATCTACATAAAGTTACGACTGCAGTCTCTACTCTTCTTTCAAAATGTCAACAAAATATCTGCTTCTCTCCTCTTTGAAAGTGCTCGCTAGAAGTGGGTTAATGTTGCCTGTATTAACTTGCTCTTTGGCATTTTACGATACAACAGAGCTACTATCTCTTGTGTGTAACTTCTCCTTATTATTTTACGCTACAATCGAGTTCCTATTGCTTATGTGTAACTTCTCTTTCATGTTTTACCCTACAATCGAGTTACTATTCCTTGCGTGTAACTTCTTCTCTTTGATATTTTATCCTATAACCGAGTTACTGTTCCTTGTGTGTTACTTCTTTTTAATATTTTACCCTTTAACCGAGTTACTATTGCTTGTATGTAACTTCTTCTCTTTGATACTTTACGCTACAACCGAATTACTATTGCTTGTGTGTAATTTCATCTCTTTGATATTTGGCCCTACAGCACAGTTACTATTGCTTGTGTGTAACTTCTCCTTAATATTTACGCTACAGCCGAGTTACTATTGCTTGTGTGTAACTTCTCTTTCATATTTTACCTTACAACCGAGTTACTATTTCTTGCGTGTAACTTCTTCTCTTCGATATTTTATCCTATAACCGAGTTACTATTTCTTGCGTGTAACTTCTTCTCTTCGATATTTTATCCTATAACCGAGTTACTATTGCTTGTGTGTAACTTCTTCTCTTCGATATTTTATCCTATAACCGAGTTACTATTGCTTGTGTGTAACTTCTTCTCTTCGATATTTTATCCTATAACCGAGTTACTATTGCTTGTGTGTAACTTCTTTTTGATATATTACGCTACAAACTGCTTTTTGCTTATGATTTCTCTTTGATATTTTACCATATAACCGCGTTATTATTGCTTGTGTGTAACTTCTCTTTCATATTTTACGCTACTACCGAGTTACTATTGTATGTGTGTAACTTCTCTTTGATATTTTATCCCACAGTCGAGTTACTATTCCTTGTGTGTTCATTCATTCATTTGCATGTCCCTTGCGGAACTTTGCCTCCCTAACAGCACTCATGTAGGCCTCTCTGTTGTGAGCAAGATGGCCAGCTGCTGCTGCATCCATTTGCAGATCGTCAACGATGTCTTGCAGCCATCTTCGTCTTGGTCTTCCTCTTTTTCTTTTTCCCATTATGGATCCTTCCAATACGGTCTTCTCTAAATTATCATGACGTTTAATGTGTGCAAAATATTTAAGTTTTCTCTCTTTAATCCTCTTTACTAGCCAGCCTTCTTCAATATTAAGTTCTTGTAGTATAGATATATTTGTTCTTTTTTGTGTCCACGATATTTGGAGAACTCTTCTGTAGCATTTACATTCAAAGGCATTTATGTGTTTCTCAGTTGTTTTGTTAAGTGTCCAGGTCTCACAAGCATATGTTGCGATGGGAAAGATGCATGCGCTTAAAAATCTTATTTTTGTGGTTCTGTCTGCTCCTCTCCACAGTTTTTTTATTTGTTTTACTTTCTGAAGAGCGACAGATGTCCTCCTTTTAATTTCCCTCATTGTATCTCCATTATTTTTAGTTAGTAGTGATCCAAGATATTCAAAACTCTCCACTTCTTCCAGTTTTTCCTCATTGATACATATTTCAGCTGCCTTGTTTGTTTCGTCAGTTGTCATCAATTTAGTTTTCTTCGCATTAAGATAGAGGTTTTGCTCTTCGCTGTTCTTACGGACTGACATAATTAGTTTTTCCATTCCTTTTTGTGTTGTGGACAGTAACACTGTGTCATCAGCATATCTAATCTCTGGTATTTCATAACCTCTAATTGTTATGGCATCGTAATATTCTTTGTCTACATCTTCTCTAACATTCCTTATTATATTTTCAGTATACAAGTTAAATAAGTAGGGTGACAATATGCACCCCTGACGGACCCCTTGTTTTATGTCAAACCAAGTTGTTCTTTCACCATTTATTCTCACTGCTGCTTGTTGGTCTAGATACAGCAGTGATGTTAATTGTATCAAATGTGTTGGAAATCCCATTTTTCCATTTTTTAAACTCTCTGCATTTCTCTATTATTAGATTGAATATATATGATCTCTTGAACTTGTGTGTAACTTCTCTCTGATATTTTACGCGACAACCGAGTTACTATTGCTTGTGTGTAAATTCTCTTTCATATTTTACCCTTTAACCGAGTTACTATTGCTTGTATGTAACTTCTTCTCTTTGCTTCTTTACGCTACAACCGAGTTACTATTGCTTGTGTGTAACTTCTTCTCTTTGATATTTGGCCCTATAGCAGAGTTACTATTGTTTGCGTGTAATTTCTCTCTGATATTTTACACTACAACCGAGTTACCATTGCTTGTGTATAACTTCTCTTCGATATTTTAAGCTGCAACTGGGTTAGTACTTTTGCCCGTAAATAAAGAACTGGTATGGCCGACAGCCAAGAAAGGAACGACAAAAAAAGTGGAAGTATCTTGCTGCCAGCAACCCTGAATGTCTTGGGCACTGGCGGGACAGGAGAGAGGGAGAGAAAGGGAGAGAGGGAAAGAGAGAGGGGGAAGAGATGGAGAGAGAGGGAGAGGGAAGGAGGGAGAGAGATGGAGAGATAGAGGGAGTGAGTGTGGAGAGAGAGGGAGAGAGGGGCGGAGAGAGAGGGACAGATTGAGAGAGGGGGAAGAGAGATGGAGAGAGGGGAAAGAGAGGGAGAGAGGGACAGATGGAGAGAGGGGAGAGAGATGGAGAGAGGGGAAAGAGAGGGAGAGAGGGGCGGAGAGAGAAGGAGAGATGGAGAGATAGAGAGAGGGAGAGAAAGAAGGAGGGAGAGAGAGATCTTCGTATATTTTTAAACCAGTACAATATATATATATATATATATATATATATATATATAAACACATAATTTTAAAATTCAATATTAACATTTCTAATAAACACAAATTATACTATAATTTTAGACAACAGTCCTGTTCTGGAGGAGGAGAGGACAGAGAAACAGGAATAATGAAAGAGGACAGACCAAGAGGTAGACATAGACAACGACGGCGAGACGGTATAGAAGAAGATATACGGGCTCTTTGAATTGACAATTGCTTAGAAAAGATAAGACAAAAGACAGGAATGGAGACATGTCTTGTCTGCAGCAATGAATCTCGGGTGCTCGGAAAGCGGCTTTACTCAAAGAAGAAGAAGGGGAAGAAGAAGAAGATGGAGGAGGAGGAGGAAGAAAAAGAAGAAGAAGAAGAAGGGGAAGAAGAAGAAGAAGAAGAAGGGGAAGAAGAAGAAGAAGGGGAAGAAGAAGAAGGGGAAAAAGAAGAAGAGAAGGGGAAGAAGAAGAAGAAGAAGAAGGGGAAGAAAAGAAGAAGAAGAAAGAAGGGGAAGAAGAAGAAGGGGAAGAAGAAGAAGAAGGGGAAGAAGAAGAAGAAGGGGAAGAAGAAGAAGAAGGGGAAGAAGAAGAAGAAGAAGAAGGGGAAGAAGAAGAAGAAGGGGAAGAAGAAGAAGAAGGGGAAGAAGAAGAAGAAGGGGAAGAAGAAGAAGAAGGGGAAGAAGAAGAAGAAGAAGGGGAAGAAGAAGAAGAAGAAGAAGGGGAAGAAGAAGAAGAAGGGGAAGAAGAAGAAGAAGAAGGGGAAGAAGAAGAAGAAGAAGGGGAAGAAGAAGAAGAAAGAGGAGAAAGAGTAAGAAGAAGAAGAAGGAGGAGGAGGAGGAAGGAGGAGGAGGAGAAGAAGAGGAGGAGGAAGAAGAAGAAGAAGGAGGAGGAGGAAGGAAGAAGAGAGGAAGAGGAGGAGGAGGAAGGAGGAGGAGGAGGAGAAGAGGAAGAGGAGGAAGAAGAAGAAGAAGAAGGAGGAGGAAGGAAGAGGAGAGGAAGAGGAGGAAGAAGAATAAGGAGGAGGAGGAGGAAGAAGAAGAAGAAAGAAAGAAAGAAAGAAAGAAAGAAGAAGAAGACAGAAAGAAAGAAAGAAGGAAAGAAGAAGAAGAAGTCCCGTTCCATTAATGAGCTATTCGCAACGCAATCCGTAATTGGCCATTCAGAAAATAATTAAACTCATAAATCAGTGCCCTTCTTACGTCTGTCTAACAAAGTAGTTCTTAGCGCCCCAAGTACAAATCCAGGCTAGCCTCGAACCCTCCCCCTATACACTGTGTCATCATCCAGAAATAATTTTGTTTACCATTATACGTTCTTTTGAAGTGGTAAAAGCTCCCACCCCAAAACTTGAAATTCTTCTTCGGAGACACATCTGGTCTAGCCGGTATGCTTGGTTCAGTGTGTGCTGTGTTTAGAGTTTAAGTGATATCCTTCGCTTTCTCGGCTGTTCCCTGTTCTCGTTCTGTGAACATGGCCGGAGAAGATGGCTTTCCTTTCTTAGGGGAACTAGCTTTCATCTGCATTCACTTCAGCTTTCCTTTCTTGGAGGAACAGGGGGAACTAGCTTTCATCTACATTCAGCTCAACTTTCTTTTCTTGATGAAACGGGGAAACTAGCTTTCATCTACATTCAGTTCAGCTTTCTTTTCTAGGCGGAACATGGGGGAACTAACTTTCATCTACATTCATTTCTTATCTACGCTTTAGTTACTCCACCCATCCCTGCGAGGGCGGCTGGGTGCCGTATTGGTTTGTGCCCTCGTCTCTCACGTGGAAGCCGAGTGGTTCGAGTCCAATCGAAGGAGCCCCAGGAACTGTAGAAACGGGTACGCGGCCCCTTCTGGAGCTGGGAAAGAAACAAACGGTCAGAGCGTGATGCTGACCACATCGCCTTCTAGTGTGCCAACAGGTGAAGAAAAAATATAGGCACTCACATCGCATCCTTAAGGACCAATATAGGCAATAATATCATCTCCTTAAGTACCAATATAGGCACTAACATCGTATCCGTAAGGACCAATATAGGCACTAACATCACATCCTTGAGGACTAATATAGGCACTAACATCACATCCTTAAGGACTAATATAGGCACTAACATGGCATCCTTAAGGACCAGTATAGGCACTAACATCGTATCCTTAAGGACTAATATAGGCACTCACATCGTATCCTTAAGGACCTTAATCGGTATGTCCAGTAGTCTCGCTGCGAGAGCTACTCATACCACGGCACCTCTGCTCTAGAGGCCGGAGACGTCCGATATACACCCATGGTGAAATATGCCTAAACCAGCTTAACCTAGGGGTGAAACTTGATGACTAGTCATGTCACGGTACCTCCGCTCTAGAGGTCGGTCACGTCCTAAACACTCCCATACTGGGAGAATATGCCTAAACCGGCTCAACCCAGGGGTGGAAGTCACTAGTGGCGAGGATTCGTCCTCCTGGACAAAAGCTCCGTCCTGGTCACAACCAGGAAGGGTAGCGGTCACGACCACAAAATGCTGAAGTCGGAGACACTGGACCAGGGCAGTCTAGACAGGCAACCACCTATCATCCGGGGAGGACATGCTGATATCTAAACCACGTCGAAGTTTTCCAGTGAGAAAGTCCAATTCTAGATACTGGTGCAACGAAAACCACGGTGTCACGCAAAAGAAGAAGAAGAAGAAGAATCCTTAAGGTCAAATACATGCATCAACACCGTATCCTTGACGACCAATATAAGCATTAACATCGTATACTTAGGGACCAATGCACGCACTAACATTGTATCCTTAAGGACCAGTATAGGCACTAACATCGTATCCTTGACGACCAATATAGACACTAACATCGTATCCTTAAGGACAAACATAGGCACTAACATCGTATCATTAAGGACAAACATAGGCACTAACATCGTATCATTAAGGACCAGTATAGGCACTAACATCGTATTCTTAAGAACCGACATAGGCACTAACATCGTATCCTTAAGGACCAATGTAGGCACTAACATCGTATCCTCAAGCACCAATACAGGCACTCACATCGTATCCTTAAAGACCAATATCGGCACTAACATCGTATCCTTAATGAACAATATAGGCACTAACATCGCATCCTTAAGGACCCATATAAACATTCACATCGCATCCTAAGGATCAATATAGGGACTAACATCGTATACTTAAGGACCAATAGATGTACTCACATCACATCCCTAGGGGCCAATATAACCTCTCACATCGCATCCTTAAGGACCAACATAAACATTCACATCGCATCTTCAAGTGTCAATATAGAGACTAACATCGTATCCTTCACGACAAATATAAGCATTAACATCGTATACTTAAGGACCAATACAGGCACTAACATCGCGTACTTAAGTACCAGTATAGGCACCAACATCGTGTCGTTGAAGACCAATATAGGCACTAACATCGTATCCTTAAGGACCAATATATATATAGGCACTAACATCGTATCCTTAAGGATCAGTATAGCCACAAACATCGTATACTTAAGACTAATATAGGCCCTAACATCTTATCCCTGACGACAAATATAGGTACTAACCAATATAGGCACTAACACAGTATCTTTGACGACCAAAATAGGCTCTGGCATCGCATCCTTGACGACCAATAGTGGCACTAAGATCGTATCCCTAATGACCAATATTGGCACTAACATGGCATCCCTAATGACCAATATAGACACTAACATCGTATCCTTTAGGACCAATATAGGCACTAACATCGTATCCTTAAGGACCAATATAGGCACTAACCAATATAGGCACTTACATCGTATCCTTAAGGACCAACATAGGCACTAACATCGTATCCTTAATGACCTCTAAGGCAAGACAGGTCAATGTCGTTTTTTTAAAAATCCATCCAAAGTATTTACAGGAATATATAAGATTGCAGTTTCGGTTGAATGGTTCTGATAACTGCACCATTTCTCTTCAAGAACCACCTTCACCCAACCATTACCTGACTAATACTAATGAACTGGGACAGATTCCGTCTCAGTGCAATAAGAACCGCAGATCAGCTTGTTAATAACCGGAATATTTCCTTTTATCTGATATTTTATCTCTGTTGTGCATTGTCTTTCTTATCCTGCTTCACCTTAACAATAGAAGCTAGGGAATCATACTTCCTTTCTGTATCTATTGTTATGTTTTCCGTGTCTAATGTTACGTCGGTGTCTATTGTTACGTTTCTGTGTCGGTTATTACGCAATCGTTCTGATAGCTCTTAATCGTGTTAGCTTTGTTATTTATTTAATGAAAATATAGGCACTAACATCGCATCCTTAAGGACCCATATAAACATTCACATCGCATCCTAAGGATCAATATAGGGACTAACATCGTATACTTAAGGACCAATAGATGTACTCACATCACATCCCTAGGGGCCAATATAACCTCTCACATCGCATCCTTAAGGACCAACATAAACATTCACATCGCATCTTCAAGTGTCAATATAGAGACTAACATCGTATCCTTCACGACAAATATAAGCATTAACATCGTATACTTAAGGACCAATACAGGCACTAACATCGCGTACTTAAGTACCAGTATAGGCACCAACATCGTGTCGTTGAAGACCAATATAGGCACTAACATCGTATCCTTAAGGACCAATATATATATAGGCACTAACATCGTATCCTTAAGGATCAGTATAGCCACAAACATCGTATACTTAAGACTAATATAGGCCCTAACATCTTATCCCTGACGACAAATATAGGTACTAACCAATATAGGCACTAACACAGTATCTTTGACGACCAAAATAGGCTCTGGCATCGCATCCTTGACGACCAATAGTGGCACTAAGATCGTATCCCTAATGACCAATATTGGCACTAACATGGCATCCCTAATGACCAATATAGACACTAACATCGTATCCTTTAGGACCAATATAGGCACTAACATCGTATCCTTAAGGACCAATATAGGCACTAACCAATATAGGCACTTACATCGTATCCTTAAGGACCAACATAGGCACTAACATCGTATCCTTAATGACCTCTAAGGCAAGACAGGTCAATGTCGTTTTTTTAAAAATCCATCCAAAGTATTTACAGGAATATATAAGATTGCAGTTTCGGTTGAATGGTTCTGATAACTGCACCATTTCTCTTCAAGAACCACCTTCACCCAACCATTACCTGACTAATACTAATGAACTGGGACAGATTCCGTCTCAGTGCAATAAGAACCGCAGATCAGCTTGTTAATAACCGGAATATTTCCTTTTATCTGATATTTTATCTCTGTTGTGCATTGTCTTTCTTATCCTGCTTCACCTTAACAATAGAAGCTAGGGAATCATACTTCCTTTCTGTATCTATTGTTATGTTTTCCGTGTCTAATGTTACGTCGGTGTCTATTGTTACGTTTCTGTGTCGGTTATTACGCAATCGTTCTGATAGCTCTTAATCGTGTTAGCTTTGTTATTTATTTAATGAAAATATATATGTATATCCTTCTTTCAAATTTCTCGTATACTTTCTAAACGTTTCTTGAAGTTGTCATTACGCAAATGCTCTTAAATACCTTTCTGGCATTTTTTAAATCGTAATCGCCTCATGCGCGTCACACAACGAAAGCGTCGATAAAAGTGGCAATTAAATGCTTCATTAAACGTTTTTAATCTCGTTAAAGGGTTGTGTTCAATGACGAATGCGATAATGAAGGCGCTGTGAAATAAAATGACCTGTCCAAGAAGCTGAAAGGGTTTAATGAGAAAGAAAGGAATGTAAGAAAAAAAAAAGGGGGGGGGGGGAAGCAGTCAAATTTTGGTTAGGGGAAATAGTAAGGATCAGCTTGAGAGGGATTGAGGGGATTGGGGGAGGTAAGGTTCAACTGCTTCTGGTGAAAGAATTGGATTGGTTATGGAAAGAGATTGGGGGGGGGGGGGAGGGCTGTATTTATGTTGCTATGATGATGATGATGATGATGATGTCGGTATTCCACCTTGGGGTGCTGTGTGACGCAGGTGTAAGACACGTTCCTCCACTCTCCACCACAAAGCGATAAAAAGGAACAATAAGGAATAACAAAGTCTGGCTCTTTGTCCGGGAATAGCAAGTTTATTGCAGCCAGTTAACATCAGGGCCTCTGGCGTCTTTGTCAAATGCAGCACTTGCACAAACGAACGTAGACTGGTACAAAAGAGACACAGACCAAAAACCTAGATTCACGTACACCCCAGCTACCTGCAGGTTCAGTGCTCACTTCAAAGGGGTGCCGACGAGCGCTCCCACCGCTTCCGTCTAACCCAGAAACAGGTGCTCGACCTACTAAGCCGTCGCTTTCCGTACCACGTGCTGCAGTAACCATGCAGCAATCCAGAGGGGAAATAATTACGGCACATCACAAGGGCGGATCACATGGCAGTAGCAGAATGACTATCAGACCCATCCTAACTGCTTCCAGAACCCGACACTCCCCTGCCACCAGTTCAGTTCGGTTTACCTGTGTTCCATTCCACTCACGCTATGCCAGGTAGAAATAGTTTAATAGATGAAAGGAGATGAATAAATCAGTTTCTAGGTTATCTGTTTCTTGTCTGCAGGATTATCTATAACATCTGATTAGTTCTTATGTATGAGTATATCATCATCATCATCATAATCATCATCATCATCATCATCATAATCATCATCATCATCATAATCATCATCATCATCAGGTGCCGTGCAGACTGGCATTGGCTATTATGCTTCTACAGAGTATCCGATCCTTCATGCAGGCCATCAGTTCAGTTGGTGATCTCCTCTCACACCATTTCGTCAGACTGTCCAGTATCATTTCTCTTAATCTTCCCTGGTTCTTCTTCCTTTTGTTTTTCCTGTTGTTATAATATTTTCAATGCCCCATCTTCTCATTGCATGTCATATGAAAGTACATTGTCTCTCTCTTATTTTTTAACAAGATTTTTTTTGTCTCTCCAGCTCTTCTCATACATTCTTCGTTAGTTATTTTTTCTGTCCAGGGGATTCGCAACATCCTTCTAATAAACCACATTTCTGCTACATCCAATGACTTTTGTGCAGACCTGCCTATTGTCCATGATTCACTTCAATATAATAAGATAGGTTCAGTACAGCATTGTATGACTAGCTGTCTAACATTCATTGATAAGGATGTGTTGCATAATATGTTTCTCAGCCTCTCCTTGGCCTATTCTGTTTCTAATTTCTGTTCTGCATTTCCCATCTGAAGTTATTAGTGCTCCAGTGTATTTGAATTTATGAGTGTATATAAGACTAAATATATAAATACAGTATACGCAAAGCCATTTGAAAGTGAATTCCGAGTAACAATGTTTCTCTGATGACAGAAGTCGTCTGGCGCTTGAGAACTGCTACATGCTGGGATATGGGGGCACTGAAACCAAACGGACTGAACTCGAAATTCAGCTTTATATTTAACCTACCTTTTCTCCATAGTCATAATCATAATCCCTCTTTGCTAGGTTTTCATCTATTCTTTCCTAACCTGCAACTGTTAATCTCAGTAAATCACACACCCTCTTCCACACATACATTCATCTGTTCCACTCACTGTTTTCTCGCCTCCACAACCATTATATCCCTCACCCTCTCTCTGTTCTTTCCCCTTTTCTCAACCCTTTCTTACCGTCAACCAATCACATTGGTATTACACTTCACAACTCTTCGTTTTAAACATTCACAACACTTCACCACGCACACTCTCAGACGTAGCTTCTTGCAAAATCACAGTTAAGTGCTCCCAGTTTCTATTTTTTAATTGTGCTATATCACTATTGCGAATTTATGTTTAATCTCCTTTCCCTGTCTCTTTGTCCTGTGTGTGTGTGTTTTTTTTTGTGTGTCTAGGCACACTAAGTACCGTTTTATAGGTCTATATCTACTTGTGGTACATTGAAGAACAATGGTCTGGTGACAGGACATGTCAGTATGCCTCCGAAATAAAAATAAATTGAAAATTCTCAATAAAATCATCCATTTCACTCTTGTTGCTAATCACGCTTCGGGTAGGTGTTCGCAAGGTGTAGACCAAAACAATTGTGTGCTCGTTAATTAATAAAGCTGTTTGCATCTTTGTTTTAAATAGCATAGTACATCCAAACAAACCGCCTAAATGAAATCACTTTTTAAAAAATATTTAATTTCTTGGCATTACAGGCACCTGGAGGTATTTTAAGATTATTTTATTTTAGTGCGTTTAATCTGTGATCTTTTTTTACCTTCTTGCTTTGCTCAAAGCACGTCTGAGAACTGGGGAAATGTGTTTTCTCAGTAGAATATCCATGGACGGCACACACAAAAAAAAAAAAAAAGAAAAAAAGCAAATGAAGACATTTTGAGACACCGTACTAGCTCTTCCCTTGCCACAAGCAAACAGCGGATATTCCGGTTTTTTTTTGTTTTTTTTTTTTTTGCTAAATAAAATGAGCCCGCGTTCTGATATTTTTGCGGTATATTTGAAAAAGTGAATGTAACAAATTATTCCCATGTTAAAATTGTACGTATTATGCATCAAAATAACTGTTAATGTATGAAGATTCCATAAATGCAGAGTTTTTTTTTTAGGAAAAAAAACTACTATGATGATTTTAGTTGATAATTGTGCCTTACTTCCGTACCATCGGCTAGGTCTAGATCTACCATCGGCGAAGTATAGATCTACTTGTATATTTATACGACGTCGTCTTGTGATGATATGGGGCATGCTCACTAAAACACTAAAATAATGTCTGAAATAGCCTTCCAACTACTTCTCCAGTCGTTTTATAGGTCTAGATCTACTTGTGGTACATTCATGAACAATTGTCTGGTCATAAGGCATATCTGTATGCCTCTGAAATCACTAAAAAAAAAAATTGAAAATTCTCGATAAAATCATCATCATCATCATCTTCTTCTTCTTCGTTCACTTCTACCACCAAGACCGCCCCCTCATCCTATTGAATTTACTCCTGTGGTCCTTGATAGGATCACAAGAGGTCCTGTGGTCCCTGAGAGGTCCACAAGAGATCCCCGAGAAGACCACAGGAGGTTCAGAATATCGCGGGGCTTTGGCCTGTATTCTCAGTGGGTCACAGAAGCGGGATTGCGTGACGCCGTGGTTTTCGTTGCACCAGTTTAATCTAGAGTTGAACTTTCTCACAAGAAAACGACGTGTTTTTGGATATCAGTGATAAAATCATCCACTTCATTCTTATTGCTAACCACGTCTCGGATAGTAATATGAAGGGTCACCTGACATGCGCAAATAAAACGTATACAATTAAAAAGTTACACCGTTTTTTCCAAAACAAAAACGAAACATGTAGCAATATACTGTCATGCGCAAATGTACTCATAACCCCCCGGATGTAGCAATATATTGCTATCTGGCAAGGGAAGAGATAAAAGACAAATAATTACAACAGTCAGGAAAAGAGAGTTTAAAATTACAGGACACGCCATGAGAAAAGGCAATACTAGAACACACTATGACAACAGGAAAGTTAGAGGGGAAAAAGAGGCCGAGAAAATCGTGGATGGGTTGGAAAGATGGCGTGAAAACAGAAGATGGATAGAAGGGGCTGAAAAATTAACCTTAAACAGCTTCCGGCAAGAATGAGAAGATGCAGCGAAGTGGGTGTGGCTACGACAAGAAAGTGCAGCGAAGTGGGTGTGGCTACGACAAGAAAGTGCAGCGAAGTGGGTGTGGCTACGACAAGAAAGTGCAGCGAAGTGGGTGTGGCTACGACAAGAAAGTGCAGCGAAGTGGGTGTGGCTACGACAAGAAAGTGCAGCGAAGTGGGTGTGGCTACGACAAGAAAGTGCAGCGAAGTGAGTGTGGCTAAGACAAGACAGTGAAGTGAGTGTGGCTAAGACAAGACAGCGAAGTGAGTGTGGCTAAGACAAGACAGCGAAGTGAGTGTGGTTAAGACAAGAAAATACAGCGAAGTGAGCGTGGCTAAGACAAGAAAGTGCAGCGAAGTGAGTGTGGCTAAGACAAGAAAGCGCAGCGAAGTGAGTGTGGCTAAGACAAGACAGCGAAGTGAGTGTGGCTAAGACAAGACAGCGAAGTGAGTGTGGCTAAGACAAGACAGCGAAGTGAATGTGGCTAAGACAAGAAAGCGCAGCGAAGTGACTGTGGCTAAGACAAGACAGTGAAGTGACTGTGGCTAAGACAAGACAGCGAAGTCAGTGTGGCTAAAACAAGACAGCGAAGTGAGTGTGGCTAAGACAAGACAGCGAAGTGAGTGTGGCTAAAACAAGACAGCGAAGTGAGTGTGGCTAAGACAAGACAGCGAAGTGAGTGTGGCTAAGACAAGAAAGTGCAGTGAAGTGAGTGTGGCTAAAACAAGACAGCGAAGTGAGTGTGGCTAAAACAAGACAGCGAAGTGAGTGTGGCTAAGACAAGAAAGTGCAGTGAAGTGAGTGTGGCTAAAACAAGACAGCGAAGTGAGTGTGGCTAAGACAAGACAGCGAAGTGAGTGTGGCTAAGACAAGAAAGTGCAGTGAAGTGAGTGTGGCTAAAACAAGACAGCGAAGTGAGTGTGGCTAAGACAAGAAAGTGCAGTGAAGTGAGTGTGGCTAAAACAAGACAGCGAAGTGAGTGTGGCTAAAACAAGACAGCGAAGTGAGTGTGGCTAAGACAAGACAGCGAAGTGGGTGTGACAAAGGCAAGAAAGTGCAGCGAAGTGGGTGTGACAAAGGCAAGAAAGTGCAGCGAAGTGGGTGTGGCAAAGGCAAGAAAGTGCAGCGAAGTGGGTGTGACAAAGGCAAGAAAGTGCAGCGAAGTGGGTGTGACAAGGGCAAGAAAGTGCAGCGAAGTGGGTGTGACAAGGGCAAGAAAGTGCAGAGAAGTGGGTGTGACAAAGGCAAGAAAGTGCAGCGAAGTGGGTGTGACAAAGGCAAGAAAGGTGAGCATTAGCAGGAGAAACAGAAAGAGCTAGCAACAAGGTGGAAATGAGTACTTTAAAGAAAGCTGAATCTATTGTTACTTCCACCTGGTTGGAGACAACCGGCCTGGAAAATATGACGCTGTTACAAAGCTTTCCGAGATCATTCATCCGAGACAAGAGCGGATTGCTGTGACAGGAATGTCCCGTTTTCCCTTTATGGTCTGCTTTATGGGACTGGTGTATATTCTTCATTTATACGTGATTATCTTACTTTCTGTCCACTTTCCTCATTTTTTTCTATCTTTGTGTAAAACTGAACCATACATCGATATATACTAAATGTTTGCAGGAACAGCTGAAGTTCATGGAAAAAACATCATCATCAGGTGCCGTGCCGACTGGCGTTGGCTATTATGCTTCTCCAGAGTACACGATCCTTCATGCAGGCCATCAGCTCAGTTGGTGATCTCCTCTCACACCATCTCGTCAGACTGTCCAGTATCATTTCTCTTGGTCTTCCCCTGGCTCCTCTTCCCTCTATTTTTTTCTGTTGTTATAATATTTTCAATGCCCCCTCTTCTCATTGCATGTCCTATGAAAGTACACTGTCTCTCTCTTATTTTTTGACACGATTTTTTTGTCTCTCCAGCTCTTCTCATACATTCTTCATTAGTTATGTTTGCTATCCAGGGGATTCGTAACATTCTTCTAATAAACCACATTTCTGCTGCTTCCAGTGATTTTTGTGCAGACTTGCCTATTGTCCATGATTCACTTCCATATAACAAGATAGGTTCAATATAGCATTTTAGGACTTGTTTTCTGACATTCATTGTTAAGAATGTGTTGTCTAATATGTTTCTCATTCTCTGAAATGCAGTCTTTGCTTGGCCTATTCCGTTCCTAATTTCTGTTCTGCATTTCCCATTCGAAGTTATTAATGCTCCAAGGAATTTGAATTTCTTCACCTGATTTAAAATTGTCCCATTTAATTTTATTACCGCATTTTGGTGGATTCTGTTTCTTAGATAAAGTCCACATAAAAACAATCCTGTTATACAGAACTAGAATTCCGTTTTACCTGCAGAAGTAATCCCCCCCCCCCCCCAAAAAAAAAAATCATTAAGTTTATCACTCGTGCTGTTCACTGGTGTATCATTTGCTGTTACACACGTGACCTTCTACGTGACAGGCCCCGAAGTTTTCACTCACGCTGACCTGGTGACCTAATTCTGGCTCAAAACTGACAACTATCTCGCGTAAACCCCGGGGCTTGGAACCAGAGATGCGGCTGTGAGTGTTTGGAAGCAAAACTTCCTGAAGTCTTTAAAGTGCGTCGCCGGTCATGCAGGTTTTCGCTACGCCATTGTTAGTACAAACACGTGGTTGTCATGGCAACTATCACGTGACATGTGGAGGCATATGAATTATGATGTTTTATTGTCTAATAATACTAATATTTTGGCACTTTTCATCTAAGGAGACGGTTTTGAAGAGGGTAAATATCTTCTTTTGGGGGGGGGGGGTGCCAAGCGTCATCTGGTGATCAGCTCCTGTCATGGCTGACTCCAACAATTGTTGGATTTGACTAAGCGACCTTGGTAATAGCAAGCAATGTTTGTATGACAAGGTCTTCTTCTTCTTCTTCTTCTTCTTTGAGCGGTTGTTGAATTCAGCAGCTTTCCGGGCCATTGAGGATCATCACTGCAGACAAGACACGTGTCTCCATTCTTCTCTCTGTTCTTTGATCGTTTCTTGCCAGTTGTTGAATCTAAGAGCTCGTATATGTTCTTCTTCTAGGTTGTCTCGCCGTCGTTGTCTAGCTCTACCTCTCTTCGTCTGTCCAATGTCATCACATCTGTGCAGGCCATCTTTGTTTGTCTATCCTCATCTATTCTCTCTAAATGCCCCCAGCCACCTCCGCCTCTTGTGTCTGCATCTTTTTTAATTTCAAGTTGAATGCCCATTTGCTCCTCAAATGATGTTTCGTCCTTGCGTGGGAGTCCCTCTCCATTTGACTCGGTCTTTTCGCAAGCTCTTACCAGTCCACGAGGCTGGTATAAGGATGTGATACTGATGACTTACGGATGTCTTTATATATCAGTTTATGTCTGCCATGTGGCCTTCTTCCCGCTTTAAGCTTGCCATAGAAAATCTGCTTGGGGATACGGCCGCCGTCGATTCTTGTTACATGTCCCAGCCATGTCAGTCTTCTGCTGCACAGCATTGTCATCATAGATGGAGGCTGAGCGCGCTGTAGAACCTCAGACTTGGTTACTCTATCTTGCCACTTGATGTTCATTATTCTGCAAAGGCAGCGAAGATGAAACTCAAGTTTTTCATCATGATTTCCATATGACGCTCATGTTTCAGATCCATATAAGACAGTGCAAAGCACGCAGGTCTGAGAAATCATCTTATTCGAGATCTTACATCCTTCCCGTGCCGTTAAACGCCACATAAGGTAGTTCGCCTAGTTTTCCTGTTTTCAGCGAGCTTTTCACCATAATTCAGGGATTTTATGCCTACTAATTTGACCTCTCTTAACAATGAGCTTAATATTGAAGAAGGCTGGCTAGTAAAGAGGATTAAAGAGAGAAAACTTAAATATTTTGGCCACATTAAACGTCATGATAATTTAGAGAAGACCGTATTGGAAGGATACATAATGGGAAAAAGAAAAAGAGGAAGACCGAAACGAAGATGGCTGCAAGACATCGTTGATGATCTGGAAATGGATGCAGCAGCAGCAGGCCATCTTGCTCACAACCGAGAGGCCTACAGGAGTGCTGTTTGGGAGGCAAAGTTCCGCAAGGGACATGCAAAGGAATGAATGAAATAACAATGTCCTCTTTGGAGTTTCACGTGGTCGGCCTCTTTTTTCTTTGGCCTGTTGTATCCCGCTTGATAGCTTGCTTTCAGATTCTCTGGTTGTTTCTTCTCAGCACATGACCGACATATGTCCATCTTCTTTTTCTGATCACCCATGAGACAGGTTGTTGTTTGTTCATCTGTCTTATCTCTGCATTCTTCTTGAATTCGTTCAACTTTATATCAAGCATTTTCAATAATAATAATAATATTCTTTCTCAGCTCTCCGAGCCATAAAGGCTCACTGCTGCAGATAATGTTCGCCTCCATTCCTCCTTGTTCCTGCACTTCTTTCTTCAGTTGGTCACACCAAAAACCTGTATATCCTCTTCTATACTGTCTCTCCATCTCTGTCTTGGTCTGCCTCTCGGACGTTTTCATTTTTATCCCCCCTCCCCCAATGTCAAGACTTCTCTATCTGTTTCGTACCGGTAAACAGAGATGGGGCCGTTGGCATCATGGTCCAGACCCCAACCTGGGGGACCAGGGCCCCAATAGCGGGATGGAATGGTTAAATCTGAACCGCCACAAGGACCCAGTTCCAGATGTCATCATCATCATCATGTGCCACGCAAGGAGGTGCTGGCTCCTCGCAATTTCCGATCTTTCATGCTATTCATCAGCTCTGTTGTTGTGCCTCTCCCACGCCATTTTGTCAAGTCATCCAGGATCTTTCTCTCTTGGTCTACCTCTCCCATGCCATTTTGTCAAGTCATCTAGGATTTTTCTCTCTTGGTCTACTTCTCCTTTTCCTGCCCCCCACCCCAAATTTTCCCCTGTTGCCATGATATTTTCTATCCCTCCTCTTCTCATTATATGGCCAGCGAAGCTAGATTGTCTCCCCCTGTAGTATGTTTATTAATGTTCGTTTCTCATTGACTTTTCTTGGGAATTCTTAGTTTATTTTGCAGATAGGGTAAAGAAAAATATGGACGTTAACAGATCGCATAGATGTGTTCACTGCATCATAGAGCTACATCAACCCACTAAAAAAAAAGAAAATAATAATTACAAATTTCCCTCTTTAAACAAAAAAGCAGCTCTGATAAAGGCAGACTGTTAGTTTGTGTAATTTATGGCGCATCATTTTACCGAACAGCGTCCTCTCGCGGACAATTTTTACCAGTAGTAACAAGTGATGTTCGTGTTGCAAGGTCTACATGAAATGAGCCTTTGAAATGTCACGAAACCTTTATTTGTTATTCTTACTGCTTGCTGGCGGCTTGCTTCCTCTCCTTCTTCTCTCTGTTTTTCGTAAAAAGCTGCACCATACACCTCCGTCTAACTCTGTTTCCCTGGCTCTTTCGGGATACCGCCCTCTTTTCTCCCAGCCACACCCTCAACGCCTCCCCAGCTCTCCCATCTTGTGCACTACTCGTGCAATGACCCTGTTAAACTAGGATATGCATTACGCAACCAAAAACTTCAGCAAGCAAAACCAATTTAACAAAACGAAGGAGTACATTTATAACCCACCTACTGGATTATTTTCTCAACTTTTAATGTGATGGATGAGTTCCACGTAGGAACGCAAGTTTCTCAATAATCAGGTTGTGAAGTGCTCAGAAGGGAGGTATTACTACCCCCGTCTGCTGCTTCGTTTTCCGTCAATGCCCCCTTTTCTTCCACTGCTCCCAGCTCCCAGCTCCCACCACCCCCCACCTCCGGTTCTTTCCAACGCCCTCACGTGGGGGCGTTAACGCCCATTTTCGGGAACACTGATCTAACTCCACTCTGTTAGTATCAATTTTTGTCGCAACCAATATCACGTCTATCCTGCACCGTGAATTTCTTAGGGTCTTGGAGGGTGGTGGCGTGGCGTGGCGTGGGTGGGGAGGGGTTGGGTGTGGGGGTATCCATAGCCTTGAGGGTACAAGAACCAAGGATGGGGATGGCGGGGGGGGGGACATAGCAACAGCTGAAGAAGATTAGAATTCTATTTCAGCCTTTCTGTTCCCAGTTATCCAGCGGACCATAGCTGACACGCTAGCGTCTGTGTTATTGAACCATAGCTGACCAAGACCCTGTCCCATCTCTCCTTTGGTACCCCCAGTAACAGGCCTGGCCTTGCAAACGAGGGGCAGGGATCGTTATATTATCCCCCCTCCCACTGCGGTGGTGGAGTCTACTAAAGAAGCACTTGAAACTTTTTCCCCCTGACCTTTTTTTTTAGCTACACTCCAGGTCTGAAGAAAGAGACCGACGTAACCCACTCCCTTTCCGACTCCACTGGTTTTTCTTCAACACCTTGACCATACCGGCTGGCCAGAACTCCGTGCTCACAATATCACAGGGGACAGAATAAGAACAATATTAGGCCCTAAACAACAGTACTTAAGCTCTCCTTTACACGGTCATCCATTGTCCTGTGCATTTAATATACAATACAACATTATATGCACCATTCCATACAACATTCCATACAACATCCCATACAAGAGTACAGTTATATCACTCACTGCCATAAGAAACTAGTACTCACCTTCCGCCTGGGTGTCACTGCGTCCTCGTCGATGTACTTCAAAGAGGCGTGGGACTCCGTGGGCGTAGATGGCCCGGTGGGCTGCAGGGTGCGGCCCGACAGAAGGAGCGGGGCCGAATCCGGGTCGTGACGGGGGGAGCTGGCGGAGTTCTCACGAGATAAGCCGTTGCTATGGCTACCGTTACTTCCTTGAGTGGTCAAACTGTTCTGTGAGGTGGGGGGTTGGGGGGGAGAGAGAAAATGGACCGCTACATTAGCTACTTGGTTTTGTTGTGTTTCGCAGTGTTTCCCAACATGGGGCGTAAGTTCCAAAAAGGGATGGGGGGAGGGGGTATGCGTGCAGTTTGAATATATTATATTATTCTTTCTCAGAACTTGCTCGACTTGCGTTTTTTTTTTTTGGGGGGGGGGGGGAGAGGAAGAGCATCAATATCTTTGAGGTCTTGAGGTGGGGGCTTGACCCAGAAATGTTTGGGAAACACTGTTTCACGTGAAACCAGTACGGCTTCGGGTACAATGCATTTTCATGTAAAATTAACAGATGTCAGTCAGTCAGTCAGTCAGTCAGTCGGTCATTTGCATGGCCATTTCGGAACTTTGCTTCCCTAGAAGTTCCTTCTGTTGGTCTCTGGGTTGTGATAGATGTGGAGAAACTATATTTTCAAGGAATAATTAACATCTCTGCACAAAGCATCTTTTTTTTTTATAAATTAAATTAACAGCTCTAAGCCAAACATATTTTCCAGTTTTGAGCAAACATATTTTCCAGTTTTGAGCAAACATATTTTCCAGTTTTGAGCAAACATATTTTCCAGTTCTGAACAAACATATTTTCCAGTTTTGAGCAAACATACTTTCCAGTTTTGAGCAAACATGTTTTCCAGTTCTCAACAAACATATTTTCAAATGACATTGCCTCAGTTTTACACAGAACACATCTTTAAGTGAAATACACCCAATTTTTTTGTGGTATAACACAGTTTATAATAAAATTCAAACAGTTCTAAGTAACATATTTTCTAGTTTAAACTTTGGTTAAAACATTATATCATTTTGCCTAGTAGGCTGCGTAGTTAGCTCCTCGGTTTACTAATCCAATGGTACCGAGTTCAAGTCCCTGCAGGGGAATTTGTTTCTGGTGCCACCACGCCAGAAAGGCTCCGGGGTCCACCCAGCCTCTAAAAATGGGCACCAGAGAAATCTTGGAAGGTAAATGTGGCCAGACGTGGTACTGATCACATCAGACTTTCATGTGGGGAAGGTCTTGGAAATACGAGATTAACATCGTATTCCCCCGTATGTATTAATGGCATAGAAACGGGGGGAATATTATCTTTTTTTTAAATTACGTTATTTTAATGCAAAATTATCGTAGTTTTCGTCAAAACATGGACATTTTAACAGTGATACAAGCAATTTTCGTTAAACTGATTACAGTTTCGTGTAGTATGAAAATATGTGTTCTGATACATTTTTGTTTAAATAGGGGCGGCTATTATAAGTGGAAAATGTACCTCTACTCTGTAAACTGCGTCCCTTTGGTGAGAGAGAGAGAGAGAGAGAGAGAGAGAGAGAGAGGAGAGAGAATATGGAAGAAAGAGAGGAAGAGAGAGAAGGAGAGAGAGGGAGGAAAAGGAAAGAGAGAGAGAGAGAGAAGAGGAATATGAACAAAAGAGAGGGAGAGAGAGGGGAATATGAAAGATAGAGGGGGGAAATAAAAGAGAGAGATAGGGGGAAATGAAAGAGGGAAAGGGGGGGGGAATATGGAAGGGAGAGGAAGAGAGAGGGGGGAATTTGGAAGAATAAGGGGAGTATGTAAGAGAAAGAAAGGGGGAATATGGAAGAGAGAGAAGGGGAATAAGGGTGAATATGGAAGAGAGAGAAGGGGAATATGGAAGGGAGGGGGAATTTCGAAGAAAGAGAGAGTCGATGAGGAACGCTCGAAAGGAAGTGGGGAGGGGGAGCAGAACGATCCAGCTGCCTCTGAAGAGAGAAAGACTGTAGCTCCCCTAATCAGAGAAATCAATTATAAAGATAAAAGGGAGATTATCTGTCACAGAGACCAAACTGGTTTCCAGATCATCTTTTTCTCGTTTTCAATGATTATCTGTGCCATCCGAACGACATAAATCACGAAACAGATAAACTACAACTCCAACGACCATCAGCAGATCCACGTCAGGATATATAAAAACGCATTTGGCTTCAAAGAAAACCCACGTTCATGGAGTCTGCACATGGGTCGCATCTATACTCACGGGGGTCTACAATGTGGTCCCACGGGGCTGATGAAAATTGTACCTGGGTTGCTATATTCAGTTTTAATGAAGTTATTGCGCTTTTGAAAGATCAAACAAACTGTTAAATATGTAACGCTTTAACCATATTCAAACAATATTCAGCGCCTTGTCATTAATGTTCTACCATCTGCCAGCAATGTTCAACCATCTATCAGCAATGTTCTACCATCTGCCAGAATTGTTTTACAACTTGAATCAATGTTCTACTATCTGCCAAAAATGTTCTACCATCTGCCAAAAAATGTTCTACCATCTGCCAAAAAATGTTCTACCATCTGCCATCAACGTTCTACTATCTGCCAGCAATGTTCTACCATCTTCTCAGAATGTTTTACACGTCCCAAAATGTTCTACCATCTTACAACAATGTTTAAGAACGTTCCAACAATATTTTACAAGCTGCCAACAGAGTTATAGCTTACAACCTGCCACAACTGTTCTTACATCCTACCAAAAGTGTTCAACAATGGATCACCTAATTTCTAATACTTGCCAACAATTACCTTCCGTCGTTTTCAATATTCAACAACCTTCTAATAATGTTTTGCTAATTGTATACAGTCTTTTTATCACTGACCAACAATAGTCTATTATCTACCAATAATGTTATATCATCTACCAACAATGTTATATTATTTAACAACAATGTTATATCATCTACTAACAATGTTATATTATTTAACAACAATGTTATATCATCTAACAACAATGTTATATCATCTACCAACAATTTTATATCATCTACTAACAATGCTCCATCATCCACAAACAATGTTCCATCATGCATCAATAATGTTCTATCATCCATCAACACTATTTTGTCATCTACCAACAATATTCTATCATCCAACAACAATTTTCCATCATCCTCCAGCAATGTTCTATCATCCACCAACAATGTTCTATCATCCACTAACAATAGTCTATCATCCACCAACAATGTTCTATCAACCACCAACAATGTTCTATCAACCACCAACAATATTCTATCATCCACCAACAATATTATATCATCATCATCATCACCTTTCACTCCCTTGAGAGCATAGGCCGCAGATAAACGTTCTCCAGTTATCCCTGTTCTTAGAATTATTCTCTGCTTCCTTCCATGTGTATCCCTTGTCTCTGAGCACTGTCATAATTTCTCTTCTCCAAGTAAGTCTAGGTCTTCCTCGTTTTCTATTTCCTTGAGGATTCCAATATTCTGTCATCCACCAACAGTGTTCTAACAACCACCAACAATGTTCTATCAACCACCAACAATATTCTATCATCCATCCACCAACACTATTCTATCATCCACCAACAATGTTCTATCAACCACCATGTTCTAACATAAGCCATAATCCACACACACACACACACACACACACACACACACAAACGAAGAGAAGACCCAGAATGACCCAACAGAAAAAAAAAAAATTATCAGGAGTTGCATGACCAGATGGCACCAGGCAGGAAAAGAAAAGACAGTCTGATCACGTGGTGTCTTCATCACTTCAAGAAGCCTCATCGTCCACAGCTGTCCATTCAATACTTGACGAAACTGCTGATAATGATAACGAAGGTATATGCGCCTCTGAAGTTGGACATAGAACAAACAGAAAAATACGTGGGAAGATATAAACAGATTTACGCTTTTCATTCAGTAATCTCCCCTAGCATGACTTATCTCTTTTTTGGTGGTTGAGCAGTGGCTTAAAGATGAAGACATAAAATAGAACAAAATATAAAATTGTTGTTATGGTTTCTTTATCCCGTTTTTAAACAGGACGTTTGATTGTTTCTTCTTAGATTCCACACTGTTTCATGCTTTTTAGTATGTGGTATGTGCTTCTTCTTCTTCTTCTTCTTCTTCTTCTTTCCTGGAACTGTGAGCTGGTGTTCTTCGCAGCCGATGCGATGAAGATGTTGAAGCACAGCATGGTAGCAGATTAGGAGCAGTTTACAGTGGCTATATTTTTTAAGTCCGAGTAGAGCTTACACAGCAGCAAGGGGTTGCAATACTTCTTTATCAGACTCCACCACCAAAGGGACTACCGAAATCCCCACCTCGTTAGCTTGTCTAAGCCTGTTATCGGGGTAATAACAGAGAGGTGGGACATGGTCTTGGTCAGCTATTGTTCGCCAGCCCTGACGATAGCATTGTCAGTTATGGGTCGCTGACTGTCCCATTTGGGACTTCATGGACAGAAAAGACAAGGAAATACAGAAGTACTAAACCAACTGAAACTGAGAAGAGAAACAATGGAAAACGTTTCAACCAGACAGTTAAAGTTTTTCCAGTCGTATCTGTTCAGTGTAATATAGTACTGAGAACAACCCAACAGGGAAAAGTTGAAGGGAAAAAGAAGAGCAAGAGGACAACAACAATATAGTGATAAATAACCAAACAGATTTAACTTGAGTGAAATTGGCCGAGTGCACTGTGGAAAAAAATGAAAACACCATTTTTTTTGGGAGGGGGGGGGGCATTGCAGCCAATCGTCTTTGTGGGAGAGGGCACATGATGATGATGATGGATGGTATCTGAAGATTATGATGTGCAGAAGTTTCCTGTGTTCGAGTTATTTGGAAAACATACTCAGAGCGCATGCGCAAACAAGTTTGGCGTTTCCATTACCCTAAGCGAGACGGTGGCCGAGGGTGCAGATCATTGAGGAACGCAGTATTGACCTTTGATGGACACAGGATTAGTGGGCTAAAGAACCTGGAGCCAGACCTTGGGAGTAACCACTGGTTATTGTAACCCAGCTGAACAAATGGTTATCTAATTTCTTTTCTGTTATTAGGAAAGTTTTCTTGCAAAAAGTGAAAGATAAGAGAAATGGAGACTGCGGTAAAATGGGGTTGGCATTTTATCCCCATCTTTCTTATTAGAAGGAGACCATAACGCTAAGAACAGATGTTGTTTTTGTATGTGATCCTTGAACAGGGCTTTTGTCGAAATATTGGATTGTTGCATGTTTTTCATTTTGCCATCTTACTATCTGCCATTATTGCTTCTGTCCACATTCCTTACTTTTTCTATCCTTTATTTTATTTTTTTGTGTAAAAATGCTCTATCTACCTTCATTGTAAAAAAGTGAACACTGTTTTCCAACACGGCGAGACGCACCAGATTACACACTGCTTCCTACTGCCAGTGCATCCATATGAAAACTTTTGTTAAAAAAAAAAAACATTGATTGAAGTGATCTGAAAAAAGCCACATTTTCGTCGAGCCATTGATAAGAACTAACCCTGGTGATCTACTGATGATTAAAAAACCAGGAATTGAGACTATCCAATAGCCAGAGATCATATTTTCAACATAAGATTAATAATGGAGAAAAGCAGAGAATTTAATGTGAATCTATATTTATCTTTTATAGACTACTCACAGGCATTTGGTTATGTACAACACCAGAAACTTTGGGAAATAATGGAACAAAAATCGAATTTCCAACACATTTGATACAATTAATATCACTGCTGCATCTGGGCCAACAGACAGCGATGAGAATAAATGGTGAAACAACAACTTGGTTTGCCACAAAAGGGGTGCATACTGTCGCCTTAAAAATGTATACTGAAAATATAATGAGAAATGTTAGAGAAGATGTAGACAAAGAATATTATGATGCCATAACAATTGGAGGTTATGAATTACAAGAGATTAGATATGCTGATGACACAATATTAATGTCCACAACACAAAAAGGAATGGAAAAACTAATTATGTCAGTCCGTAAGAACAGCGAAGAGCAAGACCCCTATCTTAATGCGAAGAAAACTAAAGTGGTTACAAATGACAAAATAAATAAAGCAGCTGAAATATGTATCAGTGAGGAAAAATTGAAAGAATTGAAGAGTTTTGAATATCTTGGATCACTACTAACTTATAATGAAGATAAAATGAGGGAAATTAAAAAGAGGACATCCATCGATCTTATAACAACAGAGAGGCCTACAATAGAGCTGTCAGGAAGGCAAAGTTCCGCAAGGGACATGCAAATGACTGAATGACTGCCTGAATAGCCAGAATATGTTTATCCTGAAATCAAAGGCTTTAACGACTTTTTATTTTATTTTTTGTGTAAAAATGCTCTATCTACCTTCATTGTAAAAAAGTGAACACTGTTTTCCAACACGGCGAGACGCACCAGATTACACACTGCTTCCTACTGCCAGTGCATCCATATGAAAACTTTTGTTAAAAAAAAAAAACATTGATTGAAGTGATCTGAAAAAAGCCACATTTTCGTCGAGCCATTGATAAGAACTAACCCTGGTGATCTACTGATGATTAAAAAAACCAGGAATTGAGACTATCCAATAGCCAGAGATCATATTTTCAACATAAGATTAATAATGGAGAAAAGCAGAGAATTTAATGTGAATCTATTTATCTTTTATAGACTACTCACAGGCATTTGGTTATGTACAACACCAGAAACTTTGGGAAATAATGGAACAAAAATCGAATTTCCAACACATTTGATACAATTAATATCACTGCTGCATCTGGGCCAACAGACAGCGATGAGAATAAATGGTGAAACAACAACTTGGTTTGCCACAAAAGGGGTGCATACTGTCGCCTTAAAAATGTATACTGAAAATATAATGAGAAATGTTAGAGAAGATGTAGACAAAGAATATTATGATGCCATAACAATTGGAGGTTATGAATTACAAGAGATTAGATATGCTGATGACACAATATTAATGTCCACAACACAAAAAGGAATGGAAAAACTAATTATGTCAGTCCGTAAGAACAGCGAAGAGCAAGACCCCTATCTTAATGCGAAGAAAACTAAAGTGGTTACAAATGACAAAATAAATAAAGCAGCTGAAATATGTATCAGTGAGGAAAAATTGAAAGAATTGAAGAGTTTTGAATATCTTGGATCACTACTAACTTATAATGAAGATAAAATGAGGGAAATTAAAAAGAGGACATCCATCGATCTTATAACAACAGAGAGGCCTACAATAGAGCTGTCAGGAAGGCAAAGTTCCGCAAGGGACATGCAAATGACTGAATGACTGCCTGAATAGCCAGAATATGTTTATCCTGAAATCAAAGGCTTTAACGACTTTTTATTTTATTTTGTATGCAAAACCTTACGTTTAAGATAAATTCCCTCCCCCACCCCCCACTCCCTCCGCCCAACTCCAACCCGTTCTCCGGGGGCTCATCTGTAAGTCATATATCTCTCAAAAAAAAAAGATGATTTCTCCTCTTATCTCTGACTGTAACGAGGGATGTATAAGGTTGAGTTACTGCCCCTGTATGGACAAATCGATCGATAATTAACAAAACCGTTGCCATAGAAACCTCTTCTCTTCCGACACGTGAGCACTAGTCAACTTTAGCAATTAAAATCTGATGTATATTCTTCTTCCTAAATGTCGCCCTGCTGCGTTATAACGACAGTACAAATTTCATTTGATCAATGATTTTGTGTTATAAAACTGCAGATAGTAATGGAGATAGAGTGTTACACTGAACTAGTCCTTTTCTATATATGCGAAGCCTAGGCAGTCAGTAAAGAGATATATAGAGAAGCCTAGGCAGTCAGTAAAGAGATATAGAGAAGCCTGGGTAGTCAGTAAAGATATATAGAGAAGCCTGGGCAGTCAGTAAAGATATATAGAGAAGGCTGGGTAGTCAGTAAAGAGATATAGAGAAGCCTGGGTAGTCAGTAAAGAGATATAGAGAAGGCTGGGTAGTCAGTAAAGAGATATAGAGAAGGCTGGGTAGTCAGTAAAGAGATATAGAGAAGGCTGGGTAGTCAGTAAAGAGATATAGAGAAGGCTGGGTAGTCAGTAAAGAGATATAGAGAAGGCTGGTAGTCAGTAAGAGATATAGAGAAGCTGGGTAGTCAGTAAAGAGATATAGAGAAGGCTGGGTAGTCAGTAAAGAGATATAGAGAAGCCTGGGTAGTCAGTAAAGAGATATAGAGAAGCCTGGGCAGTCAGTAAAGAGATATAGAGAAGCCTGGGCAGTCAGTAAAGATATATAGAGAAGCCTGGGTAGTCAGTAAAGATATATAGAGAAGCCTAGGCAGTCAGTAAAGATATATAGAGAAGCCTAGGCAGTCAGTAAAGAGATATAGAGAAGCCTGGGTAGTCAGTAAAGATATATAGAGAAGCCTAGGCAGTCAGTAAAGAGATATAGAGAAGCCTGGGCAGTCAGTAAAGAGATATATAGAGAAGCCTGGGCAGTCAGTAAAGATATATAGAGAAGCCTGGGCAGTCAGTAAAGAGATATAGAGAAGCCTGGGTAGTCAGTAAAGAGATATAGAGAAGGCTGGGTAGTCAGTAAAGATATATAGAGAAGCCTGGGTAGTCAGTAAAGAGATATAGAGAAGCCTGGGCAGTCAGTAAAGAGATATATAGAGAAGCCTGGGTAGTCAGTAAAGAGATATAGAGAAGCCTGGGCAGTCAGTAAAGAGATATATAGAGAAGCCTGGGTAGTCAGTAAAGATATAGAGAAGCCTGGGTAGTCAGTAAAGATATATAGAGAAGCCTGGGTAGTCAGTAAAGAGATATAGAGAAGCCTGGGCAGTCAGTAAAGATATATAGAGAAGCCTGGGTAGTCAGTAAAGAGATATAGAGAAGCCTGGGTAGTCAGTAAAGAGATATAGAGAAGCCTGGGTAGTCAGTAAAGAGATATAGAGAAGCCTGGGTAGTCAGTAAAGAGATATAGAGAAGCCTGGGTAGTCAGTAAAGAGATATAGAGAAGCCTGGGTAGTCAGTAAAGATATATAGAGAAGCCTGGGTAGTCAGTAAAGAGATATAGAGAAGCCTGGGTAGTCAGTAAAGATATATAGAGAAGCCTGGGTAGTCAGTAAAGATATATAGAGAAGCCTGGGTAGTCAGTAAAGATATATAGAGAAGGCTGGGTAGTCAGTAAAGATATATAGAGAAGCCTGGGCAGTCAGTAAAGATATATAGAGAAGCCTGGGTAGTCAGTAAAGATATATAGAGAAGGCTGGGTAGTCAGTAAAGATATATAGAGAAGCCTGGGCAGTCAGTAAAGAGATATAGAGAAGGCTGGGTAGTCAGTAAAGATATATAGAGAAGGCTGGGTAGTCAGTAAAGAGATATAGAGAAGGCTGGGCAGTCAGTAAAGAGATATAGAGAAGGCTGGGCAGTCAGTAAAGAGATATAGAGAAGGTTGGGCAGTCAGTAAAGAGATATAGAGAAGGCTGGGCAGTCAGTAAAGAGATATAGAGAAGGTTGGGGAGTCAGTAAAGAGATACAGAGAAGGCTGGGCATTCAGTAAAGAGATGTAGAGAAGGCTGGGCAGTCAGTAAAGAGATACAGAGAAGGCTGGGCAGTCAGTAAAGAGATACAGAGAAGGCTGGCCGGTCAGTAAAGAGATACAGAGAAGGCTGGCCGGTCAGTAAAGAGATACAGAGAAGGCTGGACGGTCAGTAAAGAGATACAGAGAAGGCTGGCCGGTCAGTAAAGAGATACAGAGAAGGCTGGCCGGTCAGTAAAGAGATACAGAGAAGGCTGGCCTTTCAGTAAAGAGATACAGAGAAGGCTAGGCAGTCAGTAAAGAGATACAGAGAAGGCTGGGCTTTCAGTAAAGAGATACAGAGAAGGCTGGACGGTCAGTAAAGAGATACAGAGAAGGCTATCCGGTCAGTAAAGAGATACAGAGAAGGCTGGCCGGTCAGTAAAGAGATACAGAGAAGGCTGGCCTTTCAGTAAAGAGATACAGAGAAGGCTAGGCAGTCAGTAAAGAGATACAGAGAAGGCTAGGAAGTCAGTAAAGAGAAGGCTAGGCAGTCAGTAAAGAGATACAGAGAAGGCTAGGAAGTCAGTAAAGAGATACAGAGAAGGCTGGGCAGTCAGTAAAGAGATACAGAGAAAGCTGGAATCAGCTGAAATCTGGTTCTTAAGAAGAAAGCTGAAGGTACCATGGACAGCGAGAAAATAGAACAAGGAAGTTCTAAAAGAGGCACAAGAAACAAGGAATGTTATAACAAAGATCAGAAAACGACAGCCCAAATTTATGGGACATGTTTCTAGGAGAGGTCGGCTAGAGCACATAATGGCAACAGGGAAGATCAAAGGTAGAAGAGGTAGAGGCAGACAAAGAGAGAGAAATGTTTGAAATTTTGGCATCCTGGCACGGGAAATGCTCAGTGACAAGCCTTTTGAGATGCACAAGGGATCGGGGGGTTATGGAAGGACATGATATCCTACGCTTGTCGGCAGAGATCCTGAGAAAGTGGAAGTATTAGAAATGGTACGGGTATGCATCAAGGTCGTTAAGTTTTCTAGAAACTGGAATTCATCCAGAAGTGATTGAACCTTAAGAGAAAGGCTAGGGACAAGTCAAGAAGATTCGGAGAACCTGATAATCACCAGAAACTTCTAGCGGGTGAGAAAGAGTGCATCCAAGAGAGAAATGTCTGAACATAGCGACTACGTAAAGAGTATGGAGAATGCAACCAAAAAGAAAGGTCCAATCTGATTTAAAGACAGCAAGGATAGCAAATACTTGGGAAGCAAGATCCCCAACGCCTGTCTGCTAGGCAACAATTAATGCATGAATGAATCCACTCTTTAGAACAGCCCTTCTTAATCTGGGGTCCATGGGTTCGAATCCGGCCGGAAGCATCCCAGTCACCCATCTGTAGAAATGGGTACCTGACTTCTTCTGGAGAGGCAGCCAGCCGTGATGCTGACCACATCAGCCTTTGTGTGCTGACAGGTCAAGGAAAATATGGGCACTAACACCATATCCCTATGTGCCTCTAAGGCATGACAGGGTTACCTATACCTATGAAATCCGGGTGGGGTCCACATAAGGATTTTTTGGTGATCTACGGACCAGCAGCTGGATTAGCTCAGTTAAGAAAATCAAAACATCATCTAGGTTCCACTTCTTTCTGTGTTTTTAATGAGAACTCCACAACGTTGTCAGACAAGAGAGGGTGTCCACAGTTGTTATCAGGCCATAAAAAGAGCTTAACGGTTGTTATCAGGGCGAAAAAGAGGTCCACAGTTGTTATCAGGGTGAAAAAGAGGTCCACAGTTGTTATCAGGGCGAAAAATAAGTCCACAGTTGTTATCACGGCGAAAAAGAGGTCCACAGTTGTTATCAGGGCGAAAAAGAGGTCCACAGTTGTTATCAGGGCGAAAAAGAGGTCCACAGTTGTTATCAGGGCGAAAAAGAGGTCCACAGTTGTTATCAGGGCGAAAAAGAGGTCCACAGTTGTTATCAGGGTGAAAAAGAGGTCCACAGTTGTTATCACGGCGAAAAAGAGGTCCACAGTTGTTATCAAGGCGTAAAAGAGCTTCACAATTGTTATCAGGCTGAAAAAGAGGTCCACAGTTGTTATCACGGCGAAAAAGAGGTCCACAGTTGTTATCAGGGCGAAAAAGAGGTCCACAGTTGTTATCAGGGCGAAAAAGAGGTCCACAGTTGTTATCAGAACGAAAAAGAGATCCACAGTTGTTATCAGGGCGAAAAAGAGATCCACAGCTGTTTTCAGGCCCGAGAAGGGGTATATAGTTGTTCTCAGCCCTGAAAAAGGGCCACTGCTTTTATCAGCCAGAAAAGGGATCCATGACTGTTCTAGGCCACAAGTGTGGGGGTGGGGGGGAAATCCACAGCCAGAAAAAAATGTTAACAACTGCCTTTAGAACATCCTTCATTTGACCTTCTAAAACTCCAGGAAAACGATTCAATAGGTCAGTACGGCGAAATAATTACCGCCACAGGGGATGTTTCCCAACGCTACGTTTGAGTTCCAATTAGGGCCTCGGACCCCACAGGTGGAGTTGGGATAAGATATAATGAAAAATATTTAAATAATAAGAGGAAGTTAGTTTTTTTTTAATCTTAACTGGTCTCGCTACAATTCATAGAAATAATTTTTGTTCAATTTTACTTTGGTTTTTTTTTTTCTAAATCTTCTTCACGGATGATTGCTGCATTAGTTCGCGATGGAAAATTGAAAAAAAGTTGGGAATTGTTGTTTTAGATTTTTGGTGGTACCAGCTGAAGAGAGTTTAAGAATAGAGAGAAGTGGAAGCGAGTTATCTGCAGCAAAAAAGAAGAAGAAGAAGGAGGAGGAGGAGAAGGTGGTGGCGGTGGTGTTGGAGGTGGTGGTAGTAGTGGTGGTTGTAGTGGTGGTGAGGGTAGTGGTAGTGGTAGTAGTGGTGGTGGTGGTGGTAGTGGTGGTGGAGGTGGTGGTGGTGGTGGAGGTAGTGGTGGTGGTAGTAGTGGTGGTGGTAGTGGTGGTGGTGGTAGTAGTGGTGGTGGTAGTAGTGGTGGTGGTAGTAGTGGTGGTAGTAGTAGTGGTGGTGGTAGTAGTGGTGGTGGTGGTAGTAGTGGTGGTGGTAGTGGTGGTGGTAGCAGTGATGGTAGTAGGGGTAATAGTGTTGGTGGTGGTAGTGGTGGTGGTAGTAGTGGTGGTAGTGGTGGTGGAGGTAGTGGTAGTAGTGGTGCTGGTAGTGGTGGTGATAGTGGCAGTGGTGGTGGTAGTGACGGTTGTGGTAGTAGTGGTGGTGGTGGTTGTGGCGGTAGTGGTGATGGTAGTTGTGATGGTAGTGGTTTAGTGGTGGTAGTGAATGTGGTATTGGTGGTGGTAGTGAAGGTGGTATTCGTGGTGATAATGGTGGTAGTGGTGTGGTGGTAGTGGTTGTGGTAGTGATGGTGCTGATAGTGATGGTGCTGATAGTGGTGGTAGTGGTGGTGGTAATTGTGGTGGTAGTAGTGGTTTTAGTAGTGGTGGTGGTAGTGTTGGTAGTGGTGGTGGTGGTGTTAGTGATGGTGGTAGTTGTGGTGGTAGTGGTTTAGTGGTGGTAGTGAAGGTGGTAGTGATAGTGATAGTGGTGGTAGTGGTAGTGATGGTGATAGTGGTTGTTGTAGTGGTGGTGGTGGTGGTGGTGGTGGTGGTGGTGGTGGTGGTGGTGGTGGTGGTGGTGGTGGTAGTGGTGGTGGAAGAAGAAGAAGACTGAGAGATGATTTCTGCCCGAGAAAAAAATGAAGATTGTAACCGAGGAGACAGTGAAAATATGGTATCGCTGACACTCTAAATACCGCTCTCACTGAATCATATATCCAGGCCAGACATGGAAGACACATACAGACCACGGATGAGCATCCAGTACCTGATGGCTGGTTTTGCTGGCCAAGGAGTCTCGTCTCAGTTGCTCCATCGACTGCGTAGCTCCTCTGAGAGCCACGCTACAGGACCTGAACTTGGGTCGCCTTGCCAGTTCTTGCTCAAGACGAGATTTCTTAATGTAGTTTCTGCAAAATGAAACTTGGCCATAAAGTACATAGATCGTGTGGGGACATGAGAATCTACTATTAAGATATAACAACTAAACTAAAGGGAGAGATTCTTCGTTTGCCATCACCAAAGAAGGATACCTGTCTTATCTTGATGGACATGAGGAGTCAGTTTTCATCTATACCCGGCTTATCTATTGAGCTCTTGTTGCTCGTCTACTGCTGTGATCTTAAATGACTCATGACTATTGCGGATTCACCTCTTTGTTCAACTCCTTTTAACTCCTTGGGAAGTGAGAACTTGTCTGCTTAGGACTGCGGAGTTGTTGGAACAGGATTCGAAGCTGGATCACAGATGAAGTTTAAGTCGGAAGAAATGTGCTAATTAAAGAATATAAAGTTATAAAATATATAGATCTATATATTATACAATATAAAATCATAGCATACATTTTTATTTAGCTGATCTATAACTGGAGTTTAAAAATTTTAGTTTCCGAGATGCTGAAAAAGAGAGTAAAAGTAGTTTCTTTTATCGAGTTATTGAATTCTTAAGTTAAAATATTAATAAACCGCTGGAGGGATTGACAAAGTGGTAATACCCAAGGCCGCATACATCCCGCGAGCCGCAGTTTGCCCTAGCCCTAAAGTTAAAAACTGACTTCTATTTTTAAAAAAACAAAGAATAGTGCAATTTCTTCTTAATTTATCTATCTGCTAGATAACATTACCTGACTCTCAAGAAAGCAGCAATGAGGAAAAACATGCCAATGATTGCTGAACACGTCGAGATAACGACAATCTGCGTCCGGCTTAATCCTGAAAAGGACAATAATAATCGACATTTGCATATGAGAAAACAATGCCTCTAATTTGACGTTATGCTGGCTTTTCTAAATGAGGCTTAGAATGTTGGGAACGTGTCTCGTGATTTAGATGTGCTTCACGAGAAGTCGAGGAAGGGCAAGAGAGAAGGTTATAGTCTCACCCGATAATATAATGGAAGGAGTACCAACTGGGCCAGAGGAAAGATTTGAAAGATTCAGGAGTTATGATCAGGTGGTCTGTCCACATGATGATGATGGTGATGATCTTCTTCTTCTCCGTTCGAGGTTATTGGTCACGTCAGATCTGATCCCTATGGACAGGGCAAAGCCCTCGCTTTTCTCTATATCGTGATAGGGACCCCAAAGCTTTTACCCCATGCTCATCATGTCCCCAAGGGTCATGTCTCACGCCTCAGGTCCGAGCCATTTTGGGCACTTGTGAAGGATATGTTCTGGAGTCTGGACTCCACTGCCACATGGGCGCTCGTCTGTGTGAGACATTTTGAGTCGATGTAGGTGGCTCAGTAGTCTGCAGCGTCCTGTCCTTAGGCGAAAAGAATGATGATGATGATGATGATGATGATGATGATGATGATGATGATGATGATGATGATGATGATGGGAAAAAAACATGGTGAAAGTGACTCACATACGTCTGTATAGGAAGAGAATGTGTGCTCGCAACAGATGTTGGCAGAAACGTAAGCTAACATTCTTAGGATTATCGTTTGGAATGTTCTGCTGACAGAGAGACGAAAAACAGTCACATGACTATCCAGAAATATGTGATTGGCTCGCAAAAACATTCATATGACTATTCAGAAACGTGTGATTAACCAGAAAAGAAAACATTCACACGGAAATTCAGAAATGTGTGATTGACCAGAAAACGCAGAAAAGAAAAATTCACAAAATTTTCCAGAAATGTGCAATGGACACATGCAAAACACTAAGGCAAATAACGGAAACAACGTTTACATGACAGACACACGGAAAAATAGAAGGAGTTTAAGTAAAGAAATTTCAGGAAAGAAATTAAGTTCACAGAAAACAAGAGAGAGGTTGCCATTAAAAAAAAATGCACGTGCGGAACATTTGCACTCTGATGGAACAATTTTGTTTAACGAACAGTCAAAGTTTGAATAAACAGAACAGAAAGTACGGTCTGTTATTAACAGAATGCAATGCGCTGTTGACAATAGAACATTTTGATGGGAAAGATGCATCAGAGAGGGTAAAAGCAGCGAAATATGGATCCACAGAAAACTGGCTCATAAAATCACGGAGAATGAAAAGAGCAAATATACAAGTTTTAGAACCGCTCCAAGTGCACTTTGAACTTCTCAAGGAAATAAGGACCAAGAAAACAAAATACTATAGCCATATCACAAGACATAACAGCATAATGAAGGCCATACTGAAAGGAAAGGAGGAAGGGAAAACGAAAAAGAGGAAGACAGATATGTAGATGGGAAGGTAATTTACGAGATTAGAGAGGACACAACCTGACTGGGTGTACCATCAAAGCGAGGGAGGGAGGGAACTGGAGGTTCATCGCCGTCAAACTTCGTTGTGAAGAGGGCACATGATGATCAATAATAATATATGAGGTTTCCATTGATATATGTAATTGTAGTAATAACAATAATAATAACAATAGGTGTTATGACAGCAACGATACTTGGCTTGTCTTGTGGTATCTCCCTCTAACTGGGAGCTGGTATTCTTCGCAGCCGATGCTATGATACTTGGCTTGTCTTGTGGTATCTCCCTGTAACTGGGAGCTGGTATTCTTCGCAGCCGATGCTATGATACTTGGCTTGTCTTGTGCTATCTCCCTGTAACTGGGAGCTGGTATTCTTCGCAGCCGATGCTATGATACTTGGCTTGTCTTGTGCTATCTCCCTGTAACTGGGAGCTGGTATTCTTCGCAGCCGATGCTATGATACTTGGCTTGTCTTGTGCTATCTCCCTGTAACTGGGAGCTGGTATTCTTCGCAGCCGATGCTATGATACTTGGCTTGTCTTGTGCTATCTCCTGTAACTGGGAGCTGGTATTCTTCGCAGCCGATGCTATGATACTTGGCTTGTCTTGTGCTATCTCCCTGTAACTGGGAGCTGGTATTCTTCGCAGCCGATGCTATGATACTTGGCTTGTCTTGTGCTATCTCCCTGTAACTGGGAGCTGGTATTCTTCGCAGCCGATGCTATGATACTTGGCTTGTCTTGTGCTATCTCCCTGTAACTGGGAGCTGGTATTCTTCGCAGCCGATGCTATGATACTTGGCTTGTCTTGTGGTATCTCCCTCTAACTGGGAGCTGGTATTCTTCGCAGCCGATGCTATGATACTTGGCTTGTCTTGTGGTATCTCCCTGTAACTGGGAGCTGGTATTCTTCGCAGCCGATGCTATGAAGGTGTTGCTGCACAGCATCGTGTTGGCGTGGGAGCGGGTTATAGGGGTTATTTTTCAGTCACGGGGCAAGGGGGTGTGCAATGCTTCTTTAGCAGACTCCACCACCACGGGGACTATGGCGATCGATCCCTGCCCCGTTAGTCAGGCTAGGCTTGTTAGTGGGGGTACCGACGAAGAGGTGGGACAGGGTCTTAGTCAGTCATGGTTCGCTAACCCTGAGGCTAGCATATCAGCTATGATTCGCTAACCTTGAGGCTAGTATATCAGCTATGGTTCGCTAACCCTGAGGCTAGTATATCGGCCATGGTTCGCTAACCCTGAGGCTAGTATATCAGCTATGGGTCGCTAATCCTGACGCTAGTATATCAGGTATGGGTCGCTAACACTGACGCTAGTATATCAGATATGTGTCGCTAATCCTGAGGCTAGTATATCAGGTATGGGTCGCTAACCCTGAGGCTAGTATATCAGCTATGGGTCGCTAACACTGAGGCTAGTATATCAGCTATGGGTCGCTAATCCTGACGCTAGTATATCAGGTATGGGTCGCTAACCCTGACGCTAGTATATCAGATATGTGTCGCTAATCCTGAGGCTAGTAAATCAGGTATGGGTCGCTAACCCTGAGGCTAGTATATCAGCTATGGGTCGCTAACACTGAGGCTAGTATATCAGATATGTGTCGCTAATCCTGAGGCTAGTATATCAGCTATGGGTCGCTAACCATAAAGCTAGTATATCAGATATGTGTCGCTAATCCTGAGGCTAGTATATCAGCTATGGGTCGCTAACACTGAGGCTAGTATATCAGCTATGTGTCGCTAATCCTGAGGTTAGTATATCAGCTATGGTTCGCTAACCCTGACCCTAGTATATCAGTTATGTGTCGCTAATCCTGAGGCTAGTATGTCAGCTAGTGGTCGCTAACCCTGGCGCTAGTATATTAGCTATGGGTCGCTAACCCTGGCGCTAGTATATCAGCTATGGTTCGCTAACCCTGACGCTAGTATATCAGATATTTGTCGCTAACCCTGACGCTAGTATATCAGCTATGGGTAGCTAACCCTGACGCTAGTATATCAGCTATGGGTCGCTAACCCTGACGATAATATATCAGCTATGGGTCGCTAACCCTGACGCTAGTATATCAGCTATGAATTTCTAACTCTGACGCTAGCATATCAACTATGGGTCGTTAACCCTGACGCTAGTATATCAGCTATGGGTCGCTAACTCTGATGCTAATATATCAGCTATGGGTCGCTGATTGTCTTGACAGCGTCTTCATCCTCGACAGTAATGATGACAAGAGTGTAATATGGCAGTAGACGTGTGACGAAGAGAAGGATGATAAGTCACTAGAAAATCAGGGCAGATAAAGACGGACGAACATACACTCAGACAAACAGAAGAGGAGACAGAATGTTGGTTGGTTGGTGGTTGGTTGGTTGGTTGGTTGGTTGGTTGGTTGGTTGGTTGGTTGGTTGGTTGGTTGGTTGGTTGGTTTAATGACTGGCTGGTTGCTTGGTTGCTTGGTTTGCTGGTTTACTTGCTGGTTGTTTGGTAAGTTAATGGACTGGCAGATAGACAGAAGAGGGAACAGACAGACTGACAAGACGGGGTAGCAAACAGACAGACAGGCAGACAATCAGACAGGCACAAAGATAATGACATAAGGGCAGCCATATAGACAAACGTATATGTATGAAGACAAACTGACAGACATATTAGAGCGGAAGACACGAACAGAAATAATCCAACCATTAGACAGATATACCAGCACATATAGACAGACAAATATATAGAAACATAGATGATTAAAAACTGAAGACAAGCTGATAAGTAGACAATCAGACAATCCAACAGAAAGTCACACAAAATCTTCGAATCATTTGCAAAATCGCAAATGACTGTCGCCATAGACACATACTTCCTTTCAGGGGCGTGTCAGTGCCATCCGTTTCCGTCGATGAACTTTCCCCACCTCCGCTAACAAATGTACCATTCGTATTCCTCTGTCCGTCGCTTCTCCCTTTATGAATCCCTGACCTTTGAACTTCAACGACAGGGTTGCTAACACAGCCACGATGCAACATTGACTGACTATGGCTGCTTTCATCTCCGCTGGCAACGTTAAGAGAGTTCGAGGCCGACACAGGCAGTTGCTGAAAATGTAGAAAAACTGTTTGAGTATTCTGAATCAAGGGCGATGATGACGATGATGATGATGAAGTTGATGTTGGCGAGGTCGTATCCAAGTAGACTGTATGGATAACTTTATCCAGGCGGAAACACGACATTTCGGAACTGTTAAGAACGTTCAGCTTTTCCAACGTGGAAATCAGCACGTCTATCAGCTGTGCCCTGGTGGCTGTATCCACTCCGGGGTTGGGTCCTTCATCCCTGTTGCTCCTGGAATGAAGATGAGGTGGCTGGGTGGCAGAGGGAATGTCATTTTTAGGAGAAACCCACTCTGAGTCTGTCGAGGAATGAAAACTGGAAGCCACGCCGATGTTTCTATGGGAAGGCAGCGATGTTGTCCTGTCAAAGACGGAAGATGTTGTCCCATGCGACGTCCAAGATTTTTCTGTATGTTCCAGACCCCCACTGCCGTATTTGACTTTGGCCTCGCAATAGGAAGCCATTAGCAACATAATTATACAGACGGCCGTTAGCCGATCTTTAACGAACACCAGCGAGCTGGCAGCAGAGGTTCGTGCTAAGCCGGCAAGTGGGGATTTAGGGGAAATAACCCCAAAATCTACGCCAGCCAGACAAGGGGTAACCTCTTGCAACAATAACGAGAGTTCATTTTTATGTTGGTGATTATTTTCACGAGGGGGTCTCCTTCGCTGCGGAGTATGAAAATGTGGGTTGTGATCGTTGATGTTGTTGTGGTGAACCTGTCTGAGTCTATCTGCAGTCATTCTTTATAAAGCAGGCGTGTTTCCTGTAGCGTTGACATCACCTGTTGATTGATAAAACCAAGGATGTTGTAAGAACAAATCCACTTAATCAAAAGAAAGAAAAGAAAAGTAATGAAATAATCAACCAAATGTAAACACGACCCATTAAAAGGGTTGTAGCTCTTTAATATAATTTAGCTGGCTGGGCACAGCGAATCTTCCGCATAGAAAATGTACTAGAACAGTGGTTTCCAAGCTGTGGTCCATCGGTGCCTTATAAAATTTGTCTTAACTTTCACTGCTCTAGATCCTTCACTTTTCTAGATCCTTCATTTTTCTAGATCATTCACTTTCGCTGCTCTAAGTCCTTCGCTTTAACTAAATTGAAAAATAATAACAGCAATAACAACAACAACAATAAATACTGCAATACTGAATAAAAGCTATCGGTCTGCAACGTCTGTGTAGTTGTAACAGTTGGGGATTTTTTGGTGAAAAAAAAAACGTTTAGGGTCCCCTGTACTAGAAGATACAAGATAACCGAGTTGATAAAGTGTAAGCAATCTGGCATAAAGGGACAAGCAATAACAGAAGCATTAAACAGCCTTTTAAGAAATAGCAGAAAAAAAAACATCCTGGCGGGATATGGAGCACATGCAATGCGCAATATCTTGATTTGACAATTCTAACACAAGTTATTTGTGGCAGAGTAGGTAAGATGCGTTTCAAGATTTCATGTCGCACTGGAGGTCGTGGTTCAAGTCCAGGAAAGGAAATAATAAATAATCAACAAATTACAGTCTTCTATAAGTCATAACCCACTCCCAGCCCCCTCCCACCCTCATAACTTTAGGGCGTCAGAAGTTTTAGAAGCGGAAACAACTGGAGGAGGTGAAGGGCTATGTCCTCTGTTGATCTAAAGAACTGTGTAGTTGTTACGCCTTCTATAGTAGACAGCTTCCGCATACTTTAGTATGGGACAAAGATATAGCACCTTCACTTAATGGCACTGATGTAGGCGATCCATAACTGTCTAGAACCACTGCCCATCTTGTAACGTGTCATTACACGGAAACTCCTGTCCTATTCTATCTTGTAACGTGTTATTACACGAAAACTCCTGTCCTGTTCTATCATGTAACGTGTCATTACACGAAAACTCCTGTCCTGTTCTATCTTGTAACGTGTCATTACACGGAAACTCCTGTCCTGTTCTATCATGTAACGTGTCATTACACGGAAACTCCTGTCCTGTTCTATCTTGTAACGTGTCATTACACGGAAACTCCTGTCCTGTTCTGTCGTGTAACGTGTTATTACACGAAAACTCCTGTCCTGTTCTATCATGTAACGTGTCATTACACGGAAACTCCTGTCCTGTTCTATCATGTAACGTGTTCTTACACGAAAACTCCTGTCCTATTCTATCTTGTAACGTGTTATTACACGGAAACTCCTGTCCTGTTCTATCATGTAACGTGTTATTACACGAAAACTCCTGTCCCTTTTTTCTTGAAATAGATCGAAAATGGATCTAATGGTAAGGCGGATCCGGTCATGAAAATAAACCAAGCGGAAGACGGATGTGTCGTGTCGAAGGAGTTGATATCACAGCATAGACACATTGCGTGACACAAGGCAACCACCGGCATTTTGAAGTCGGAGTTAAGGAAAGGGTACAATGATGTTTTATACAGAAGGAAAATTCTATCCCTTTTTCTAAAAGTTACACCATAAACTTTTGTCTAACTCGAAGAAGGAATAGAAGAAGAAGAAGAAGAACAAGAAGAAGAAGAAGAAGAAAAACAACAACAACAACAACAACAATAGCAACAGCAACAACAAGAACAAAAACAATAGCAAGAAGAAAAAGAACGAGAAAAACAATAATAAGAAGAGGACCAAGAACATGAAGAACAAGAAGAAGAAAAAACAAGAAAAAGAACAGAGCACGAAAAACAAGAAGAGAAAGTTCAAGAAGAATAAGAACAAGAAGAACAAGAACAAGAAGAACAAGAAGAATAAGAACAAGAAGAATAAGAACAAGAAGAATAAGAAAAATAAGAACAAGAACAAGAAGAACAAACAGAATAAGAACAAGAAGAACAAGAACAATAAGAACAAGAACAATAGCAATAAGCCAGCAACCGAAATATCCTCACAGCAACCGAGTCCACCAAAAAACCTCCTCTACTGGATAGTCCCTTGTAAGTTATGACTGTAGTATTATTACAGCCTTGTAAATAAGAATAACAGTAATATTACTATTAGTATTTTTTATTATTATGATTATTATTGATAAGTAGAAAGTAGGTAAGAAACGATAGAAAATTTGAGAACCAGTGGGAGAAAAACACTCCCACGGTATTAGTAGTATTCAGATAAAAATTAAGTAGATACTCGAGAAATACTAAGACAGGATGGACGCCGATAAAAGATAAGACAGATTAAAGAAACATACCCTGAATACGGACTAAGAGGATTTACTCAGATAGCAATAGAACACGCGAGAAAACTGAATAGACGGATTTGACGTAACAGACTTACTGATAGGTGAGGCATATTTGCTAACTTAGGACACAATCTGCACACATGAATAGTCCAGCGGACCAGTAAGATTACCAAAGGGAGTGGACCCAATCATCCTAAAGTCAAATCAGTATGTAGTCAACCAGCTGACCAATAAAAAGATCTAGCTGTGTCCTACTGGATAACTGGCTTAATAGATTAGATAGATAGATAGATAGATAGACAGACAGACAGACAGACAGACAGACAGACAGACAGACAGACAGACAGATAGATAGATAGATAGATAGATAGATAGATAGATAGATAGATAGATAGATAGATAGATAGATAGATAGATAGATAGATAGATAGATAGATAGATAGATAGATAGATAGGCCAGGCATGCAATTTTTAGAGGGGAAGACAGAAGGAGGAAGAAGACAGAAAGACAGAGAAAGAAAGAATGAATGAATGAATGAATGAATATAAGGATAGATATGAGAGCAACGACAGATAGAACAGATGGACAGGAATAGCAAATAGATATCCAGGAGATAGAGAAGCAGTTTAGAACCAGAAGCAGGTTAGGACAGACAGAAGATGTGTTTCAAGTTAGAACGTGATTATTACGAGCCCCATACCGAAAGTCGTATGCACTTTTTTTTAAATTAGAATTTATAGATAGAAAAATTATAAATGTATCACCGTAACTGCATCCTTTTCTTCACTTGTCAACATAATCTCCATTTCTCTGCACACATTTTTTCCACCGCTCTGTAAGTTTGAAAACACCCTCCCGGTAGAATTTCGTACCAGCTGACCGACGGCACAGACGCACTGCTTTCTGGACATTCTCTCCTGTGGGACCCAGCAGGCACAAAGTTTTCTATAGCCTAGGGTTTCAATCATTTCCTGTACTGCATTGTGTTCTATTCCAAGATTTACAGCGATTTCAGATACTATGACACGTCTGTCTAATTTAATGATATCGTCAACACATTCCATCTTGCGTTCAGTGGAGGCAGTTCGAGGGCGATCGCTGCGATGCATATCTTGGATGCTCGTGTTTCCATCTTTGAAATGTTTCACGCACTTCCTAACACTGCCAGCACCCATACACACATATCCATAAGCAAGTTGAAGTCTTTGGTGAATTTCAGCAGCGGGGATCTAGCTTTAACGAGGAACTCAATAACAGCACGTTGACAAAACGAAACTTCAGCACCCGCCATTTTATTTATGCTCCGCGTGGCCACGTGACAAATCATGGTGACGCCATGTGACCTCTACATGATGTGCAAATGGTGCAGTTAAAAGTGATACATTTATATTTTCTCTATCTCTAAATTCTGATTTTTTTTTAAAACTTTGTTCACGACTTTCGGTATGACCCTCGTAGCACTGCATGAGACATGCATAAGATGTGATATTTTTGTAACTTTGTGTAAAATGCTTTCAGAGACGCCTCAATAATCTGATACTTGTGAGTTTAGTTTGGTGAACATTAAAGGTGAAATATACTTTGATTCTGAAACGAACCATCTGAATTTTATAGAGATTATGTGTGTTAATATTTCAGTCTTGTTGTGAACTATATAATACCACGCGTAGTGATATTTTGGATTGTTGAAGTGAACAAATAGAAGACTGAGTAATGCATACATAAATAAAAAGTCACAATGGAGAAAAATAATATCATCGTCGTTACAATGTGTTAAAAATGCTGTAGGAAAGTGCATTAGTTCTCATGGTCACAACGTGTAGCAATGATGTATGAAAGTGCATTTGTTGTCGCGGTAACAAACGTGTTAACAATGCTGTATGAAAGTGCATTAGTCGTAGCGGTAACAACGTGTTAACAATGCTGTATGAAAGTGCATTAGTCGTCGCGGTAACAACGTGTTAACAATACTGTATGAAAGTGCATTAGTCGTCGCGGTAACAACGTGTTAACAATGCTGTATGAAAGTGCATTAGTCGTCGCGGTAACAACGTGTTAACAATGCTGTATGAAAGTGCATTAGTCGTCGCGGTAACAACGTGTTAACAATGCTGTATGAAAGTGCATTAAGTTGATAACATTTAAACGGCCAGAACGATTATTCTTAATATAGAAGATAGAGACGACCCGTGATTGGAGCAAGCATCAAAACATTCCAGATCTAGAATTAAAAGACCTACCAATTCAAACTTCTGCAATCATGGATGTATAAATCACAGCAATATAATCAGAACATTAAAGACAATATATAAAATTCAGATTTTTTACAATATTATAAAGAAAAAAAAATTCAAACACAATCACTATAACCCTCTCCCAATCCGACTCCATAGAGGACTTCACTATCACCCCAGCCTTGATGCAAGGGAGCTAAATTAATTCTCGCATTTGCCAGGACTTCCTACAACACTCATCACAGCAGCAACAACGTAATAACAATCTTGTGACTTCATTTCATTTATTTGCATGTCCCTTGCGGAACTTTGCCTCCCTAACAGCTCTCCTGTAGGCCTCTCGGTTGTGGACAAGATGACCTGCTGATGATGCATCCAATTGTAGATGATCAACGATGTCTGGCAGCCATCTTCGCCTTGATCTTCCTCTCTTTCTTTTTCCCATTATGTGCCCTTCCAAGACGGTCTTCTCTAGATTATCATGACGTTTAATATGTCCAAAATATTTAAGTTTTCTCTGTTTAATCCTCTTTACTAGCCAGCCTTCTTCAATATTAAGTTCATGTAGTATGGATATATTTGTTCTTTTTTGTGTCCATGATATTTGAAGAACTCTTCTGCAGCATTTACATTCAAAGGCATCGATGTGTTTCTCAACTGTTTTGTTAAGTTTCCAGGTCTCACAGGCATATGTTGCGATGGGAAAAATGCATGCCCTTAAAAATCTTACTTTTGTAGTTCTGTCTGTTCCTCTCCACAGATTCTTTATTTGTTTTACTTTCTGAAGAGAGACAGATGTTCTCCTTTTAATTTCCCTCATTGTATCTCCATTATTAGTTAGTAGTGATCCAAGATATTCAAAACTCTCCACTTCTTCCAGTTTTCCTCATCTTGTGACTTATCATATCTTTTTTCCTATGAGTCAGAATTTGACCCACGATATGGAAGCACGACCTTTCATCACCTCAGCATGAAAAGTCAGGGGAGAAAGAGGGGAATGGAGGGATTACGTGCTGTTTACAGTACCTGGTACGCCGGAAATAGGTCATTTGCCAAGCTATGGCGCACGTGCACAAATAAGATCCGTGTCTGAGCGATGAAAGATCTACTTTTGTATGAAGACGTTTACAATGCTGGAGAGATCTTTTATGTGTTCCAGATGTTAACAGAGTCGTGGGAGAGCACGTGTAGGAAGGGTTACCAATCTTTGCTGGCGAGGGATATGTGCTTATTTATGACGTAGCTTGGTTGCTTGGTTGGTTGGTTGGTTGGTTGGTTGATTTGCTTGTTGGTTGGTTAGTTGATTGGTAGGTTACTTGGTTTGTTGGTTGGTTTTCATTTGGTTGGTTGGTTTTCTTTTGGTTGGTTGGTTGGTTGGTTGGTTGGTTGGTTGGTTGGTTGGTTGGTTGGCTGGCTGGTTGGTTGGTTTGCTGGCTAGTTTGTTGGTTTGCTTCTTGTTTGTTTAGTTGATTGGTTGGTTGGTTGGTTTTCATTTGGTTGGTTGGTTGGTTTTCTTTTGGTTGGTTGGTTGGTTGATTGGTTGGTTTGCTGGCTGGTTGGTTGGTTTGCTTGTTGTTTGTTTAGTTGATTGGTTTGTTGGTTGGTTTGTTCGTTGGTTGGTTGATTGGTTTTCATTTGGTTGGTTGGTTGGTTTTCTTTTGGTTGGTTGGTTGGTTGGCTGGCTGGCTGGCTGGTTGGTTGGTTTGCTGGCTGGTTGGTTGGTTTGCTTGTTGTTTGTTTAATTGATTGGTTGGTTGGTTGGTTTGTTCGTTGGTTGGTTGGTTTTCATTTGGTTGGTTCGTTGGTTGGTTTGGTTTTTATTTGGTGGGTTGGTTGGTTGATTTGGTTGGTTGGTTGGTTGGTTGGTTGGTTGGTTGGTTGGTTGGTTGGTTGGTTGGTTGGTTGGTTGGTTGGTTGGTTGGTTGGTTGGTTGGTTCGTTCGTTCGTTCGTTGGAAATGACGGGAGAGAGGTGGAGATTAGGAAATTGATATAGGGGCAGAGACTCAAAATGAAACCTTAGCCAAAATTTTAGTCACTAGACCAGCCGTATAACTTTACTTACAAGTCTACCAATCAGGTCACTAGACCAGGTTTATAACTACTTACAAGTCTACCAATCAGGTCACTAGACCAGGTTTATAACTTTGCTTACACGTCTACCAATCAAGTCACTAGACCAGGTGTATAACTACTTACAAGTCTACCAGTCAAGTCACTAGACCAGGTGTATAACTACTTACAAGTCTACCAATCAGGTCACTAGACCAGGTGTATAACTTTACTTACAAGTCTACCAATCAGGTCTGATTGCTGTACTTCTCTACAGACTGAATTATCTTCAAAATACCAACATTTCCACTAAAACTATTTTAAAATTATGAGTAATTCCGAACATTCCGCCACCGATGATCAGAATACAGAATAATACGGGACACGTGTTTTAAATATAATGGATATTCAGGCTTCTCTACTAAAGTAATACCATTCCGGGGACAAATCCTTAAAATATTGGCCTGTTCCGTATAATATGGTACGGTTGGCCACTTTATCTAATGTGTCGCTAGGTCAAGGTAAACATAAACACTAACGCCAATAATCCTATGTTGATTCCTTGTGTGACACCATAACATTTCTTTCTGAACAAGTGCAATTATTTCATGCATATTTTGTCCAAAATTGAACTGCCGAATCAAGAATGGGCATACTCTAATTTCATTTACCAACAGATGAAGAGACAAGGTACACCTCCCCGTGCAGACCATCCAGATTCTAATTTCCTGTTTTCGCAAAGATCAGAGTCGAATATCTGTTTGCTTTCACGAGCGTTGCTTCGATTCTACTGGTAATTTCCAATTACATGTTCAGTCTGATGGCTGCGATTCCGAGATCGTTATCTTTGTTTGATGTCGACTTCTCTGCAAGTATGATAATGTTAAGGGTCAAGATCCGGTTGTTGACCTTAAGTATGGTTAACCAAAGTGGACATATTTGTAATTTTGCGGATTTGAAATTACAACGACGGTGTAATTGTTTTCACCATTTTTTTTATTACTACAGAGGATCAAAGTAGTAAATATTGTAATAGATTAAGGTGGTACATTACGACAGAGACATAATCGTATAATATATGAGAAGGCTAGGTCTCTCTCTCTCTCTCTCTCTCTCAGCCTTAACTGCCCAAGACATATGGGGCTTCCATAAGGGTTATTCACATATGCCTCTCCTTTGTCTATTTTCCACTCTTGCCCAAGTGATCCCTCTATTGCTCAACATCCTTTCTGTTGTTCTTCTCCATGTCTCCTTTGGTCTACCCTTACTTCTGTTCCTATGTGGTGTCCAACATAGTGCTATTTTTGGTAGTGAGTCCTCAGTCATCCGGATCACATGTCCCAACCACTGCCAGCGTCTTTCCTCAGTAATTGCTGTCAGTGGCTTCATCTGCATTTCAGCAAAGAAGATGCTATTTCTTACGGTGTTTGGCCAAAATATTCTAATTCTTCGTAAAGCCTGGAAAGAATTCAACTTGTTTTCTATAGTTTTTGGTGATTTTCCAGAATTAACTTCCATAGAGTAGTACACTTAGAACATTACTCTTAAATATCCTGATTTTCGTCTTCAAGCTTAGTTTTTTTTTTTTTAGATTTCCATATAGTCTGTAGCATAGCAAAAGCCTGGTTTGCTCTAGTAAGTCTGCTGTTGATGTCCTCTATGCTGTCTCCATTTTCTACTACTCTACTGCCAAGATATACACATTCGTTGACCTCCTCCACTAACTTGCTGTCTACTCTGAGAACATTTCTGTTGTTCACATTTTGCTTCATTAACCTTGTTTTTCCTACGTTGGTCTTTAATCCTAAAAGGCTAGGTCAAGGATAAAAATAACATCCTTCTCCGTCGTTATTCGTTCAGACGTCGACGCCAAACTCTCTCTCTCTCACAAACTCGGGCAGTTCGTCTCAGGTTTTCAGCATCACCGTAGAGCTTTTCTTGTGAGGGGGGTTGGGGGGCTGGGTGTGGTCAAGCCCTTTGCCTGAGTTGGTTGTGTAACTGACAATTTTGGAGGATGTGATGTGGGATCTGTTGTTCTTTGCTGCAGGCATATAGGTCTGTTGGGACAATTTTCACCTTCTGGTATAGATGGTGTCTTAGCCTGCAGCGTCTTGTTCTCAGTCGGAAGATTATCATTTGGCCGTTTCTTGAGAGTTTGTCGTATTCGTCGTCTGTCTTGGCTTTGTGGTGTTGTTTTGTCCATTTGTCTTTATATATGCCTTTTATTCTCTTCTATATTTCTTCAAGAATAACATGCAAGAATAAATGATGGAAAGACCACCTTGGCTACCAAACGATGTCTGCTACCAGACCAGTGAACAAAAACAGGTAATCATTTAGTTCCCGCAAACTGCCACAACGAGACTGAGCTTTCATCTTCCCAATAAGCTTGAGATTGACCTGGACGACAAGTACCCGTGTGCCCATGTGGCCCTGGTAAGATGACAAGAGGTTATTCTGAAGGAGTTCATACGATGAGAGAAGAAGGAAAGATGTGACCAACAACTCTGTCAGTCCAGGAGAAAATGAATGAGGATGCCCACAAGCTCTTGATGGTCAGTGATTAGTTCAGAAGAACAAAAGTCCACGTCTGAGAATGATCGAAGAAGAAAAAACAACAACAAAAAAACAAGAAGAAGAACAAGAACAAGACAAACAATAAGAAGAAAAACCAAAACAAGGAAAACAAGGAGAAAAAGAACAAGAAAAACCAGAAGAAAAAGAAAACAAGAAGAAGACCAAGAACATGACAAACAATAAGAAGAAGAACAAAAACTAGGAAAACAAGGAGAAAAGAACAAGAAAAACCAGAAGAAAAAGAAAACAAGAAGAAGACCAAGAACATGACAAACAATAAGAACAAGAACAAGAACAAGGAAAACAAGGAGAAAAAGAACAAGAAAAACCAGAAGAAAAAGAAAACAAGAAGAAGACCAAGAACATGACAAACAATAAGAAGAAGAACAATAACAAGGAAAACAAGGAGAAAAAGAACAAGAAAAACCAGAAGAAAAAGAAAACAAGAAGAAGACCAAGAACATGACAAACAATAAGAAGAAGAACAAGAACAAGAAAAACAAGGAGAAAAAGAACAAGAACAAGAAAAACAAGAGGGAAAAAGAACAAGGAGAAAAAGAAAAACAGAAACAAAAACAAGAACAAAATCAAGATGAAGAAAAAGAACAAGTAGAACAAGAAAAAGAAAAACAAGAAGAACAAGAGCAAGAAAAACTGAACGAGATTACATGAGTACTGAACGAGATTACATGAGTACTGAACGAGATTACATGAGTATTGAACGAGATTACATGAGTAGTTTCAGGTGTACTGAACGAGATACGAGTGTACTGAACGAAATTACACATGTATTGAACGAGGTTGCACGAGAAATCATGTGTACTTGAAGAGATTACACGTGTACTGAATAAGATTACACGTACACTGAACGAGATTGCACGTTTTCTGAACTAGACTACATCTGTAATGAACGAGATTATCTTAGTTTTTGAGCTGTAAATCTTGAGATGTAAATTGCAAACAAAATAGACTCGTCCAATATAAACGCGTTATCTGTAACCCCCGTGGATTTGGGTTCGCCGAAAAACGGGTGAACGGAATTAAGAGACAATTATATCTCCTTCGATCTATCGCTGCCACCATTTTCGCTGTGATGTGAAGCTTTGTGATATTTAAGGTCAAATGTGAAGTGATATTACCACAAATAACTTCTTTTTACAAATGCTATATGTTCCTTGTGTATGTACTAACCGTGTTTGTTTCTGTGGCAATTATTATTATTATTAGTCACCGTGCCGGATAGCTTTGGCGATCATGTTTCTCCATCTTGTACGGTCCTGGGCATTTCCGATTAGTTCAGATGCTCTTCTCTTTCGACGCCATTGGTCAGTCCACTGAGATACGAGGGGTGATGGATAAGTTCTCGGCATAAGGTACAAATACTTGAAACACACAGTTGATATTAGGTGCCATTTGTAGATCAGGTTAATGTAAGATTAAACGCCAAGTTTCAAGAAATTAGCTGCAACCAGTTTTTTGTTTACAGGCTACTGAAATGGTAAGGGGTGGCACTAGCAATCAAGGGCTTATCATCGAATGAGATCCATGTGGATATGGTGGAGACTCTAGGGGAGAGTGCCCCTTCTTACAGCACAGTGAAGAAATGGGGAGCTTAATTCAAACATGGAAGGGAGAGTCTGGAAGATGATCCCCGTCCAGGAAGACTAAGAATGGTAACCACCGATGAAACCACCGGCAGAATCCATGACATGATAATGGAGGATCGACAACTAACTAAGCGGTACATTGCTACTGAGTTGGGCATCTCCCAGGAACGTGTTCATGCCATTATTCACAATGATCTTCAAATGACAAAGGTCTCTGCTCGATGGGTCCCGAAACTTCTATGAGATGATCACAAACGACAGCGTCTCAACATGTCAATAGATAATCTTGGCCATTTTTCTGCAGATCCTGAAAAGTTTCTTCAGCAATTGTGACTATAAATGAGACGTGGGTTCATCATTTTCAACCAGAAATCAAAGAACAGTCAAAGCAGTGGAAACATCATGGATCCCCACCTCCAAAGAAAGTAAGGGTGGTTCTGTCTGCAGGCAAAGTTATGGCTTCCATATTTTGGGATTCAGAAGGTGAGCTACTGGTAGACTATCTTCAAAAGGGCAGAACAGTCACCGGGGTCTATTACGCTAATCTTATGAAGCAACTGTGGGTCAAATTGAAGGAAAAGTTCGAGGGAAATTGACGAGAGGAGTCATCTTTCATCAAGACAATGCTCCAGTTCATAAGTTGACGGTGGCAATGCCTGCCATTCATGAATGCGGCTTCCAGCTTCTTGAACATCCTCCTTATTCCCCAGATTTGGCCCCTTCAGACTATTACCTGTTTACCAAACTCAAAAAGGAGCTCAGTGGTTGCAAATTTGCTTCAGATGATGACATCATTCATGCTATAGACCACTATCTACTGGCACAAGATGCTGACATTTACAAAGAAGTGATATGTATTCTCCAGGATCACTGGACTAAGTGCATGAACGTGCAAGGGGGATATGTTGAGAAATAACCCAAAATGTTATCCACAAATAATCCGTTGTACCTTATGCCGAAAACTTATCAATCACCCCTCGTATTTTTCTCTATGCCTTCCACTCCTTCTTTTTCCCTTGAGTTTTCCAGTCATTACTAGATTCTGTCTTCTCACGACATGTCCAAGAAATTTTGACTGTATTTTTCTTGTCATTTTAACTTGTTCTCGCTGTTCTGAAACTTCTTCGAGGACCTCTTCGTTTGCTTTTCTTTCTGAATGTCCATGATATTTCTTGCATCTTTCTCCAAAACCACATCTCTGTTGCTTCTATTTTCTTTGCCATTTTTTTTTTCACTGTCCAAGTTTCACAACCGTGTAGCAAAATTGCTTCTGTACGGCACAGTAGTACTCTTTTCCTCACATTTATGGACATTTCTTTTATTTGTCAGTATCTCTCCATGTCATAAAAAAGTTGCTTTACCTTACCTACTCGTAACAGAAACAATATAAAAGCCCCGATGTTTATGTCTACTGTGCAGACATGGCAACCCTTGTTGGAATTCTTTAGATCTTTTGTTACAGGCGGAGATTATATAGACCTTCCCTGATTAAGAAAAAAAGAGTATGTTAAACTGATTAAGATAAAAGGAGTATATTAAAAACAATGCTAGACAGAAACATTATCGTTATGCCGATTCTTAGAGGGTTTTTTTTCCTTTTTGTGCAAATAACGCTATGATTCATCATCATCATCAGGTGCTGTGCCGACTGGCGTTGGCTATTATGCTTCTCCAGAGTACTCGATCCTTCATGCAGGCCATCAGCTCAGTTGGTGATCTCCTCTCACACAATCCCGTCAGACTGTCCAGTATCATTTCTCTTGGTCTTCCTCTTCTACTTTTCCTGCTGTTATAATATTTTCAATGCCCCCTCTCCTCATTTCATATCCTATGAAAGTACATTGTCTCTCTCTTATTTTTTTTTACAAGATTTTTTTGTCTCTCCAGCTCTTCTCATATATTCTTTATTAGTTATTTTTTGATTAGCAGTATCAAAATGGCGTCTGTGACTGAGAAAGCTCCTTGCGTGTTTTGTGGTATGACGAAACAAACCCGGCAGTTTACAGCTCACAGAAAGGACATGTCTGCCTGCACATGCTTGAGCTTTATGGTGGGCCTCAGAGGAGTTTCAGACGTGGGCAGTTTTCCAACAAGACGATGCCCCGCCCACGCCGAGGTTTAGCTGTTCTTCAAATGAAAACCTCATACCCGCTCTGTACCAGTCGTCTCCAGTTGTAAACCTGGTTGGCGGTGGCAGCTGCTGTGGCGATAATCCTAAGATTAATGCACAAAACTTGATATATACAAGCACGCATGCGCTGACTTGTCTTCACTCCACACAATGGACTTAAAGATATAACGATCACGCGAGAAGGTCGACACATAACAACACTGATCGAACTATTTACACTGATCGAACTATTTTCATTGGGAAAGCACAAATTAGACCCAAAAAATCCATCTTCACAGAGACCTGTATCACGAAAACACGAAAATAAAAACGTGCTATACAGGGGAAAAAAAGTAGTAAAAAAGTAACCGCAAGTAAAGGGGGGTAATCACTGGGGAGAAATACAAAAGTAATATATACAGAATACAGAGTAATTTGAACACAGCAAGGACTGCTCGAAATGAATAAAATGATCTGTCATCAAGACATACAATGAATGAATTAATTAATTAACGTTTACAGTGATCCCGCATTTAATAGTAAGTTAAAAGTCTTTCTGATTGTTAAAAAATTCATCACTTCAAGACAAGTTACAATTTCTTCTTCTTTTTTTTCTTCTTCTTCTTCGTTATCATCGTTGTCGTCTTCTTCTTCTTCTTCGATTCTTCTTCTTCGTTATCATTGTTGTCGTCGTCGTCGTCTTCTTCGTTATCATCGTTGTCGTCTTCTTCTTCTTCAACTTCTTCTTCTTCGTTATCATCGTTGTCGTCTTCCTCTTCAACTTCTTCTTCTTCGTTATCATCGCCGTCTTCTTCTTCTTCTTCGTTATCATCGTCGTCTTCTTCTTCTTCTCTTCCTCCTCTTCTTCGTTATCACCATCGTCGTCGTAATCTTCTGCTTCTTCTTCTTCTTCTTCGCTTTCGTCATCATCGTCGTCGTCTTCTTCTTCTTCGTTATCATCATCGTCTTATTATTATTATTATCATTATTACCATTATTATCATTATTACTATTATTATCATTATTATTATTATTCGTCTTCTCCTCCATTTCTTCTATTCCATCACCAAAAAAATGGTTCTCTTACGAATAACCATCAATTCCCTGCATACACACACACAAAACAAGGTTGGAACCCACACCAATTTCACCTGCCTAGCTTTACTGACTGGTCTCAATACGCCCCACAAAAGGAACAATGGCATAAGAAGTATCTGCAGGCCTGAAGAGATTATCGGACTCAGCGTGAAGAGTATCGTTTATCTTAAAAGTTTGTTTACATGTGGCCACGGAATCGATAATGCCCTGTAGTGAGACGGTCAGAAAGGCCTGGTATTTATCAGTTTTATCTCAGCAAGAAGGAAATCTTAGCTTCGGTAAACTACACACCGTGTAGAGCTCTAGTCCCAACACAGAGTGCAGAGCTTAAGTCACCTCACAGCACACAGAGCTCAAGTCCCAACACAGCACACAGAGCTTAAGTCACAACACAGCACACAGAGCTCAAGTAACAACACAGCACACAGACATTAAGTCACAACACAGCACACAGAGCTTAAGTCACAACACAGCATGCAGAGCTTAAGTCACAACACAGCGTGTAGAGCTAAAGTCACAACACAGCACGTAGAGATAACGTCACAACACAGCTCACACAGCTCAATCACAACACAACGTATAGAGCTAAAGTCAGAACACAGAACTCACGTCACAAAACAGCGCACAGAGCTTAAGTCACAAGACAGCGTATACAGCTCAAGTCACAGCACAGCACACAGAGTTCAAGTCGCACCACAGCGTGTAGAGCTCATGTCACACCACAGCACACAGAGCTAAAGTACCAACACAGCACACAGAGATCAAGTCCCAACACAGCACACAGGACTCAAGTCACAACACAGAACACAGAGCTCAAGTCACAACACAGAACACAGAGCTCAAGTCACAACACAACACATAGAGCTCAAGTCACAACACAGCACATAGAGTTCATATCACAACACGGCACACAGAGCTACAGTCACAACACAGCACACAGAGCTAAAGTCACAACCCAGCGTGTAGAGCTAAAGCCCCAACAAAGAATATAGAGCTCAAGTCAGAATACATCATTTAGAGCTAAACTCACAACACACGGAGCTTAAATCACAACACGGCAAAGAGAGCTCAAATCACAACACAGCCCACAGAGCTCAAGTCACAACACGGCACACGGAGCTCAAGTCACAACAAAGCACACAGAGCTCAAGTCACAACACAGCATGGAGATCTCAAATCAGCACACGAAACAAGTGATTCTCTTAGTCGTTGAATTTTTGGAAGCGTGGATTTTTTTTTTACAACCAGATTGTGATTTTCTTTCCTCTACCGCTCATTTTCAGTCCTGCCCAGCTCTGACTGGCTACCAGGAACGGAGAATATCTACATGCACGGCAAGGTATACTGGATTATACTACACACACACACATACTACTGTTAGTGGACTACTAGAAAGAAATATATTACAGAAATGTTACCTGCAATAATATGGGGTTACTCTCGAGTCGCATTAAGTGAAATAATCACATATTTTTAGCCTGCACAAACATATACCACAACATACAACATACGGCGTATAACACATATCTCCCAACATACAACAAACAATACACAAAATTCAGCAATTCGCGTGGTAGGCAAATCAGATTATAAAACAACTCAGTGCTCTGCATATGATACGAAACTTTAAAAAAATATATCACATATTACAAACAGTTCACAATTTATTACATACAATATTCAGTACAAACACACAAACTACATAGGGTCACAATATACAGCACATAATACATAACAAAAACGAAACATATGACACACGGTTCACACAATACAACATAAAATGTGTAGCAAATATGACATGCTACACACATTTCACAATATAAAACACACAATAAGCAACAAAAACACAACATAATACACATATTTCACAATTTATTACACACAATATGTAACAGAAAACGCATATTATACAAACATTCACAAATTATCACACACAATACGCAACAAAATACAATTGGGGGGGGGGAGGGGGGGAGGTACCAATAGAGAGGTGGGATAGGCTTTGTTGTGCTATGATTCGCCAGCTCTGACACTAGCATGTCACCTGTAGGTCGCCGATTGCCAGAACTGTTAGGGTCTTCGTCATCTGCATATTCAAACAGAACAATAACATGTTATTTGGAATCCGTTTTTTTTTTCTGAAAATATAAACAATACTCTGCCTGTGCCAGCCAGTCAGTCGTTTGCATGTCCCTTTGCGGAACTTCGCCTCCCTAACAGCTGTCCTGTAGGCCTCTCGGTTGTGAGCAAGATGGCCTGCTGCTGATGCGTCCATTTGCAGATTATCAACAATGTCTTGCAGCCATCTTCGCCTTGGTCTTCCTCTCTTTCTTTTTCCCATTATGTACCCTTCCAAGACGGTCTTCTCTAAATTATGGTTGCGTAAGTTCTGAAAATCTCTTTTTTTTCTATCCATAATTTGGGCTTTTTATCTTTTCTTTCCCTACTCATCCACGGAGTTGTTGGTTCTCTGGGGAAATGGAACAGGAAAGACTACTCTTTCATCTATTACATTAAACTTGAGTCACCTGCCAGACAGTTAACTCCCCTGACGCCAAACTTAATCCCACACACGCAAAAATTCTTGTCAACCTAATTTTATGGCCTGGGTTTTTTTTCCTTCTTTCCCTTACGTGAGGAAAGCTGAAGAGCAGGTGGTGGAGCTGAAGTAGCAGCTATAATGGCAAGGTTTAAGGACCTCAGCTGCCAAGACTATTTCCTTTTTTTTTTTTTGTTTTCTGAAATACTTCATGAAAACCAGGGCTGAGGAGTCAAGAGTCAGAACGAATTTTTTGGATGTGTCGGATGGGGAGTGGGTAGAAGAAGCTGGAGTCTAGTTTGAGTAGTTTTTTTTTCAATAAACCACTCAAGAGTCAGAAATACGTTTCAATGGAGTCAGAGTTTTGAAAAGGATTCCCAGTTTAACTGAGAGACAGAACAGACAGGCAGTTAGAAAGACAGGCAGATAGACAGTTAGAGAGACAGGCAGGTAGACAGTTAGAGAGACAGGCAGGTAGGCAGTTAGAGAGACAGACAGACCAGACGCGCAAATAGGCAATTAGAGAGACAGGCAGGTAGACATTTTGAGAGACAGACAGACCAGACACGCAGGTAGGCAGTTAGAGAGACAGGCAGGTAGACAATTAGAGAGACAGACAGACCAGACAGGCAGGTAGGCAGTTAGAGAGACAGACAGACCAGACAGGCAGGCAGTTAGAGAGACAGACAGACCAAACACGCAGACAGGCAGTTAGAGAGACAGACAGAACAGACAGGCAGGCAACCAGGCAGTTAGAGAGACAAACAGAACAGACAGGCAGGCAGTTAGAGAGACAGACAAACCAGACACGCAGGCAGCCAGTTAGAGAGACAGACAGAACAGACAGGCAGACAGGCAGTTAGACAGACAAACCAGACACGCAAGCAGCCAGTTAGAGAGACAGACAGAACAGACAGGCAGGCATACAGACAGACAGACATATAGATAGACAGACAGTCGGACGGACGGACAGACAGACAGACAGGCAGGCAGGCAGGCAGGCAGACAGACAGACATATAGATAGACAGACAGTCGGACGGACGGACGGACGGACAGACAGACAGACAGGCAGGCAGGCAGGCAGGCAGACAGACAGACAGACAGACAGACAGACAGACAGACAGACAGACAGATAGACAGATAGACAGATAGATAGATAGATAGATAGATAGATAGATAGATAGATAGATAGATAGATAGATAGATAGATAGATAGATAACAGGAGTAACTTCTAAACAAATGCCAACTCGGTACAACCCGAAGCGTCACCAAATCATATAGAATTTATTTAAAAGCAGTAAAAAAAAAAAGATTCTAGAGAGAGAAAGAAAAAAAAGATCCCCATGAAGCAGATGATTAAAAACATCAATCCCCTATTGTCACAACACTTTAGATGGTGGCAATCACATTTAGCTGTCTTCAGAAATTACATTTGAGAATGAGTCATTGCTTCTTTTTTATATTAACTCAGAATTATTCCTTTTTTTCCACTAACTCATTTCTCACACAAAAAGGAGAGCTGTGATTGGTTCATGAAATCCGCGAAGTAGAAAGCGTTGTCAATGTGTTAATTCCCTTAGGAGCGTCGACAGAGAGTTAATTCCCTTGATGACCCACTCCCGTGTCAAGTTTGACGTGACCCATTTTCGGTCAGTGAATTACATAAAGGCTCCAAAATGAACAAAAATGGCAACATATTTTCTTCAATAATACACAAATACTGCAAAACAGACCAACACATAATCCCACATATTTCCTGCAATATAATCTTTTCGCTATTTTCTTGTGCGTGTGTGCTGGAATGTCCGATGCATGACCGACTATAAATTCCATTCATATGCTTGGAAAGTATTATATAGTCGACCCTCGATTTACGCAGGTTTGCATAACGCGGATTCAAACTTACGCGGATCAAACATAGCAACAACAAAAAAAAAATGTCAAACCAGTTCCAAATAAGGCAAAATTTCTATTTAGAAATTTCACAATTTTATACTGTACATTATGTTTTACATTTGTTGTAATCTGTAGCACTCTTGCGGGTCATTAATACAATATGTAATGTACAGTACAGTGTGCACTGTAGCGCTCAGGAATGGCTGGCAGGAAATAAATTGCTACATTGTTGGTGATGTTTAATGTACAGTAGCTTGTTAGTCTTACTATGGAGGCTTTCGTCACTGACCGTGTGAGGACTTTTTTCTTGACAGAGAAGAGAAATGACGACTACGGTTAAACCGGTTCCAGTAATAAAAGTTCAGTTTTACAAAAAGACAGAAAGAATGAGAAAAATGGACAGAAACAAGAATGTCAAAAAGTAAGATGAACACATGTAAATGAGGAATATACAACAATTCAATATTTCAGCGAAAGCCTTTTTTTTTTCAAAGACCACGCAAAAAAACAACACAACATATGAAGTTGCCATATGGGGCCATAGCGTCATATTGTTTCCCATATGGTACTCTTTGTCATCCGCTCTTTACCCTATTTTTCATCCAATCACCTGCTTCCACTTTGTGCTTACCTACGTCTATCGAAACGCATTCTATGTCCGTCTTTCTTACATGGAGGATGCTCTTTCATCTTTTTTTTTTGTTTTGTTTTTATCTGTTGTGCTGTTTTTGTATGTGATCTGTGAAAAATTCACATGTATGATGGGACACATTTTACTTCTTATTTTAAAAAAAGTTGTCGGCCATCTTTAAAATTATTGTATTTCAAACGTCTGACCTTTGGAGTTAATGTTGGTCCATTTCCAGTCCACTGATCTTTACTGATGTCGCCGTGGACGCCAAACAGAAATTGGGTACGTTTTAGAAGCATACTTCATCAGTGGAAACTCTATCGTCGCAGAACAAAAGCAGTTCCGACATTTTCGGAAGCGTGAGTTATCGCTCTGGAAGATGATCCTACGTGCTGTTAGTAAATTAGTAACTTCCGTAAGACAGGCAAAACTTTGAGAAGAAGCTATCCATGGGACGGCCTCCAACGTGTCGCGGTGCAGAAAACATTAAACCTGTGGCTAACGCTACGGCAACCTGTGGCTAACTCTACGGCAACCTGTGGCTAACGCTACTGCACAAAGTCCGCGCAGATCTAGCCGTCGAGCGACCCGGCAGTTGAACTTTTCACGTAAACCTGGTTACATGATTTTGAAAACTGACCCCAAATCCATATAAGGCATACCTGGTGAGCAACTGCTCACAACAGATGTGGCTCACACAGTTAAGTTCTGTCAATGGTTTGTCAGTTAATGCAGGCGGAACAACCGGATTTTGTCCAGCACCAGATCATATCCAATGAAGCTCATTTTCACTTGTCCGGTTACGTCAGCAAAACAAACCTGAAGGTTTTGGAGAAGAGAAAACCCACAAGTCTTCCATGAAAAGCCCTTGCATAGTGTTGCGCGGTGACTCATGCTCACGTGATTGGTTCTTAATTTTTTTTTTAGAACGAACATGGTGCAGTCACATTAGTTACTGCTGATCGTTAAAACCACATGCTACTTCATTCCTGGGTTGAATCGGCCTGGATTTACACAAACGTGAAGGCAACAAGATGATGATGCCGCTTGTCATACAGCACGACTGCCAGTGGCAAGCCTTTCCTCGGAGATTCTCAGGACGCCTCATTCCCAGATTTGGTGATATCCATTGGCCGTCCAAATCATGGGATTTAAACCCGCCGGACTACTTCCTGTGGGGTTATCTAGAGGAAAAGGTGTACGTTGAGAAGCCTTACAGCTCTGGAACTCAAAGCATCCGGGGGGAGGGGAGGAATAGAGGTCAGTCCGCCTGTTATGCTGCACGACGCTATGATAAACAGAGAGCGGTCATTCACGCTGTTATGCTACACCACGTTATGATAAACAGAGTCAAAGAATGTTCTATCTAAGGTGGTAAACATCTATGGGACATGATATTCAAACCTTGAGCATTGTTATCTTACGTATTATTATGAACTCCTGTATCTCATAAATTGTTATGAACTCCTGTCTCTTATATATTGTTATGAACTCCTGTATCTTATATATTGTTATGAACTCATGTATCTTATATATTGTTATGAACTCCTGTATCTTATATATTGTTATAAACTCCTGTATCTTATATATTGTTATGAACTCCTGTATCTTATATATTGTTATGAACTCCTGTATCTTATATATTGTTATGAACTCCTGTATCTTATTATTGTTATGAACTCCTGTATCTTATATATTGTTATGAACTCCTGTATCTTATATATTGTTATGAACTCCTGTATCTTATATATTGTTATGAACTCCTGTATCTTATATATTGTTATGAACTCCTGTATCTTATATATTGTTATGAACTCCTGTATCTTATATATTGTTATGAACTCCTGTCTCTTATATATTGTAATTAACTCCTGTATCTTATATATTGTTATGAACTCCTGTTTCTTATATACTGTTATGAACTCACATATCTTAGGTATTGTTATGAACTGCTGCATCTTAGGTATTGTTATGAATTCCTGTATCTTAGCAATTGTTATTAATTCCTGTATCTTAGGTATTGTTATGAACTTCTGTATCTTAGGTATTGTTATGAATTCCTGTATCTTAGCAATTGTTATTAATTCCTGTATCTTAGGTATTGTTATGAACTCTTGTATCTTAGGCATTATTATGAATTCCTGTATCTTAGGTATTGTTATGAACTGCTGTATCTTAGGTATTGTTATGAACTCCTGTATCTTAGGTATTGTTATGAACTCCTGTATCTTAGGTATTGTTATAAACTTCTGTATCTTGCATATGTATTACACACATTCTATATTAAATGTGGTTGCTCCAGTCCTGGATAATTGCCTTCAAAAGGTGTCCTATCATTATGAAACACCCCATATAACAAATACGAATGGGAAACAATGATGCACAATAACAATTCGATAACGAATCCGTGGGTCACCTGACAAAGGTTCCAGAGGAATACAGGTTGGGAAACATTGATCTAAAAAATAAAAAGAGAAAAAGAAAGATAGAATCCTTTGCTAAAAGGGGAAAAAACCCTTTTTCTCCCATATTTACAGATTCGCTCAATCTGTGGCTTATCCCCCCTCCCCCTCCCCGCATCTTTCAACAGGACCTTATCTTAACTTCACAATTTCCATGCCAAGAGTCGGGGATTTGACGCAGAACCTCTCGTCAAATCCTGTCTGAAAGGTCTTGGCTGTTGTGGGATTTTTTAGACCTTCAGTTCTGTTTAGGAGGGGGGGGGGGGGCTGGGACGGCTCAGTCTAAACAACCGAACTCTGGTCCAAATCACCCCCCCCCCCCATCCCAACACCCACCACCCCCTTCCGTTACATGGCGTTATTTACGTACAGTAGACGATTTCTAACCGAGAGAGTGGAGAGGAGGAAGGTTTGTGGAAGAATTAAGTGAGGAAAACGTCCTCATTGATAAGAAAGCATCCTGTGTGAAATGACGTGCACAGAGGCTGAACGTGGAAACCATTATAACAGTATGATTATGCACTGTTATAAATTTATAGAGGATAGAGACATAGCATGGTACCGGAGACTGAAGAAAGGTCAATGTTAAAAAAGAAAAAAGGCCAGATGGCAGCAGAAAGGACGAAGAAGAAATGAGAGAGGGAGACTAAGCTTGCATTTTGTTTCTGTACCAACCTGAGTACCCAATTACGTGTTCTTAGAAGCACACAGGGCATACGTTGTTGGTGCCCAAGTTTACCTTGACCTGTCAGCGCACTAGAGGGTGACGTGGTCACGCAGCAGGCCTGGACTCCTTTCCTTCCTCCTAGCTCCAGAAGAAAGAGCAGCCAGGTTACAGTTTCAACAGTTGGGGGTGACTGGGGCGCCTTCGTCCTGGATTCGAACCCCCCCACCCCCCGACCTTCGCCATGAGAGACTAGTGCACTAACCACTTCGCCACTCAGTCACTGGACCCTTGAGGTAGATCTTACGTCAACATCTTATCTGTAATGTTACATCTGTCGGACCGGTCACAAGTTTAAAACTTTGATCACGTCATCATTTTTGTTACATGGAGGTCAAGAATAGGAAAAATAAAGATCATATTTCTTATCTCAAGTCAAGAATTGGTAAAATAAAGATCATTTTTGTTACTTCAAGGTCAAGAATAGGAAAAAATAAATATCATTTTGTTACATACAGGTCAAAATTTGGAAAATAAAGATCATTTTTGTTACTTCAAGGTAAAGGATATGAAAAATATAGATCATTTTTATTACGTCAAGATCAAGAATAGGAAAAATAAAGATCATCTTTGTTACGTCAAGGTCAAGAATAGGAAAAATAAAGATCATCTTTGTTACGTCAAGGTCAAGAATAGGAAAAATAAAGATCATCTTTGTTACGTCAAGATCAAGAATAGGAAAAATAAAGATCATCTTTGTTACGTCAAGATCAAGAATAGGAAAAATAAAGATCATCTTTGTTACGTCAAGATCAAGAATAGGAAAAATAAAGATCATCTTTGTTACGTCAAGATCAAGAATAGGAAAAATAAAGATCATCTTTGTTACGTCAAGGTCAAGAATAAGAAAAATAAAAAATCATTTCTGTTAAGTCAAGGTCAAGACCACGAAAAATAAAGATCATTTTTTGTTACGTCAAAATCCAGACCAGGAAAAATAAACATCATTTCTCTTACGTCAAGGTCAAGAATTGGAAAAAAAGATCATTTTTGTTACGTCAAGTTCAAGAACAGAAAATATAAACATTATTTCTGTTACGTCAAGGTCAAGAATTGGAAAAAAAGATCATTTTTGTTACATCAAGTTCAAGAATAGAAAAAATAAACATCATTTCTGTTACGTCAAAGTCAAGAGTAGGAAAAAATAATTTTTCTTACGTCAAGATCAAGAATAGGAAAAATAATTTTTCTTACGTCAAGATCAAGAGTAGAAAAAATAATTTTTCTTACGTCAAGATCAAGAATGGGAAAAATAATTTTTCTTACGTCAAGATCAAGAGTAGAAAAAATAATTTTTCTTACGTCAAGATCAAGAATAGGAAAAATAAAAATCACTTCTGTTCACACTGGAAGCCACTTAAGTGTTGCGGGCAGTATGGTGAAATAACTCATTCATTCATTTGCATTTCCCTTGCGGAACTTTGCCTCCCTAACAGCTCTCCTGTAGGGCTCTCGGTGAAATAACTACGCTTAGAAATAAATATATACCAAAAAAAATAAATGCCCAGAGGAATGAGTACATAAAAACACACAAGGAATTAACGCTCTCAGAAATAAATACCATGGAATGAATAGTTCTAGCAATAAAAACGCATAGAAACGAATATTTATAGGACAAATACGCACAGGAATGAATTATTATTATTATTATTATTATTATTATTATTATTATTATTATTATTATTATAAGAATAAATACAAAGAGAAATAAATATGAACAGGAACAAATAATCGTGAAAACAAATACGGGCAAGAAAGATTACTCCGTGGAATAAATACGCATATAAATAAATACATCCAGGAGTAAATACTTAAAGTAATAAATACAAGAGAAACACAGAAATAAATCCTCACATGAGTAAATACTCGTAGGAATAAATACGTAAGTACAAAAACGTAACAATTTATACTCAGATGTAGAGAATCAAAAAAAAAAACGCCGTATTTCGTCTTTTTAGTACAACACTGACAACTACACTAGAAGGAAAATAAAAATGGAAAACGAGTAAAATGGATCGATTATATATATATATATATATATATATATATATATATATATATATATATATATATATATATATATATATACGGATATGTTTGTGCAGTCAAGACAGAAGAAGGAATGAGCGAATGGTAAACAAGGATGTATATTATCTCCCTTGCTTTTTGGAATTCCCATAGACTTCATAATGAAAAGATGCTGTACAGGTAAAATCGGCATTGGCTGGGTACATGGGACCCAAATAGAAGATCTTGATTTTGCAGATGACATAACTCTTGTCAGTGACAATGTGAAATCGATGCTGTAAAAAGTAGATTCTCTGTCTTCCTTGGCTAGCAAAACAGGTCTTGAAATTAACAAAGACAAAACAAAAATATTGAATCTTTTCATTAATCAAGAAGGAAAAATATACGTAGAAGGAACAGTTATTGGTGAAGTAAACCAATCTGCATAACTTGGCAGCTACATAGACCAGAATGGTGACACCAGGAAGGAAGTTAGAATTAGAATTGCAAAAGCAGTACTGTCCTCCAAAAATCTTGATAACATATGGAATTCAAAAGTTATAAGCACAAAAATAAAGTTAAGATTATTCAATTCAAATGTGATATCCACCTTCATTTATGCATGCAAAAGCTGGAAATCAACTAAAGAAATAGACAAGAAATTAGACTCTTTTGAAAACAAATGCCTAAGGAAAATACTTGGTATAAAGTAGAACGAATTCAAGAACAACGCAGAGATAAGACAGATGAGCAAACAACAACCTGTCTCACTGGTGATCAGAAAAAGATGGACATATGTAGGCCATATGATGAGAAGAAACAATCAGAGAATACCAAAAGAAGCCATCAAGTGGAGCACAACAGGCCGAAGAAAAAGGAGGTCGACCACGTGAAACTCTAAAGAGGACATTGTTAAGAGAAGCCAGTTTAGTGTTCATAACATCCCTTGATGAAGTTGAGAGACTCACCGAGAACAGGAAATCTTGGCAAACAACTATGCGAGCCTTATATGACGTTTAACGGCACAGGAAGGATGTAAGAATTTATATATATATATATATATATATATATATATATATGTACTGGATTTAGCTTCCCGAGTTCTTTGGGAAAACAAAGAACAGGACGCGCTGATTGACCGCTGCAGCTAAACTTCCTTGGGAAGTCATCACAGAATGTAGATGATTTCCTTTCTCCAGGCTACCTGTGCTAAACACCTGACACATCCTGCGCTTTTTTTTGGTTTTTTTGATCGCTTAAAATTTATGTAGACTTCACGAGCAGGACCGGAGGGGTGTATGTGTTAAAATTTATGGCCTGGCTCTTTCTTGGCACACCCACCCCCCCCCCCCCCCAGTCGTTAAAAAAATGTGTTTTTTTGTGGGGTTGTTAATTGCTTAAGCTATGCATGCGCGTTATCTTTCGTTGTTGCAGCTGCAATGTGTTACATAACTGTCTCTTTGACACAACAGCCACTTATGACTATAGCGGTATATAGATTACTAAGGGGTATCATGGCTGTCCAGGTATTACTGCAAACGTTTAAGATTGTGACACTGGGAACGTTGGGTCATCTGGTCAGAGTGACGGCGCTGTGTGTGAACCTGGTGGCAAGATGGGGTCTGAGGACGACAAGCTAGAGGATGATGAACGTGTGGAAGTATGTGAGGTATTTATCTGTCTACATGAGTCCTGGGAAAGTGATTAAGCTTAGAATTTATTTCCAGGTTTCTCACAAAAGTAACTTTCCAAGGGCCATTATCCCAGCGCAAAATCTCTTCGGACACAACACGCTGTACACTGTCCTATGATGGACGCCATTTTCTCCACGTAGTCACAATGACGACTGAGGCATTTGTCTACACGTAGAACAAACTTTTTTGTTTTCGTTGCCCATCTCGTAAAGAGGAACAGACAGAACCACAAAAATAAGATTTTTAAGGGCACGCATCTTTCCCATCGCAACATATGCCTGTGAGACTTGGACACTTAGCAAAACAGCTGAGAAACACATAAATGCCTTTGAATGTAAATGCTACAGAAGAGTTCTTCAAATATCATGGACAAAGAAAGAACAAATATGTCCATACTACAAGAACATAATATTGAAGAAGTCTGGCTAGTAAAGAGGATTAAATAGAGAAAACGTAAATATTTTTGACACATTAAACGTCATGATAATTTAGAGGAGACCGTCTTGGAAGAGTACATCTCGTAATGGGAAAAAGAAAGAGAGGAAGACCAAAGCGAAGCTGGCTGCAAGACATCGTTGATAATTTGCAAATGGGTGCATCAGCAGCAGGCCATCTTGCTTACAGCCGAGAGGCCTACAGGAGAGCTGTTAGGGAGGCAAAGTTCCACAAGCGCCATGCAAATGACTGACTGACATGTGGTAAAATGTAGTATCCTGGACATAGACCCACAGTGTATCCGCTGTCTTGACGTCCTTGTCGTCCCTGTATGACCACCGAGGCATTCCTCGAGAGCTGGGACGAGTTGAAAATCACTTGGCCCTCAGATCAGACTACACGAGGATGCTCCAGATTCTTCCGTTTGTCTTAGTTTTGTTGGCAAAAGTTCCTGAATCTAAGCGGTCTGTTTTAGCAATACACTTTTCTGTCAGCAGTGCACGACGAAGACAGTAGCTCGTAAACGTTCCTGTGTTGCACCGTACACATCTGCATTAACTGTTGCTTCCATCTTCCAGGAAATCTACCAACAATATGCTTTTCTGATCCCACAGCATGGCAGCCATCATGTTATCAACAGACAGGACGACCTGGACTTCCTGCTTCGCTGAGATGTAGAACTACTATGTCCTAATGTATTGGACATAAGAAGATTTAGAACAGTGTCAATTTGATTGACAGAGTGAGTGCTCTGGTTGAGGAAGCCAAAGGGCAACTTTGCCTTGAATGCTGTGGGCAACAGTCGGGACAACACCTGCAACATGAGAAGCCAATGGGAAAACTTTTAGCATAAAATCTGCCTCTGAGTGGCGAAGTGCTTAGTGCACTGGTCTCTCACGGCGACGGTCGGGGGGGGGGGGGGGGGGTTCGAATCCGGCCGGAGGCACCCCAGTCACCCACCTGTAGAAATGGGTACCCGACTTCTTCTGGAGTTGGAGAAGGAAAAACGGCCAGGCGTGATACTGACCATATCACCCTCTAGTGTGCTGACAGGTCAAGGAATATATGGGCACTAACACCATATCCCTATGTGCCTCTAAGGAAAATATGGGCACTAACACCATATCCCTATGTGCCTCTAAGGAAAATATGGGCACTAACACCATATCCCTATGTGCCTCTAAGGAAAATACGGACACTAACAACATATCTCTATGTGTCTCTAAGGCATGACAGGGTTACCTTTACCTTTTTTTTTAAGTATACAATCTCTTGGATAAAGTCGCTAAAGGAAGTGAATAGAAAGGCCTTACTTTAAACATCAAAAAGACAGAGACTATGGTTATATCTAAGAAACAGAGTCCACAAGCATGCAGTGTAAAATTAAACGGAACTATTCTAAAGCAGGTGCAGAAATTCAAATACATTGGAGCAGTAATAACTTCAGACGGGAAATGCAGAACAGACATTAGGAACAGAATAGGCCAAGCAAAGACTGCATTTCAGAGAATGAGAAACATATTATCCAACACATCCTTATCAATGAATGTTAGAAAACGAGTCCTAAGATGCTATTTTGAACCTATCTTGTTATATGGAAGTGAATCATGGACAAAAGGCAGGTCTGCATAAAAAAATCATTGGAAGCAGCAGAAATGTGGTTTATTAGAAGAATGTTGTGAATCCCCTGGACAGTAAAAATAACTAATGAAGAATGTATGAGAAGAGCTGGAGAGACAAAAAAATCTTGTCAAAAAAATAACAGAGAGACAATGTACTTTCATAGGACATGCAATGAGAAAAAAAAGGGGGGGGGGGACATTGAAAAATATTATAACAACAGGAAAAACAGAAGGAAGAACATCAAGAGGAAGACCAAGAGAAATAATACTGGACAGTCTGACGGGATGGTGTGAGAGGAGATCACCAACTGAACTGATGACCTGCATGAAGGATCGTAAACTCTGGAGAAGCATAAAAGCCAACGCCAGTAGGCACGGCACATGATGATGATGATGATGATGATGATGATGACAAAACCACTCAGATTTTGGGGTGACAAAAGGGCAAGAAGAGCAAGGCATAGTTAAGTAAGTATGTTACAGTTAGGATGTACAAGTTTGTCCACTTAGTCTTGTGTCGGAGAAATAATTATGATGTAGATTAGCGTCCATTGTTCAACGGTTTTATTTTCCTCGTTTAGAACAAGAGTTTAGCAGTTGTTGTAGGATGTCATTTAGTGAGTCTTCTTGGTCATCTCAGACTGATAGACTGATTTTTTTTTTCAGTAATGATGTTTGTGTTTTCTGGGAATGATTTTGCTGCTATTTTAAGTAGGAGTTTTAGATTTGAATCGTGCTTCCCATTGCCTGGACTGTCTCTGTCGGGAACTGTTGTAATTTGTTCTATTTCTGCGTTTCTTTTATTGAATAACTTCACACCTCATCTCATCAGGTCGCCAGCATCTTTCCATCATTAAAGATGTTCTTCTTTTGTAAAACAGCTAAATATCGACTCAGACTCACGAAAAATCATCGTGATATTTGTCAGTGTTGTAGATTGGTTGATAGTCTGCATGTTAGTAAAGTTGGCCACTGATGTTATCGTAAATATTGGTTGATAGTCTGCATGTTAGTAAAGTTGGCCACTGATGTTATCGTAAATATTGGTTGATAGTCTGCATGTTAGTAAAGTTGGCCACTGATGTTATCGTAAATATTGGTTGATAGTCTGCATGTTAGTAAAGTTGGCCACTGATGTTATCGTAAAAGTCTTGTTTGTTTCTGGGTGACTGCTGTTACCAAGCGAGTAGTACAGTAACAGTATATTGCAGTAGCTGTGCTATAAAGGAAGTACACAGTCATGTACATTTTCAAATTCGTTAGTGCCGACTAGGCATACAACACACAGCTGAGGCATTCTTCGATGGGCATTATGTATCATGTCTTGTATGGAAACTAGTGTGCTGACAGGTCAAGGAAAATATGGGCACTAACACCATATCCCTGTGTGCCTCTAAGGCATGACAGGATTACCTTTACCGTTTTTTACTTGTATGGATGTCCTGGTGGCCATTCTTCTGCTGGGATGTTTCCGTTTCATGCTTGCATGTATCGATTCTGGGGTGCTATGGTGAATCTGTGTCTCATCACCGGTGACAATGGGTACCAGAAAATCTTGACCGTGAATGGCATATTGTTTCAAGAATGACAGGACATATGACGTTATCTTCGCCCTGTTGCCCTCGTAAAGTGCTCCCGAAACCCATCGTGGACACAGCTATTGAAATCCCAACTGCACAATCATTCCGGACACTGTTCCACGTGATAGACTCAAGTCATGCGTCAGTTCATTCACAGTCACTCGTCTATTCTCTCAATATTGCACGTTCATTATGTTATGTTTGCCGCCGAAACTGCTGTCGCGGGTCTGCCACGCCACGCTTCGTCACTGGTTATCACGCGCTCGGTTCGAAATTCTGCAGATCATTTTACCATACGCTGTCGACTCACCACACTGTCTTCATAGATTTCCACCATCTGGCGATGACTTTCCCCAGCTGACACCTGCTTCAAGCTCAGAAGTCGTATCACAGCATGAAACTCCTGTGTGGACCAATGATCCAGTCGACCCTCTATCTTTAACTAAGGGATGATTCCTAGATGATGCTACACAGTGCTGACATGGCATTGCCAATTAACCAATACGGAAAACTCCACACCCATTAGTCCCACATCACTTTTATGGACGTTACATGCCTTATTTATCACTCACTTTTTGGGACGCCCCAAGTATGTGGGATTTTGGAGTTTGGGCCTGCTCTTTAATGCAGTTGTCGTTCCTGCGCCGTGGTAAAAGTTAAAGTGGCGTGTTGGTTTGTTTGAATGCTGTTGGTGTTGTATGTTGAGCTGTCATTGCTTACAGTATGAGCCATCCGCCGCTAGATCACGTGGTACAGGTATGAGGAGCAAATGTAGACATCAGATCCTCTGTGATGTGGCCCTCATATAAGATTACCATAAATGTGTTAGAGGAGATTAAATTCTAACCAACTTGGAAAATTCCTACCCGAGGTCATGAGAAAATTCTTCCCCGGGTTAATGAGAAAATTCCTACCCAAGGTCATGAGAAAATTCTTCCCCGGGTTAATGAGAAAATTCCTACCCAAGGTCATGAGAAAATTCCTCCCGAGCCTCTAAATCCTCCACAAGACGATGAGAAAATGCCTCCCTCGCCGGGGCCATAATAAAAAATGTCCTCGGACCCTCGTGAGAAAATTCCACCCTCCCCGGAGCACTGATGGGAAAATTCCACACTCCACGGGGCTCTCATGAGAAAACTCCACCCTCCACGGGGCTCTCATGAGAAAATTCCACCCTCCACGGGGCTCTCATGAGAAAATTCCTCTGTCACCAGGGCCCTGATGAGAAAATTCCTCCTCTCTGATGCCCTGAGAAAATTTCTCCTCCTCGAGGCCCTCAGAAAATTCCTCCTCCCTGTTGCCCTGAGAAAATTCCTCCTCCTCGAGGCTCTGAGAAAATTCCTCCTCCCTGATGCCCTGAGAAAATTCCTCCTCCTCGAGGCTCTGAAAAAATTCCTCCTCCCTGATGCCCTGAGAAAATTCCTCCTCCCGAGGCTCTGAGAAAATTCCCCTCCTTAGTGCCCTGAGAAAATTCCTATTCCCCGAGGCTCTGATAAAATTATTCCTCCCCGGTGCCCTGAGACAATCCACTCCCCGGTGCCCTGAGACAATCCACTCCCTGGTGCCCTGAGAAAATTCCTCCTCCTGGCTCTGCTTTCAAACCGCGGACATGAAACTGGTACACGTAAACTCATTCTCCCGTTCCAACAGCAACTACTTTTTAAAAAGAGAAAGGTCCATGTCTGCAGAGACTCCACAACCCTGAATGTAGTATCATAGTGGGCTCAAGCAAGAATCATCAGTACACACAGATCAGGTCAGGTAGTGCCATGCCGGTAGGCGTAGGCGGTCATCTCTCTTCATCTCGCTCGATCCTCCGGGGCTCGAATCAAACTGATTGCTGTTTTCCAGCCACACCATGAAGTCAGTCCATCCAGGTACTTCTGTCGTCTCCGGCCTATTTGTCTTCTGCCATCTTATCTTTCCAGTCATGACCAGTTTTTCGAGGCCTTCTCGTCCTCTTATGTGTCCGAGAAACTTTGATTGTCCATTTCTTATGTAGGACGCTGGTTTGAGATACTCTTTTGTCTGCTGTGATACTTCTTCATTTGTCTTTCTAGCTGTCCATGGTATGCCATACATTCATTCATTCATTCATTTGCACGTCCCTTGCGGAACTTTGCCTCCCTAACAGCTCTCCTGTAGGCCTCTCGGTTGTGAGCAAGATGGCCTGCTGCTGATGCGTCCACTTGCAGATCAACGATGTCTTGCAGCCATCTTCGTTTTGGTCTTCCTCTTTTTCTTTTTCCCATTATGTATCCTTCCAAGACGCTCTTCTCTAAATTATCATGACGTTTAATGTGTCCAAAATATTTAAGTTTTCTCTCTTTAATCCTCTTTACTAGCCAGCCTTCTTCAATATTAAGCTCTTGTAGTATAGATATATTTGTTCTTTTTTGTATCCATGATATTTGGAGAACTCTTCTGTAGCATTTACATTCAAAGGCATTTATGTGTTTCTCAGCTGTTTTGTTAAGTGTCCAGGTCTCACATGCATATGTTGCGATGGGAAAGATGCATGCCCTTAAAAATCTTAGTTTTGTAGTTCTGTCTGTATCTCTCCGCAGATTCTTTATTTGTTTTACTTTCTGAAAAGCCAAGCATCCTTCTTACAAATAACATTGTGTTAAGCTGGGTAAACGTCGTTCTTATTTCGTCGTATATAATCAAATGTATTTCTCACGTGTGATTGCTGTAACACATTGTATGGTGTCTGTCTATAAGACCTCTGCTTCGCTCATTCAGTCTTTTGTCAGTAGCAAAGAACAAGTTCTATGACTTCCACGATGAGGTAACACTCGCGTTTATTATTCGTTCGGCCCAGACTAAACCCCTAGAGGATTTATTTCAACGTAACAAGTATGGTGTAAATCTGCTACATGCACGTGATCTTGTGAAATCCAGAAATAGCGATCTGAGAGTCATTGATTATAAAATGATTTGGCTACTTCTTCTTCTTCTTCTTCTTCTTCTTGTCGTTCTCCCAAAGGAAGGCGAGTCTTCAGTCTGTTCTGTCTCTTTACCTTCGTAGTGTACTCGGCCAGGCTGGTTCCTGCCCAACTCTTGATGCCTTCCATCCTTCTATGTCGATGTCATCCTCTTCTTCTCTTCCCCTCGATCTTTCCCTCGGGTAGAGTCTTCAGTATGCAGTATTCTTGTGCCTCTTGACGCGCCCAAAGTATCTCAGTTACCTTCTTCTTGTGATTTTCAATATTTCTCTTTTTTCATCATCATCATCATTATCATCATCATCATCATCATCGCCTTTCACTCCCATGAGAGCATAGGCCACGGATAAAGGCTCTCCAGTCATCCCTTGTTCTTGGAATTATTCTCTGCTTCCTTCCATGTTGTATCCCTTGTCTCTGAGCACTGTCGTAATTTCTCTTCTCCAAGTAAGTCTAGGTCTTCCTCGTTTTCTGTTTCCTTGAGGATTCCATGGTCAGTGCCCGTCTGGCTATGATGGAGTCGGGTTTCCTCAGAGCGTGGCCAATCCACCTCCATTTCCTAGACAAGATTTGAAGGCTCATATGTTCTTGTCCCGTCCTTTCCCAGAATTCCTCGTTCCTGATCTTTTCCCGCCATTTAATGTTTGGCTGATCTAGCTCTTCTTTGTTTTCTTTTCTGCCCACTTCACACGCCCCGCCCCTTCTTCTGCATGTTCACATTTCGAGAGTCTCTGTCTCTTTTAAGTTACTTATTCAAAGTCCGGGGTTCTTAACATTCTTGTTCAAAATTCACCTGGTTTTGTTTACGAGTTTTGACTGATTCACTCCCCAGGTGTAGACTGACCTGACCGGCAGTGCCCATAGTTAGGAGCAACAGTCAAACTACCACCCCTTGACCGTGGGCCAGTCCCGCACAAGAAAGCCACGGACAGGAACGCCCAGCCCATGATCAGAAGACATCAAAGAGTTTTTTTTCAACACGCTGACTGTTGATTGACATGTGTCAATCAGAGAAATAGACGTCTGCTTCTCTCCGCCTCTTACATCTGGTCTAACGGGCAACAATACATTCTTCTTCTTCTTCTTCTTCTTCTTCCTGGAACTGCAAGCTGGTTTTCTTTGCAGCCGATGCAGTGAGGATATTGAGACACAGAACCTCCTAGATTAAGCGGGTTATGATAACTATTTTTTTTTCCAATCCCAGAATGCAGCTAAAAAGCAGCGGAATGTGCAATACTTCTTTAGAAGACTCCATCACCATGGGGACTATGGAAATCCCTACCCCGTTAGCAAAGCTGGGTATGTTAATCGGGGTACCAACGGGGAGGTGGGACAGGGTCTTGGTCAGCCGTGGTTCGCCAAACCCTGACGCCAAGATGTCGGCTATGGGTAGCTGATTGCAATAAAGGACTTCCACACTCTAGATCAACGCGTCTTATGATGATGATGATGATGATGATGACGACGACGAAATTAAGAGCAAATAGATAACCCAAATAAGAGTAATAATAAAAAGTGACATAGAAATACAGACATCGTCTTACTGGGCGGATATAATATCATGAATCTTTAATGAAGGCGATCTGGCGACTGCTTCAGAATATATGTCCCATAAAACGCTGACAAGAGCACTGACACAAAGTGCCAACCTAAACGCACTGAGACGCGTTCTTAACTGCTCCAATTTATTTGTTCTGTTACCAAGAAGTAACATCAATAGAGAAGTGACTCTAAAATTGTCTAGAGAACTGCCTCTAAGATGTCTAGAGAACTGCATCTAAGACCGCTAGAGAACTGTCTCTAAAACTGCCTAGAGAAATGTTACTAAGACTTCTAGAGAACTGTATCTAAAATTGTATACAGAATGGTCTCTAAGACTTCTAGAGAACTTTATCTAAAACTGTATACAGAATGATCTCTAAGACTTCTAAAGAACTGTTTCTAAAACTGTTCTCGAAAAGTGTTTCTAAGACTGTCCTCGAAAAGTGTTTCTATAACTTTTGAAAAAATTCTAGAAAACTATCTCTGTCTAGAGAACTATCTCTAAGACTGTCTAGAAAACTGTATAGAAAAAACTGTGTTTAAGAATGCGTAAAACATGTCTCTAAGATTTGTAGAAAAATCTGTGTCTCCAAAACTGTAAAGGTAACTGTCTCGGGTCATTTACTATCAGGCCTCGGGTCATTTACTATCAGGCCTCGGGTCATTTACTATAAGGCCTCGCGTCATGCACTATCGGGCCTCGAGGTCATTTACAATCAGGCCTCTGGGCCATTTGCTATCAGGTCTCAAGTCATTTACTATCAAGCTTTGAGGTCATTTACTATTAAACATCTGGTCATTTGCTATCGGGGCTGAGGGTCAGTTACTTTCGGGCCTCCAAGGTCTTTTACTAAGGGGCCTCGGTTAATTTTCTTTAGGGGCTCGGGATCATTTACTGTCGGACCTCGAGGTCAATTACTGTCGGGCCCCATTCTATCCAAACACATTAAACTGTGGGCGGAAACAGGCCCACCGAGAGTATGGTCCAACCAGCATGTCGCCCTGGGGGGGGGGGTGTCATTGTTTTCAAGAGTCGCCAGGAAGACTTGGGAGAGGGGGCCCACAATGGATTAAACCAGAAAGGCCAAATTAATACGGTAAGCGAGAGAAGAGAAGGGATATTCCGTCACCTTTTAAAATGACAGACGGGCCACGCAAACGAGGAATGAGAACATTACTAAAGAGCTCAAAAGACAAAGATGGAAATGCCTGGACCACATACTAAGAATGGAAAGAATATGACACCCCTATACCACCTTGACTTGGACACTTCAATGAGAAAGAAAGAGGGGCAGACCGTTGGGGACACTGAGACGCACAATACAGGAAGAACTAAAGGAAGCGGGAAAGACAGGGTTTGGGGTATCCCGACGTGCTCAAGACACGATTGGCTGGAAAGTTTAGGGGGGAGGGGCCTATTTGGGATGTCTTATTTTCCATCAGAGGGAGACAAGCGAGATTTGTAGGACGTTTCCTGGGAAGAGGAAAATTGGAACACACTGTGGCAAATTGAAAAAATTGAGGAAAGAAGAGACAGAGGAAGACAGAGAGAGAAGTTACTGGATGGGCTGTCAGTGTGGCTAGGAAGAAAGTCACCGGCGGATCTCATAATCAAGTCTAAAGACAGGGAATTGTGGAGAGAAATGATCGCCTACGCCACGCGGCATGGCACCTAGAATAGAATTCTCCATTAGGAGTACAGAGGGCATGATGATGATGATGATGATGACGATGATTATGATGATGATGATGATGATGATGATGATGATGATTTTCAAAATATCTGTCAGAGGCCGTAAGCACCGTTAATGTGTATGTGTGTGTTTTTTTTTATTTTGTCTCTAATAAGAAAAGATGAGAAAAAACAGGACCCCCCTGGGCCCTTCGCATGGGGTTAAACCCCAGCTTTCCTCCAATCTATTCAGAACTGCGCATGAACAGATTAACCAACTTAATATTAACGCAACTGAAATATCCTGGAAAGTGACGCGAATCAAAATGTGCCTGTTTGTCCACGCGACAGGCCAATGACCGAAATCAAATCGGCCTCAAAATGCCCAGGAATCTTTTCCTGGCACAGGAAAAACAAGAAACCGGAATTATCGATTTTCTTTTTTTTTTCATATGAGAACTGGCCATAAACATGAGATCTGGTATTCAGCTGATGGTTCCGACTATTTGTGCCGTGTATGAATATTATTCCCTCTCTCTCTCTCTCTCTCTCTCTCTCTCTCTCTCTCTCTCTCTCTCTCTCTCTCTCTTAGAAGAACTGTACTGAAAATGTATTTTTGTTTATGTTTATGTTTGTGTGTGTGTGTGCGTGTATGCGGGCATGTGTGTGCGCACCATTTTGTTAGGTTAATTACTTCTTCTCTTATATTTTGTGAATGTAATGGTTTAATTTTACACTCTTTTGATATATTTTTTTCCTCGTGTAATTTGTATACTTGTATTAAATCGAGTGTATAGGGAGAATAAAAGATGGAGTGATGAAGGGTAGAATGTAAGACGGGCCTGCGTGCCCAATTCTTTACCCTTTAAAAATAAACATCATTCATTCATTCATTCTCTCTCTCTCTTCCTCTCTCTCTTTGTTCCATGCCAACCAGGCGTTGGTCGTCATTGATTTTCACAATCATATATCCTTTAGTCTTTCTATAACATGTGTTTTGGACTGTGCTCTGTGCCAATCTTTTAGTCCGTCAAGTATCTTGTTTCTTTGTCTTCCTCTGTCTCTTTTTTCCTTCCAGTTTTCCTGTTGTCATTAAGTGTTCCAGTTTGCCTCTTCTTACAAGTTACAATAATTAGTGTATGAGTATGCAACTATACGGGTGTCTGAGTGGCGAAGTGGTTAGTGCACTGGTCTCTCATGGCGAAGGTCGGGAGTTCGAATCCGGGCGGAGGCACCCCAGTCACCCACCTGTAGAAATGGGTACCCGACTTCTTCCGGAGTTGGGGAAGGAAAGGCGGCCAGGCGTGATACTGACCATATCACCCTCTAGTGTGCTGACAGGTCAAGGAAAATATGGGCACTAGCACCACATATCCCTATGTGCCTCTAAGGCATGACAAGATTACCTTCACCGTTACCTTTTATATAACTGTACACGAGGCCACTGCAGTAAAGCTGTGATACCAAAATGTATAAACTAGGAAAAAAAGTAGGAACAGCTTTATTACTTAACGAGTACACAATTGTGACGTTTCGGCGTGAGCCTTAATCATACAAAAACACATTATTACATCATGTCCTACAAATCTGGACTGCTGCGTTCTGATCTTTGCCATAATTTCTCTCTTTTTGCCCAGCCTCGGTTATAACCTCTTCATTTGTTTTCTTTTCTATCGATGATATTCTCATCATTCTTCTTAGGAACCATAACTCCGCTGCTTCCAGAAGATTTTGAGCGCTCTTTGTTATCGCCCATGCTTAGCATCCGTATAATAATAAGCATTCGATGTAACACTGAATAGCTCTCTTTCTGGTGTTCATCGACAGAGCATTATTACGCAGAATGTTTTTTCATTTCCATAAATATTGACTTGGCTTGGGCTGTTCTCCTCATTATTTCGGTTTCGCATCTTCCGTCTTGTGTTTGTTATTGTTCCTAAATACTTGAATTTGTCCGCTTGCTTTAGTTCTGTCCCTCTTACTCTGAGGCCACATTTTTGCTGCTGTTTCTTTCTTGGATATGACCATGACCTCTGTCTTCTTATTAGATTTTTTAAATTATATTTTATTTGTAACTGGCCCCGAAATTTGACGGTAAATGCCCAGAGGCTTGATAGTAAATGACCTCGAAGCTTGATAGTAAATGACCTCGAAGCTTGATAGTAAATTACCTCGAAGCTTGATAGTAAATGACCTCGAAACTTGATAGTAAATGACCTCGAAGCCTGATAGTAAATGACCTCGAAACTTGATAGAAAATGACCTCGAAGCTTGATAGTAAATGACCTCGAAGCTTGATAGAAAATTATCTCGAAGCTTGATAGTAAATTATCTCGAAGCTTGATAGTAAATTATCTCGAAGCTTGATAGTAAATTATCTCGAAGCTTGATAGTAAATGACCCAAAACAGTTTTCGTTACAGTTTTTAAGAGTCCTAAAGGTATTTTTCTAAAAATCTTAGAAACAGTTTTCCACACATTCTTAAAAGCAGTCTTTTCTAGACAATTTTTTAGTTTCCTAGACAGTTTTCTAATTTTATACACGGTCTTAGAGACAGTTCTCTAAGTAGTTCAAACAAGCTCTGCGTCATTTGCTATCAGGTCTCGAGTCATTCACTATCAAACATCAGGTCATTTACTGAGGGGCCTCGGAGCATCTGCTATCTGGCCTCGGGGTCATTTACTATCGGGCCTCGGGGTCATTTACTATCTGGCCTCGGGGTCATTTACTATCGGGCCTCGGGGTCATTTACTGCCGGACCTCGAGGTCAATTACTTTCAGCCCTCGGGCCCCGCTCTATCCAAATACTTTAAACTGTAGGCGAAAACAGGCCCCGACGAGAAAAGGGTCCAGCCAGTGCGTCGCTCAGGGGCCCTTTGGGGGGGTTCCTTATTTTTGTGGACCCGGAGGCCTTGGGGGAGGGGGCCCGTAATGGATGAAAACAGAATAACCAAATTAATACGGTATGCAAGAGGAGAGAAATGGTATTCCACCAACTTTTAAATTTGGACAAAAACTCATTGAATCTGATATGTGGACGAAAAAGATCGTTCATTCATTCATTCATTCATTCATTTGCATGTCCCTTGCGGAACTTGCCTCCCAAACAGTACTCCTGTAGGCCTCTCGGTTGTGAACAAAATGGCCTGCCGCTGCTGCATCCATTTGCAGATCGTCAACGATGTCTTGCAGCCATCTTCGCGTTGGTCTTCCTCTCTTTCTTTTTCCCATTATGTATCCTTCCAAAACGGTCTTCTCTAGATTATCATGACGTTTAATGTGTCAAAAATATTTAAGTTTTGCTCTTTACTAGCCAGCTTTCTTCAATATTAAGCTCTTATAGTATAGATATATTTGTTCTTTTTTGTGTCCACATCATTAACATCTGAAATGTTTATAGATCGCTTGTCGTATGTTGGTGGACGGGTCATGTTTTGTTCACGAGAACAAACTGGTTCACAAATTTAGAACTGGTGGTTTAAAGCGGGTTTTAAAAAAAAAAGCATTGAAAACAGAAAAAGTTTAATTAGTTTTCTTTTTACAGCTCAATTTTTTGTTTAGATTTAATCGACTTTCAATTCACAAGTACGAGGGGAGTTCAGAAAGTAATGCACAAGATCGTTTTTTTCATGAGCTGTTTAGTCAAAAAGCATGAAATTTATACATGAAATACATGGATATGTCTTGTAAACATCGGTATTATTCAACATAATCTCCATAAACTTGTACGGCTTTACGCCAGCACGAAACAAGTGCATGTATTCCTAGCCCGTACCAGATTTTCTCTTGATTATGTAGCCATTTCTTCGCTGCATGAATCACTCCTTCGTCATCTTCAAATCTTACCCGTCGGAGTGCATCTTTAAGTGGACCAAACAGATGGAAATCAGAGGGTGCCAAATAGGGACTATACAGTGGATGGGGTAGTAAAGTCCAACCTAATTTGGTGATTGCTTCCAGTGTTGTCAGACTTGTTTGAGGGGGCACATTGTCGTGAAGGAGACTCAGGTCTGCTGGATTCTTGTGTGGCTGAACTCTGCGAAAACGTTGATTGAGTTTTTTTCAATGTCTTAATGTAAGCTTGCGAATTGATTCTCTCTCCTCTTGGCATAATATCCACAAGAATCACACCTTCAGTGTCCAAAATAAAACAGTGATCATGACCTTTCCATCTGAAGGAGTTGTCTTGAATTTCTTTCTTCGTGGTGACTGTGGATGATGTCACTCCATTGACTGTCTTTTTGTCTCAGGTTCAAAATTATGTGCCCAGGTTTCGTCACCTGTTACGATTTTAGCCAAAATGTTCTCTTCGTCAGCATTGAAACGTTCCAACAATTCTGAAGAAATTGGTTTCCTTTCCAGTCGATGTTCATTTGTGAGACTTCGAGGAACCCATCTTGGGCAAAACTTAGAAAATCCGAGAGCTTTTATAACTACATTTGCACTACCTTTGCTGACTGACAGCTTTAAGCAGTGATACGCCTATCAGTAAGAATAATGCCCTCAGCGCATTTCAACATTTCTGCCTTGGTGGCTGTGGCAGGACGTCCACAGCGCGGCCGATCATGCAACTCCTTATCTCAACTTATTGATTCTTTAATTCTCTGAACCCAGCGACTGACTGTACTCCTGTCGACTGCAAAACTTCCATACACATCACATAGACGCTTGTGAATCTTCACAACAGTTTCCTTCTCTGCAACGAGAAATTCTATCACAATTCGTTGCTTATACCCTACATTTCAACGGCTAGGGCAGCCATATTCTTTCGCCAGTTGCGGTGCAATCTGGTTCACACAATCGGTACATGCCATATTTAAAGTGTGCAAAGTTTCACGCTTTTATCTTCATTATTAGCTGAACAAAAAAAAAAAGATGTGGTGCATTACTTTCTGTAGGCGCCTCGTATTTTAATTACCTTTTTGGTCCGCGTATCAGATTCAGTGAGTTGTTTTTTTTTTTTTTTGTTTTTTTTTTTGGTCCAGATTTACAAACGGATGAGACTTTTTGTCCAATTTTTTTAGATTTCACACATAAATCTTCAGAAATTTTTTTTTTTTTGGGTTACTTGACGGATCAGTTATCACCCTGGCCCCCAAAGTTTAGAAAAGACAAAGAATTTAGACACGAAAAAAAAAAAGAAAAACTGACATAATTTTATGCATGAGAGAAAGAAAAAGAAACATAGGATTTTCGAAATAAAAATAGACACAGAATTTTAGACACGAGAGAAATAACAAGAAACAGAATTTCAACAAAAAAAAAACATAGAATTTTTTTAAAAAGACAAATAGACATAGAATTTTAGAAAAGAAAAATAGACATAGAATATTTTTAATAGACATAGAATTTTTTAAAAAAGTAAAACAGACACAGACTTTAAAAAAAAAAAGAAAAACAGGCATAGAATTTTAAGAAATAATAACAGACATAGAATTTTTTAAATAAAAACAGACATCGAATTTTAAAACAAGAAAAATAGACATAGAATTTTTTAAAAAAAGAAAAACACACAGAATTTTTTAAAAATAAAAACAGACACGGAATTAAAAAAAAACAAAAAAGAAAAACAGGCACAGAATTTTAGACAGAGAGAAAAAAACAACAAAAGAATGATCTTGGCCAGAACTAGGGACTAGAGTCACAGCAGTGACGGCCTAACTATCACCCTGGCCCCCCCTATAGCTTATCTTTGTAAGGCCCCCCTCCCCAGTCCATCTTCTGATATATGGGCCTGATTCCCCTATAGATGTGATCTTTATATGATATTTGCAAGCACAACTTACACGTCACTGGTCTCTTTTTTTACGATTACACCGGACTGCTGGTGTAATTAACTACAACTTTTACATTCACTGTCACTTTTACATTCACTGTCACTTTTACATTCACTGCCACTTTTACATTCACTGCCACTTTTACATTCACTAACACTTTTACAGTCACCATCACTTTTACATTCACTAACACTTTTAATTCTCTGTCATTTTTACATTCACTACAACTTTTACATACACTATTATTTTTACATTCACTACCACTTTTATATTCGCTATCACTTTTACATTCACTACTACTTTTACATTCACTACCACTTTTACCTTCTCTGTCATTTTTACATTCACTACAACTTTTACATACACTATCATTTTTACATACATTACCATTTTTACATTAACTACCACTTTTACATTCACTACCACTTTTACATTCACTACCACTTTTACATGCGCTACCACTTTTACAGATCCAGTTAGGAGAGCAAAGACACACTACTCAAGCTGAGACACTGATCAGCAACTCAAATGCTTAACTGCTTGAGATATAGTTTGTTTGTAGTTAGTTTATAGTTGTTTATAGTTAGTTTATAGTTTGTTTATAGTTAGTTAACCGTGCTTGACCAAGACCCTATTCTACCTCCACAATTTGTGTCTCTCTTAGTAACAGACATGAGTAAATGTGATTCGGTTGGAAAGACAAATCCAGTCTTAAAAAACAAGCCATGCAAGAAGACACATGAGTCAGGATGAAAGTGGTAAAAATCAACGATCAATAGCTGACATGTTAGCGTTAGGGTTGGTGAACCATAGCTGACCAAGACCCTGTCCCACTTCTCAGTTAGTACCCCCCCTCCCCAGTAACAGGCCTACCCTGGCTAACTGGTCAAGGATCGCTATAGTCCCCACATGGTGGTGGAATCTGCTAAAGAAGTATTACACACCCCCTCCCCCCAAGTAACAGGCCTACCCTGGCTAACTGGTCAGGGATCGCTATAGTCCCCACACGGTGATGGAATCTGCTAAAGAAGTATTACACCCCCCCCCCCCAGTAACAGACCTACCTTGGCTAACTGGTCAGGGATCGCTATAGTCCCCACACGGTGGTGGAATCTGCTAAGAAGTATTACACACCCCCCCTCTCCTTGCGTTTTTAGCACCACTCAAGGACTGAAAGAAAAAGCCCGCATGACCTCCCTTCCACGCCCACACGATGCTCTACCCCCAACATCTTCATGACATGGGCTGCAAAGGACACCAGCGAGTTCCAGGGAGATAGACGGACACGACAAGACTCGGAATAATCCGTCTTTATTTTTCTGCTCGTTTTTGTCAATTCACAGAATAATAACGCTATAATATAGCAATTCATTCGTTGGCTCCACTCCCTGTGGCAGTAAATAATCGTCGTGTATTGACAATCTATTTACAAAACTGACAGCTTCTGGGGAACATGTTAACCATACTAAATACAGCAGGAACGAAAAAGGGCCGATAGCAGGAAACAAATCATGCGGGAGTTTTCGCTGAAGGGCCTGTCCAGAATCCTGGATGAACTGTTGTTTTTTTTTTTGTTTCCTACCCAGGGCGATTAATGGCACCTGTCTTGCGGAAAAGAATTTTGAAAACAAAATCCCTGGAAGATACAGCAGATGGAACACTTTATCCCTGTCATAGAGCTAATGTTACTTGCGTTACTTTTGTGGTGTATTTCTCTAACGGGCATTAGTTTTCCTTGTCAAAATCTTTACGTAAGCTTTGCCTCGTTGGCTCTGTTCGTATAGATATGAACAATCAAAGCCTCTTTTTATTATCTTCACTAACAGTTGTAACCTCCAAATAAAACGACGAGAAAAAGAACTTTTATCGAATTAGTCATATTTCTAATTCAATTTTACCATTCAAGCAACAACAAAAAATTATAAAGAGTCTCGGGATTTTCTACCTAACTAAAAACAATACAAACACGCACACACACATAGATTTGATTATTACTACAGAAAATACCATGACACGTTCTGACCTTTGTTTAGAAAACTGTCTCTAAAACTTAGATAGTACCTCTATGACTGTCCATAAAACTGTCTAGAAAACTTTCCTTAATACTATCTAGAAACTTTTTTTTTTCTAAAACATTTAGAAAACTGTCTCTAAGACTATCAATAAACTTTCTGTAAGACACTTAGGAAACTGTCTCTAAGACTAACTAGAAACTGTTTCTAAGACATTTAGAAAACTTGTCTCTAAGACTATCTAGAAACTTTCTCTAAGACAGACCAACCCATTGCACGGAGGGTTTTCACTGTTTTCAGGCTGGCCCCGGAAGAGGTTGGGGGGGGGGGGTAGTGGAGTGGGGGGAGGATTGTATTGGTTTACATAATTTCTCTTAGAGACCCTGAGCGGAAGTATACGTCAAGAAGAAGAAGAAGAGGAGGAGGAGGAAAAAGAATAAGAAGAAGGGAGGGGAGAAGAAGAAGAAGAAGGAGGAGGAGGAGGAGAAGGAGGAGAAGAAGAAGGAGGAGGAGGAGAAGAAGAAGAAGGAGGAGAAGAAGAAGAAGGAGGAGGAGAAGAAGAAGAAGGAGGAGGAGAAGAAGAAGAAGAAGAAGGAGGAGGATGAGGAGAAGAAGAAGAAGAAGGAGGAGGAGGAGGCCGACGACGACGACGAGGAGGAGGAGGACGAGAAGAAGAAGAAGAAGAAGATAACAACATCAGCAGTAATAATAATAAGAAAAAAAACAAGAAGAACTGGAGCAAGAGGTGATCATACTCATACGAGTAATGGACTTGCTATGATCATCGAGATAGCTGATATCAAAGAGAGCAAATAATAATTACAAAGATGAGTATGACCACACAAAGGAGACAAAGGGGAAATCGCATTAATCATTAATGGAAACGAAATTAATTATTAATGCATTATTCGGGTTCATCTGTTCTCCAGTCCCATGTCCATCATCTGATAAATGACATCCAACATTTCCATTTTTTTCAAAAGTTGTTTCATTGTTTTTGCTTTCTGAAACTTGTACACGATTTCACAAGTTTCCATATTCGTCACTTGCGATTCTCAAGTTTCTATCTATTTCAGCTATTTTTCTCATATCTCTATTTATCTCAGTTATTTCGATCCTGTTTCTATCTACCCCTGTTATTTTTTCTCATATTTCTATAAATCTCAGTTATTTTTCTGTCTATCAGTTATCTGTCTAACAGTTATTTTTCTCACATTTCTATCTATCTCAGTTATTTTTCACACCTATCTATCTATCTATATATATATATGCAGGAAACTCTCTACCGTAGAGAGCGGAACAACAACACAACTCCTTCAGATCATCAGAGGAAGTACCCCCCTCAGACAAGTGTTTCGGCCCTTTAAACTCCTGACACTCTGAGGGGGGTGGGCCCCTCTGGGTCATGACTCCCAGAGGTCTTGTGAGTTGTTGCTTTTTTTTTTCGGTCCCGGGATCGAACCCATGATCTTCCAGTTGCCACGCGTCTTTAGCGATTTAGCTATGGAGGACTGGTATTGGTTGTGGCAAATGAAATTACTTATGCTCCCAATGCTTGTTTCGCATACTCCACAGCCAGCATGAGGCCTTTTCTGCTGTTTCTGAAAGGCTTCTCAATGCCCTTGCTCTTGCTTGTCCCTTTATGCCCAGTTGCTTACATAGGTCATATGCTGATGTTGCTATGAATCCTCTTGCTCCCACTTCTACAGCTATCACAGCTATATTCTACAGCTATATATATATATATATATATATATATATATATATATCGGTTATTTTTCTCATATTTCTATTTATCTCAGTTATTTTTCTCATTTTTCTATTTATCTCAGTAACTTTTCTCATATTTCTATCTATATTTTTCTAATATTGCTGTCTATCTCAGTTACTTTTCTCAAGTTTTGATCTTTAGTCCGTTACTTTTCTCAAGTTTCTACATTAGTTAGTTTCTCAAGTCTTTGTCACTTGCGTGTCCCAAGTTTCTATCTTTGTCAGTGACATTTGTAAAGATTCTATCTTTGTCAGGCACTCTTCTTAAGTTTCTATCTTTGTCAGTGACATTTGTAAAGATTCTATCTTTGTCAGGCACTCTTCTTAAGTTTCTATCTTTGTCAGTGACATTTGTAAAGATTCTATCTTTGTCAGGCACTCTTCTTAAGTTTCTATCTTTGTCAGTGACATTTGTAAAGATTCTATCTTTGTCAGGCACTCTTCTTAAGTTTCTATCTTTGTCAGTGACATTTGTAAAGATTCTATCTTTGTCAGGCACTCTTCTTAAGTTTCTATCTTTGTCGGCTTCTTGATTTAAGCTTCTATCCTTTGTCGGTTGCGTTACCCCCATATGCGTTTCCTTGTTTCATCTCTCTCTCTCTCTCTCTCTCTCTCTCTCTCTCTCTCTCTCTGAACCTTAAGTGCCCAGGGCACATGGGGCTTCTGCAAGGGTTTTCCACAAATGCCTGAGAGGCAGGGCCGTCTTAACAGCATCGAGGGCCCCTGGGCAAAGTAATGCACTGGGCCCCCACCATTCCTCTCTAACCTAATGTTAGGAATTCATAGATTTCCATGGGCTGGTTGGGCCCCTCATGCACTTGGGGCCCTTGGACATAGATAGATAGATAGATAGATAGATAGATAGATAGATAGATAGATAGATAGATAGATGGATGGATGGATGTGTGGATGGGTGGGTGGGTGGGTGGGGGGCTTGTGAGTGGGTGGGTGAGTGGGGGGCTTATGGATGGATGGATGGACGGGTAGGCAGGTAAGCGGGCGGACGGGCGGACGGACAAATAGATAGAGAGACAGGCAGACAGGCAGACAGAGGTACGGACGGACGGGTAAGTAGGTAGGCAGGCCGGCAGATAAATAGACAAGAGACAGATGTACTTCACCCACACAACAAAGCACCTCCATACACTAGAACAGACATACAAATGCAATATTAAACCGTAATAGGATATACTAAAGACCAGCTGTCTCATCGTAGGCGGGCAAGTAGCTTGTTTCGCATAATCGATAGACTAAGTTGCTATGAAAGTCCGTTACAACTCGAGGACACAACAGGTTGAAAAGTGCAACACCTGGCGCTGGAAGTTGATGATGAAGATGATATTATGAGAGAAACTTAGATCGATCTGCTGACTGTTTAGCACTCTAGATGTTTGTTAGACAGTTTTTGTGTGGTCTTCTCTCTCCCTCACTCTCTCTCTCTCTCTTTCTTTCTCTCTCTCTCTCTTTCTTTCTCTCTCTTTCTCTCTCTCTTTCTCTTTTCTCTTTCTCTCTCTTTGTTTCTCTCTCTCTTTCTCTCTCTTTCTTTCTCTCTCTCTTTCTCTCTCTCTTTTCTCTTTCTCTCTCTTTCTTTCTCTCTCTCTTTCTTTCTCTCTCTTTTTCTCTCTTTCTTTCTCTCTCTATCGTTCTCTCTCTCTCTTACTTATATGAAATCGAGTGTGTGGGTAGAATGAAAGATGGAATGATGAAGGGCAGAATGTAAGACGGGCTTGCGTGCCCAATTCATCACCCTTTCAAAATAAAGATCATTCATTCATTCATGCTCTCTCTCTCTCTCTTTCTCTCTATCTCTCTCACTCTTCGGTGGTTACTGAAACAGAGAGCAGAGCATGTATGGGCGGACCCCGACTGCAATGATGCTAATTTCTAGATCCAAGATTCAAGATATTTGTGGGCAACAGAGGAAGAAGACGCCCATGAAAGAAATGGAGTGAGAAAATTACAGAAGCATTAAATACCCTATTATAGTAAACAAATCCCAGAGGTTATCAAGACGTCTATCTGTCCCCTCAAAACTTAAAGGTATATGAGGAAGGAGACAAGACAAGACAAGATTCAAGACGTAACGCTGCCCGATTTCACTGAACCTTGATGTGTGAATCGGTCTGAAAAGAAACAAGATTTTTAAGTTCGCCTGGTCAGACAATGGGGACCGGCTAGCATTGTGGTTAGAGAACTCGTCTAGCAACCGAATGGTCGAGGGTTCGAATCTTCAACTGAGCGGGATTTTTTTTCCCGACCAGTACGGCCTCGAGGTTGACCCAGCCTCGTAAATTAGGTACCAGAGAAAATCTGGGAAGGAAAGGCAGCGAGGAAAGGAACTGGCCACCCCTACCTCATACACTGATGGCCCAGCTTAATGAGGTCTCTAACGCTTCATCCCCTACGCCATTTGCTAGGGGGGGGGCCACCTGGTGTTCGGGGGAAGCTGCTCTAAAACTGCTGGTCAGTGTGGACATCTTCCTGGCCGGAGAGAAAGGACTGACCATTATTATGTCTTCAGTTATTACGGAGAAGAGAAACCAGTAATGTCACGATCAAGTTTAATGAGCCGGTTTCTTCATTTTTGCCTCGTCCATGTAACATGTTCGTCTGCTTGTAAGGCTGTGCTGGAGCTGTCACAACATCTGTACACAACAAAATCGCAACGTAACTGAATTATCAGTCGCTGCTCGAGAACAGACTCCAAGAAGTACAACTCTGTATCACGGCCAACAGAGGGCACTCCACGGCGCACGAGAGAGGAAAGGGATAGAATAGGAGAACACAGACAGCATGAGAGAGAAAGGTAAAGAGAGGCAGAGAAGGAAGGAACGAACTAATAAACAATCTTATCTTGAAAGGGTGTAGATTAGGGCTGGCAGGCCCATCGAATGTTCTGCCCTTGCTCTCTAAACTTTCACTCAAACCCAGTCCTTCAACATTAGTTTAGTACTCACGTTACAAACGTATAGAAAAGCATTATTACTAGTACATATGAATTCAAAATTATTGCATATAATTACACATATATCTCTCTCTGAACCTTAAGTGCCCAGGGCACATGGGGCTGCATTTGTTTTTTGTCCCTTGCTTCTGTTTCTGTAGCAGTCTGATAGTTTTTTTACCAGATAGGGTTGCTGGCCCTATGCCGAACCCTCCTTAGTCGCCTTTTACGATCATGCGTGGTAGGGTACAGTGTAAATTACACATATATACTTCTTACCACCTCATTGCTTCGTATATGTAAATAAAGTATGCGATCAAGTTATTCAACATCTTTATGCATTAACCAGAAAAACGTAGACACAGACAGACAGGCGACAGACAGACAGGCGACAGACAGACAGGCAGACCGACGGACGGACTGACGGACAAACAGACGGACATCCAGACAGACAGACAGACGGACGGACGGACAGAATGACAGACAGACAGATAGATAGACAGACAGATAGATAGATAGATAGATAGATAGATAGATAGATAGATAGATAGATAGATAGATAGATAGATAGACAGATAGATAGATAGATAGATAGATAGAGCAGAATCAAAGGTAAAGGATAAAGACAAAGGTTGAGACACAGATAGAGACAAAGATGGAGACAAAGATAGAGACAAAGATGGAGACAAAGACAGAGACAAAAATGGAGACAAAGACAGAGACAAAAATGGAGACAAAGACAGAGACACAGATGAAGACAAAGACAAAGATAGAGACAAAGATAGAGACAAAGATAGAGGCAAAGATAGAGACAAAGATGGAGAGAAAGACAGAGACAACGTTTGAGATAAAGACGGAGACAAAGATGGAGACAAAGATGGAGACAAAGATAGAGACAAAGATAGAGACAAAGATAGAGACAAAGATGGAGACAAAGATACAGACAAAGATGGAGACAAAGACAGAGACAAAGATAAAGACAAAGATAGAGACAAAGATAGAGACAAAGACAGAATCAAAGATAGAGACAAAGATATAGACAAAGATGGACACAAAGCTTGAGACAAAAATGGAGACAAAAATGGAGACAAAGTTTTCAAACAAAGATGAAGAAAAAGTTTGAGACAAAGATAGAGACAAAGATAGAGACAAAGATGGAGAGAAAGATAGAGACAACGTTTGAGATAAAGACGGAGACAAAGACGGAGACAAAGATAGAGACAAAGATGGAGACAAAGATGGAGACAAAGACAGAGACAAAGATAGAGACAAAGATAGTGACAAAGATGGAAAGAAAGATAGAGACAAAGATAGTGACAAAGATGGAGACAAAGACAGAGACAAAGATGGAGACAAAGACAGAGACAAAGATAAAGACAAAGATAGAGACAAAGATGGAGACAAAGATAGATACAAAGATAGAGACAAAGATAGAGACAAAGATAGAGACAAAGACAGAGACAAAGATTGAGACAAAGACAGAATCAAAGATAGAGACAAAGATATAGACAAAGATGGAGACAAAGATGGATACAAAGCTTGAGACAAAAATGGAGACAAAGTTTTCAAACAAAGATGAAGAAAAAGTTTGAGACAAAGATAGAGACAAAGATAGAGACAAAGATGGAGAGAAAGATAGAGACAACGTTTGAGATAAAGACGGAGACAAAGACGGAGACAAAGATAGAGACAAAGATGGAGACAAAGATGGAGACAAAGACAGAGACAAAGATAGAGACAAAGATAGTGACAAAGATGGAAAGAAAGATAGAGACAAAGATAGTGACAAAGATGGAGACAAAGACAGAGACAAAGATGGAGACAAAGACAGAGACAAAGATAAAGACAAAGATAGAGACAAAGATGGAGACAAAGATAGATACAAAGATAGAGACAAAGATAGAGACAAAGATAGAGACAAAGACAGAGACAAAGATTGAGACAAAGACAGAATCAAAGATAGAGACAAAGATATAGACAAAGATGGAGACAAAGATGGATACAAAGCTTGAGACAAAAATGGAGACAAAGTTTTGAAACGAAGATGAAGAAAAAGTTTGAGACAAAGATAGAGACAAAGATAGAGACAAAGATGGAGAGAAAGATGGGGACAAAGTTTGAGATAAAGACGGAGACAAAGATAGAGACAAAGATAGAGACAAAGATAGAGACAAAGATAGAGACAAAGATAGAGACAAAGATGGAGACAAAGATAGAGACAAAGATGGAGACAAAGATAGAGACAAAGATGGAGACAAAGATAGAGACAAAGATGGAGACAGAGATAGAGACAAAGATAGAGACAAAGATAGAGACAAAGATAGAGACAAAGATAGAGACAAAGTTTGAGACAAAGATGGAGACAAAGATAGAGACAAAGTTAAGGGTAGAGAAAGAGAAAAGATGCGAAAATTAAAAGAAGAAGAGATTTCAAAGAAAAAAAATTGAAAGAAACAGGAAAGCGTTCAAAGAAATAGAGATACACGGGAAGAAAAAGAGAAAGTAAATAAACAGAAGAAAAGGACAACAACGACAGACAAGAGATAACACAATTTTCCTTTTTTCCAAAAGATCTTACAGAATCACAACGAGACTCACTTCCGTCACAAAATGATATCCCAGAATTCCTTGCCTTGTAGCTCTTCCTGCCAGTGTCTCCCATCGGTTTTAAGCTGTCAGTTCCTCTTCATAAAACATCACTCATCCATGTCGTCATCATCGCCATCTGGACATTTTATTTACATGAAAGTTACAAGCCGGCTTCATAATCTGACTTCTAATATACTGTACACTAGAAGGTTCTTAACTGTTCACTGTTGAAACCCCTAAATTGTTGTTTAGTATGTCATCATATCTACTTCGCCATACTGTCGAATATCATCATCATGATCATAACTACTGATAGCTATCATCGTGGCTTGAAAGGATGTCAGTAGTTTGGTCTCACCTTACACACGAATAGCAGGGAATAGACTAACTGTAAGACAGTTGTCATCTAATAACTTTCTTTTCAACTACTGTCCAGAGATGGGGGCCCTACGGCCCCAGCTTTTAGTTTACGAGTAAGAGCATCGTCTGTTAAAGACCGCTGCTGTGTGGTAAGAATACTGTGTTAAAAGATAAGAGCCATGGAAACCAAAAAAGTAGTAGTAGTAGTAGTAGTAGTAGTAGTAGTAGTAGTAGTAGTAGTAGTAGTAGAAGAAGAAGAAGAAGAAGAAGAAAAGTAGTAGTAATAACAGAAAAACTGACCTCCATGATATAAGGACATACAGGAAAAACTGACCCCCCCCCCCCCATGATATATGGACACACAGAAAAACTGAAGATAAAAAAAAACACAAAATACAAAAATTCAACAGTGAATTATTAAAGCATAGAAAAACTTGACAATAAAAAAGTTTTGGCCGCAGAGTTTCAGCAAATGTTTGCTTTCTGTCTTGTCTTTGTTTTGTCTAGAGTTTCCAATGATAATCCTATTTATTTTACTCCAATCCTACATTTATATATAGAGTTATGATATAAGTGACAGCTTCTTTGTGTCATATACTTCGTGTCACTAAAACTGTAACACCTATTTCGTGTCATCTACACTGTATCATCTACTTCATGTCTCCTAATCACTTACTTCGCGTCACCTACATTGTGTCGCCTACTTTTTGTCACCTACACTATCAGCTCCAAAGTATCACCTACTTTGTTTCACCTACACCCTATCACCTCCAAAATGTAACCTACTTTTTGTCACCTATACTATCTCAGCTCCAAAATGTCACTTACTTTTTGTCACCTACACCATATCAGCTCTAAGGTGTCACCTACTTTGTGTCACCTACATATCTCAGCTCCAAAATGTCACCTACTTTTTGTCACCTACACTCTATCAGCTCCAAAGTGTCACCTACTTTTTATCCCCTGCACCCTGTCAGCTGCAGAGTGTCACCTACTTTGTGTCACCTACTTTGTGTCACCTACTTTGTGTCACCTACTTTGTGTCACCTACATATCTCAGCTCCAAAATGTCACCTACTTTTTATCACCTGCACCCTGTCAGCTGCAAAGTGTCACCTACTCTGTGTCACCTACTTTGTGTCACCTACTTTGTGTCACCTACTTCGTATCAGTTTTTGTGTGTCAAAGTCTCACCGCCGCTAGTCAGAAAAATAAACCGATATTTAACATCTCAACTAATTCATCCAGCTCAGTCCCCATGGATTATGCAGTGAATAAAATCCAGATCCCCAGGGACGTGTGTCAAACACACGTCTTGTCTGTATCGACCTGCAATGCGAGCCACAGCTGTCATTTCCGACGCAACCTAACAGGTCGAGTTTGTGAAATAGCCAGAATTTTTTTTTTCTTTTAACTGAATCTTCACAATTTTTTTTTGTTTTGTTTTCGTTGGATTTTCGATTCGCTCTAACGTCTCAAGACTATGCTACCGAGCGTCTAAGTGGCACTACAGCTAATTTCAGGGCAATCAGCTCTGAAATGGTGTCGGGGAAACTCGTAGAAGAGGACAGAAGGTCACGAAAACTGGGGCTCAAGAAGCAGTGTAATCCTGTCTCAGTGTGGGGCATTACTCAATATTCTGAAACGACTTTTTGCTCAATTATCTGCAGGCGTTTTGTCGAAATATTGGTTGCGTATCGTGTCTGTAAGCTGCATGATTTTTTTTTCAGAATCATTTTATACTTATATGCCTTATAAAATATCCACTTTCAGCCTCTTTCATTCCTTTTATCGCTGTTGTTATTATCATTTTTAAGCGGCAATAAATCGATTCTGAGGAGTTTACATTAAATCAGTGGTTCTATAATATCCTTTTCGGACTGCGACCTTCTTGTCTTAAAGGCTACATCCCAAGCGCCCTTCCTCAAAACTTTTTTTTTTCACTCAGTTGCTTCTGGCGCCCCTCCATGGCTTGTGTTTTCCGCACACCCCCCCCCCCGCCCCCCCGCCCTGGATTATTCCAAATATTAATCGAAAGTAAGTCTCCGAAAAGAGCAAAATTCTTCTCATAAATCGATGGACATTACACGCTACAGTCTCACAAATAGAGGCACATTACACGCTACAGTCTCACAATTAGAGGCACATTACACGCTACAGTCTCACAAATAGAGGCACATTACACGCTACAGTCTCACAAATAGAGGCACACTACACGCTAAAGTCTCACAAATAGAGGCACACTACACGCTACAGTCTCACAAATAGAGGCACATTACACGCTACAGTCTCACAAATAGAGGCACATTACACGCTACAGTCTCACAAATAGAGGCACATTACACGCTACAGTCTCACAAATAGAGGCACATTACACGCTACAGTCTCACAAATAGAGGCACATTACACGCTACAGTCTCACAAATAGAGGCACATTACACGCTACAGTCTCACAAATAGAGGCACATTACACGCTACAGTCTCACAAATAGAGGCACATTACACGCTACAGTCTCACAAATAGAGGCACATTACACGCTACAGTCTCACATATCGAGGCACGTTACACCCTACTCTCTGTAGCGGTAAACCGCACATCATGCGTAAAGTCAGTCGAATGTAGACCAGACAAAATATCATCAAACAAGCCAAAGAAAAAGGACAGAGAAGACTGGAGAGACTTTTCCCGTGGTCTATATTCCCAAGGGAGTGACAGACAATGACAACGATGAAACTAGAAAAAGGGGAAGTGGGAGTGGCGCAGTGGTTAACGCAGTACTCTCTCATGACGAAGGTAGGTGGTTTGAATCCAGCTGGAGGCGCCCCAGTCACCTAGCTGTCCGATTCGGTAAACAGCGAGCAACAGGTGACCAAGATCCTGTCCCACTTCTCTGCTGGTAGCCGGCTTCTTCTAGAGCTGGGGAAAGAAAGGCGGCTAGGCGTAACGCTGACCACATCACGCCGACAGGTCAAGAGAAATAAGGGCCCTAACATCATTCCCACAAGGCGCCTCCGTCAGGTGAAAAGACTGTCTTAAAGTAAAACGATAAGAGCTATTTTTAGCCTTCTTTAGCTTTCAACACTGTCAAAACAAAGGCCATGAAAGTTAGCAGAATACCAAGCCTATTGAATGTACGCTCGTATACACTGAAGACAGCAGAATACCAAGCCTATTGAATGTACGCTCGTATACACTGAAGACAGCAGAATACCAAGCCTATTGAATGTACGCTCGTATATAAAGAAGACAGCAGAATACCAAGCCTATTGAATGTACGATCGTATATAAAGAAGACAGCAGAATACAACAAATGAAAGAATTCAAGTATCTTGGATGCATGTTCACAGCAGATGAGAAGCGCGATAAAGAAACTGATGTTAAAACACAAAGAGCCAATTCTGTTGCATACCAGCTATCCCTGCTGCTTACACATCCCTACATCCCACTTGAAGGTAAGAGAAGACTATTCATACCAACGTCATGATAATTTATAGAAGAGAGTCCTGGAAGGGTACATAATGGGAACAAAGAAAAAGAGGGAGATCAAGGCGAATGACGGCTGGCAAGACATCGTTGATGATCTGCGAATGGATGCATCAGCAACAGGGCATCTTGCTTGCAACCTAGAGGACTACATGAGAGCTGTTAAGGAGGCAACGTTCCCCGAGTGAAATGCAAATGACTGACTGAATGACTGCTGTGTTACCAGTGCCAGACATGGGCACTTACTAAGAAACAACAGAACAAAATAACCACATGAGAAACGAGATGCCTCTGGAAAGCACCATAAGACAGATGCTAAGAACTACACCACGTCTACGACACACGGAGAACCAAAGAATCACGTGGTTCGGCCACGTGATGAGAAAGACACACTCACAGCCCAGCCATCAGAGTCTTCGGCCAAAGAACTACAAAACACAGATCAAGAGGAAGACCCAGAAAAGAGATGGATAGATTGTATCAGAGACTTGTCTTGTCTTGTCTTGTGCTATCTCCCTGTAACTGCGAGCTGGCGTTCTTTGCAGCCGGTGCTGTGGAGGCGTTGAGGCACAGCATCGTATCGGCGTGGGAGCGGGTTATGGCAGCTATTTTTTCAGCCTCACAGTACAGCTAAAAAGAAGGGGCATGTGCAGTGCTTCTGTAGCAGACTCCACCACCGTGGGGACTATGACGATCCCTACCCCGTTAGCCAGGCTAGGCCTTTTACTAGAGGTACCAACGGAGAGGTGGGATACGGTCTTGGTCAGCTATGGTTCGCTAACCCTGATGCTAGCATATCAGCTATGGTTCGCTAACCCTGATGCTAGCATATCAGCTATGGTTCGCTAACCCTGATGCTAGCATATCAGCTATGGTTCGCTAACCCTGATGTTAGCATATCAGCTATGGTTCGCTAACCCTGACGCTAGCATATCAGCTATGGTTCACTAACCCTGACCCTAGCATATCAGCTATGGTTCGCTAACCCTGACCCTCGCATATCAGCTATGGTTCACTAACCCTGACGCTAGCATATCAGCTATGGTTCACTAACCCTGACGCTAGCATATCAGCTATGGTTCGCTGACTGCCTCATCAGACAGCGTCTTCACCCCCCCCCCCCCCAGGTACCAGAGAAACACTCCATAATTATAGCATGACCGTCACTGAGGCCACCCATTTGGCCCCAAAACGCAAACTGCATCTCCCCTGGACACTTCATGGTAAAAGCAGAAGGAGAAAGTAAGGTAATTTAATTTTAGCTTGTATCGGGTTTTTTAAAATACTCCTTCTATCCCAGTGATTCTCAACATCCCAGACTGCCCCCGAAACCTCCCCTATATATTAAATTACCATACAGAAAGGACTGTCGCCAGTGTTCAGTCTTCTACGGTGGGAATTACTGAAAGGGAGATAATTTACCCCCAAAAACATGTTTCCTCCCCTTGACTTAAAATTCCTTCCTGGGGACCCACATTGCCTGCTGTTTGAGAACCACTGTTCTGATCATTATGAAATCGATATCAGAATTTCATTATCTAATTTCAGTATTTCCGCTTCCTGCAAATGGCCGCCCCGCAAGAAGCGCGTGTTATCCGAACATTTTGAGACACGGCTCATCGTCTTGTCTGAGGGAATCCAGGACAGACTTTTTTCTTTTTCAATCAGCTTGTCCGATTTGGTACCCAGCAACCAATAGCTGACATGTTAGCGTCAGGATAGGCTTACCATAGATGACCAAGACCCTGCCCTCAACTTTTCCTTTAGTACCCCCCCCCCCAGTAACAGGCCTATCTTGGCTAACGGGGGGCATAGTCCCCCATGGTGGTGGAGTCTCCTAAAGAAGTACTACACACCTCCCTGATTTCTAGCTCCACTCAGGGGTTGGGAAACAAATAATAATCGCCGTAACCGACTCCCAATCCGACACTACGCAGTGCCTCAATATCTTCACGCCACCGGGTGCAAAGAACGCCAGCTCGCAGTTCCATGGATATAGCACAAGACAAGACAATCAAGAACAGAGGTACATAACATGCGAAAGAAGAAGAAGAAGAAGAAGAAAAATACAGACAGACCCCCGACTTACGTAGCATCGACCTTACGTATTTTAAAAAAAAACTACGACATGCATAATTAACGTACTTTTACATAAGAATCTGGGGTCGTAAAATATCACATAATGTATATATCAACACAATGGTCAGCAAGTCATTCGCATATCCCTTGTGGAATTTTGCCTCCCTAACAGGTCTCCTGTAGACCTCTCGGTTGTGAGCAAGACGCCCTGCTGCTGATGCATCCATTTGCAGATTATCAACGATGTATTGCAACCATCTTCGCCTTGATCTTCCTCTCTTTCTTTTTCCCCATTATGTATCCTTCCAGGACGGTCTTCTCTAGATTATCATGACGTTTAATGTGTCCAAAATATTTAAGTTTTTTCTCTTTAATCCTCTTTACTAGCCAGCCTTCTTTAATATTAAGTTCCTGTAGCATGGATGTCACACGGTGTAGGCGCCTTGTCGTGGCGTGACAGCTTGGCTACCCTGACCACCCCTAGAGCTATACCAGCGGGAGTTTTACTCCTGGCAGGTCGAACCAAGCTGGGAAGGTCTGCCCGGGTAGGGGTCAGACGAAACTTGAACCCTGGTCCTCCAGGGTGGGGGGGGGGGGGGTGGAGCATGGGACCAACGACCCCATCTCTGTAAAATAAGATTAGTGTTATGAAACAGATAGAGAAGCCTCGAAATCGGCATGTAGAAAGAATGGAAGAGAACAGACAAACGAAAATGATGTATGCTCAAGAGATGAGGGAAACAAGACCAAGGGGTAGACCAAGACAGAGATGGAAAGACAACATAGAAGAGGATATACAAGAAACTGGTGTCACAAACTGGAGAGAGAAGATTTAAAATAGAGAGGAATGGAGGCGAACTTTATCTGCAGCAATGATCCTTAATGACTCGGAAACCTGAAGAAGAAGAAGTATGGATATATTTGTTCTTTTGTTTGTGTCCATGATATTTGAAGAACTCTTCTGTAGCATTTACATTCAAATGCATTTATGTGTTTCTCAGCTGTTTTGTTAAGTGTCCAGGTCTCATAGGCATATATACCAGGTAAAAGATTAGAAATCAGCTTAAGCGCAGAACTGTACGTAGAGTCACTTGGAGTACGTCGGGGGGGGGGGGGGGGGGATTTCTGTACAAACAGTAGGGTAGCTAAACCTGGTCACAGTGTTTAAATCTTTGGCTGTAGGTTTTTGTTGCTTGTTGTAAAAATCTGGAGCAAAACATTGTGGACTTCATCCTGGCAGATTTAGGGTGGAGGGGGTGGGGGTGGTGTGAAGACGCTGTCCGATCTGCCAATCAACGACTTATAGCTTGACATGCCAGCGTTAGGGTTAGCCAACCAGATGCTCAAGACCCGTGTACCACTTCTCCACTGGTACCATCAGTAACAGGCCTAGCCTGGCTAGTGATTGCAGGAACCGCCGTAGTCCCCATGGTGGTGGAGTCTACTAAAGAAGTACTCAGCACCCACACCCCCCCCCCCCCCGCTTTTTTTTTTAGCTAAACTTATGAAGTCTGACGGGATGGTGTGAGAGGAGATCACTAACTGAACTGATGGCCTGCATGAAGGATCGGGTACTTTGGAGAAGCATAATAGCCAACGCCAGTCGGGGCACGGCACCTGATGATGATGATATGAAGTGGGGAAAAAAATAGCTGCCAAAACCCCTCCCAGGCAGATATGATGCTGTGCCCCAACATTGTCTTGTACTATCTCCCTGCCGGCTGTTGCTCTTTGTTGCCGATGCTGTGGAGGTGTTGAGGCGCAGCATCGTGTCGGATTGGGAGCGGGTTACGGCAGCTATTTGTTTTTTTTTTCAGTCCCGGAGTACAGCTTAAAAAGCAGGGGGGCTTGTGCAATGCTTCTTTAGCAGACTCCACCACCATGGGGATTATGGCGATCCCTACCCCGTTAGCCAGGCTAGGCCTGTTAGTGGGGGGGGGGGGGGGGAACCAACGGAGAGGTGGGACAGGGTCTTGGCCAGCTATGGTTCATTGATTGCCTAATCGCACAGCGTCCTCACTCCTATAAAATTAAATAGAAAATATTCTAAAATCCGGGCGTGTCCCAGATGTAGACAGCCAGGCCCTCCATTACTAGCTCTGTGCTGGCCATAATTTATAATACTTTGCCAGCTGATGCTGTGATCATACGCCATTAATAACTATTCCATTAATATCAATAATTGATGACGTCGCATCTTTCAAGAAAACTTCACCTTTGTCCTAATCTTGCAACGTTTTCCTTTTGCATCAATTATTCCTTCAAAATTCCACAGCTTTATTTTTTTTTTTGTTTCGTTTTTTTTTAACTATTTGCTGCTTGTTTTTAAGTCATTGAAATTTTTGTTCAAAAAGTTTATAACACCGATTTTTTTCAAAAGCGATATAATGATAGCGTTTATCTTCTATATTGGTGTATATTCTCTTTGCACGTCGAAGTATTCATCGACTACGTTTTCTAATTTCGACTGACAAAAATCTATTTCAAAACTGCAAATTCTTACTCCGTTATTTCAAAACCACCGAGTTATTTACGGTATTTATGTGTGTTGTATAGTCTCACTGTACTATTTTTACTGTCGGCCATTTTCTACCCTTGATCCATGTGCAGCTATTATTAGTTAAAAGACTCGTTCACACAAGTATGCTGAGTTCATTCACACTTTGATACCATACTACTTTCTTATACACAGAGTTCCGCTTCTTTTTCTTCTACATTTTTTGAAATAAAGCATTCAAATACCTTGGAGCAGTAATAACTTCACATGCGAAATGCAGAACAGAAATTAGGAACAGAATAGGCCAAGCAAAGACTGCATTTCAGAGAATGAGAAACATATTAGCTAACACATCTTTATCAATGAATGTTAGAAAACGAGTCCTAAAATGCTATATTGAACCTATCTTGTTATATGGAAGTGAATCATGGACAATAGGCAAGTCTGCACAAAAATCATTGGAAGCAGCAGAAATGTGGTTTATTAGAAGAATGTTGCGAATCCCCTGGACAGCAAAAATAACTAATGAAGAATGTATGAGAAGAGCTGGAGAGACAAAAAAATCTTGTCAAAAAGATGAGAGAGAGACAGTGTACTTTCATAGGACATGCAATTAGAAGACGGGGCATTGAAAATATTATAACAACAGGAAAACTAGAAGGAAGAAGATCAAGAGGAAGACCAAGAGAAATGATACTGGACAGTCTGACGGGATGGTGTGAGAGGAGATCACCAGCTGAGCTGATGGCCTGCATGAAGGATCGGGTACTCTGGAGAAGCATAATAGCCAACGCCACTCGGCACGGCACCTGATGATGATGATGATGATGACTCATTTTAGTCAAACTGTCCAGAGGAGATGAAAAAAGGAAGTGTGTACCGAAGGAGGTAGGTTCCATCGTCTGTGCGTGGAGGCCAGATGTTATACGTTTGTCTTCCATGCTGTGCCAAAATGTTTATTCATGTTACTGAAGCACGGCATTAATTTTCATCTGTTACCTGGCAGGGCATAAACATACTTCTCTGTTGGAGCTTGCCAAGTTGTACTTTACTAAGCTTTCCTGAATTTTATTTTCTATTTGTTTGGTAAATCAATTGTAACAAGCGCGGTTATTTTTTTAAAAAATCGAAAATAAACTAAATTTAACACAGAACCTAAAAATGTTTTTAAACTTGTGAAAAAGTATGTCCGTCCGTCCGTTCGTTCGTCTGTCTGTCTGTCTGCTTGTTTACTTAAATTAAAATCGAATGTGTGGTAAGAATCAAAGATGGAGTGATGAAGGGCAGAATGTAAGACGGGCCTGCGTGCCCAATTTTTTTTTTTCACCTTTTGAAAATAAAGATCATTCAATCATTCATTCATTCTAATGATTATTTCAGGAAGAAATTTCAGAGATGAAATGTAGAATATCAGCCGGGCCTGCATGCCCACTTCATTTATCGTTTAAAACTGCAAGTTCGCCTGTACTCTCTCTCTCTCTCTCTATCGAAATTGCTGCATTTCATTGTCTCTAATTTCAAAACAAGTTTCTCTCGAAATATCAAACCTAATCAATAGTTTCATCATTCTGCCCGCATTTGCTCTGCCACTTGCGCTGCAAGGCGTGGCCAGACGGACACATAAATCATATCTAGCACACACAGAGAAAGAGAGATCTTGATGGTCACATTTTCCCTAAGTTGGGGCACACACGTTCGATCTTCCTTTGAACTTTGGTCTCGTTTAACAAAGACGACATGGAGGTCACCTTCAGAAAGGGGTTCATATTTACTCAGTTTCATCTACCGTGATTTTTCTATGAAGATTCCCCACCTCCCCCCCCCCCCCCTTCTCCCCCACCCAGTTTTTAAATATTCAACAACAGACAAATGTGCGTGAGAGGAGTGTAGATGTTAGTACATTGCCCTTTCAAGCTGAACAGAGTCGTTACACGTCCGCTTCTAGTTTGTACTATTCTGCTGAGCTGCGAAAATATTTATGTGTGTATGCTGGGACATTTGCATGCCTTCTTCTTCTTCTTCTTCTTCTTCTTCTTTAATCTCTTTGGAACTTCGAGCTGGTGTCCTTTGCAGCCGATGCAGCGAAGATGTTGGGAGCACAGCATCGTGGCGGTTGGCTATGTTTTCAGTCTCTGATTGAAGCTTGGAAAAAAAGAGCAGGGAATGTGCAGTACTTCTTTAGCAGACTCCTCCACCATAGGGAGTATGACGATTTCTGTCCTGTTAGCCAGGCTAGGCCTGTTGCTGGAGGTATCAAGGGATAGGTAGGACAGGGTCTTGGTCAGTTATAGTTCGCCTAGCCTGACACAAGCATATCACCTATGGGTGACTGACTGCCACAGCGGGCAGCGTCTTTGCTCCCTGTGTGAAGTGTTTAAAATCTTCGCTCCTTGTGTGAAGTGTTTAAAATCTTCGCTCCCTGTGTGAAGTGTTTAAAATCTTCGCTCCCTGTGTGAAGTGTTTAAAATCTTCACACTTCAAAGTCACGACAGCATTTGATGTAGGGATGCTATATAGAATAAGCTACATAGACAAGCTATATAGAACCTATACTACTTTTACGCGCGTGAAATATGGATCATGAATAAACAATTCGAACAAAGAATAAAGGCTGCTGAAATGTGGTTCTTAAGAAGGATGCCTTGCATACCATGAACAGCCAGAAGGGCAAATGAAGAAGTATTACTTATATCTTATATCCTTCCCGTGCCGTTAAACGTCACTCAGGACTCGCAAGGTAGTTCGCCAATTTTTCCTGTCTTCGGCGAGTCTTTCAACCTCATCAAGGGATTTTAAGAGAAGAAGTATTACAGCAGCTAAATAATATCCCAAACTGGTGCCATACATAAGAAAAAGACAATGAAAGTTTCTCAGGCACATCAGCAGACATAAAGGTCTCCAAAAAAAAATTAGTCACGGCTGGAAAGGTAAATGGCAAACGACAGAAAGGGCGAACAAGACAGACGTACCTGGATGCCTTGACAGCCATGGTCTTGTGTGAAAACGACAACTGAATTGATTAGAGACACGGAAGATGGAGAGAGATGGGGAGAGATGATCGCCTACGACTATCGGCATGGCACTGAACTGATCTGATCTAAAGCCAACACTTGTCCTCCCTGTCTCTCTTTTACAAGATAACCCCCCCCCCCCCAGGTCCCATATTTCTTGGGCCAGTCGGTCTGGAAAAATGCTCTAACTACTACACCACCGCGCCACTGTGAAAATAACTATCTGATACTCAATCTAACCGTGAAGTCAGTATAGTCCTGCATTATATATATATATTGGACACTCTGTATGCTAATTTAAAACTGATTCTCTCTCTCTATCTCTCTCTCTCTCTCTCTCTCTCAACATGGGGCTTCCGCAAAAGTTTTCCACACACCCCTGTCCTTTGCCCAGGTGAGCCCTCTATTGTTCAACATCCTCTCTGTTGTTTGTCTCCATGTCTCTTTTGATCTACCCTTACTTCTGCTCCTCTGAAGTGTCCATCTTAGTGCTGTTTTTTTTTTTTTGGTAGTGAGTCATAAATCATCTGGAGCATATGTCCCAACCATCGCCAGCGTCTTTCCTCATTAATTGCTGTCAGTGGCTTCATCTGCATTTCTGTCAACAAGATGTTATTTCTTACAGTGTTTGGCCAAAATATTCTTCTAATTCTTCCTAAACATTTAGTCTGCAAAGAATTCCGCTTGTTTTCTATAGAAAATAGACATAGGGTTCTAGAAAAGAAAAACAGGATTAGAAAAATGATTCTTCGCACGAAAATAGCTCTGTTTGTGCGCCACCTTATCAGATGAAATGCTCAGACGTGGATTCGGCAGAGTAATTGAAGCATGGGACGACGCAAATAGCCACAGCGACAGGAGAGAAAATGCTGGTAAACAAAGGACTGACATGGGAGACAACCAAGAAGGCGGAGAAGAACCGATAAAACCGGGAAATCCCCTGTTGCCAGCAGCCCCTATGTATCTTGCCAATGAAGTGACAAGAGTGAGAGAAAACTCGAACAATTCACTGTTCTAGGCTTCCTAACTCTTCTTATAGTCGCCTCCCTCAAATACCAAATGAAATATTGCGAATGAGAAAAAACACGACAAAGCACAGAAAATAAAACAAACAAAAAAAATAACGTTAACACCAAAAGGCCAGTTTTTATGAATATTTTCACATTTACGTAGAACGTTTGTTTCGCATTTCTTGTTTACAATTTCAGGAACCTTTAAGCTTAATTTTCTTTTTATGTGTTTATGTATGCCCGTATGCCTGTGTGTTTATTTTGCAACGCAAAAAAATGAATAAAAATGCACACAAAAAAGTATACGACAATGCAATCTCAGCCCAGAGGGGCTTGTGACGTTCTGCAAAGAACAAAAAGGTCTCTCCACTTTTCACGATCTTCATCCACGTTTTGTAGTGTCCCACCCGTCATGGATGCTGTCCATCCCAGTTTCTTCAGTACTTCCCGAGGTTGTCTTTGGTTGTCCTCTTTCTTTGCCATGAGATAGTTCGTTCGTTGTTTCTGAAAATAGAGGCACCACGGCAAACAGAGTTCCCCATATCTTCTAGAGCCCTTTTGTTCCAGTTATCAACTCAGAACAGGTGTTCCCAGTCAGCATGGACACTCCAGGCGCCTGAGGCCATTTCCGTGATTGATTCTTCCTAAAGTTTTGCTCGGGCAGCTGCTGTCGTACTCTGCAAACTCCAACAACAAAGGCCAAAGTCTAACCCTAAACCATGCAACCCCCCTCCCCTATATCTTTCGTTTACTTCATAGCATATCCTAAACTGCATTTATTTACTGACATCTATTTCGGTTGTTTAATCCTGTTTGCACTGTCTTGTAGCTGAGCATTCCAATCCTGTGGAAGCTGCTTTCCTCAACACTAGGGAGTCCGGTACCAATTTTTACGACTCTGCAGACTGAAAGACGCCGGTAACGGGACCCGAATTAACACCCTTCAAGATAGGAAGATTTCGGGCATATAGAGCAAATGGAAGAGCATAGACAAGCAAAGATGGTCTATATAGAAGTGATGAAAGGGGACAGAAAAAGAGGTAGACCTAGACAACGATGGCGAGACAACCTAGAAGAAGATATACTGGCTCCTGGAATCGACAACTGGCAAGAAACGATCAAGAACGGAGAGGGAAGTAGGCGTGTCTTGTCCGTAGCAGTGAGCCTCAATGGCTGGAAAAGCTGCTGAATTCAGCAACTGCTCAAAGAAGAAGAAGAAGAAGAAGAAAAAGAAAAAGAAGAAGAAGAAGGTAGGAAGACAGGTAATACGAACTAAATTAGTCGCGCCTACATACGCCAACTGTGACTTTCAACATATATCTCAGTGACATCGTGCGTATTTACACAAAGTGATGGAGCTACATTTTAAAAAAGCCATGGTACTGTTATACCAAAGAAAAAGGGCCAAAGAAAAAGAGGCAGACCACGTAAAACTCTGAAGAGGACATTGTTAAGAGAGGCCAAATTAACAGGCATAAAATCCCTTGATGAGGTTGAAAGACTCGCCGAAGACAGGAAAAATTGGCGAACTACTTTGCGAGCCCTATGTGACGTTTAACGGCAGGGGAAGGATGTAAGATATAAGATATAAGACTGTTATACCATAAAGGCACCGAGTGATATAGAATTGATGCTTTCCTTGACCTGTCCACACAAGAGGGCGATGTGGTCAGCCATCACCTCTGACAGCCAGGACGATCCGAGTACATATTTCTAGAACCGAATGTCTGGAGAGGGCCCTCCCACCAAAACTGAGCTGAGCCCTCGATCTCGCTGAAAGAGACGGGGGTGGGGTAGTGGAGGGCCCTCCCGGCAGAATTTAGCTGAGTCATCGATCTCGCTGTAAGAGACGGGAGAGGAGAGTGGGCCCCCCCCCCCGCCAGAATTGAACTGAGCCCTCGATCTCGCTGTAAGAGACGGGGGGAGTGGGGCCCCCCGCCAGAATTGAACTGAGCCCTCAATCTGGCTTATAAGAGACGATAACTTCTACGGCCCTCGCGCACCGTAATAGAAGTAGTGCCGGAGATCTTGTTTTTGGCGTATTAATACAACTCTCCCCAAAATCCACCCAATCAAAGTTAACCCAAGGCCCTGACTACCCCGCCACCGTCTGCTCGCTCCGGACAATACACGTTGCTGCTGGAACTTGTTTTTGATCTTTTTCTGAATATTCCAGAAAAATAATTCCTAAAATTCTATCACCACTCAAATAATTGCCCATATTTCATGATTTGCGCCAACAAACCAAGTGTCACAAACATTGAGAACGTAGAAAGAGTGAGCCCTTAAAAGTAGAAAAGGAGAGGGGGGAGTACGTCCTTATACACGCGCCATCGTTCGCGTATGGGAAATACTATTACGTACATTGACACTTTGTAACATAACCAAAAAAAACACACTTTAAGCCTTGAAGACACTAAACATTAAAATTGCAACAGATCGTAAGATCTCTCCAAAACAACCCTTATATTGTTGATAGAATTTGCAAGCCAATGCGAGTAAATGTTCAGAGAGCTATGTCTAACTAGGCAACCACGTAACAATTTCTTAACCCAGTCCATAATTTTTTTTTTTAATTACGGAGCGGTAACTTCCTCTCAAATCCCAGAACAAGCTATCAAGTGGAACACAACAGGTCGAAGAAAAAAGAGGCCAACCACGTGAAACTCTAAAGAGGACATTGTTAAGAGAGCCCAATTTAGTAAGCATAAATTCCCTTGATGAGGTTGAAAAGCTCGACGAAAACAGGAAAACTTGGCTAAACTACCATGCGAGAGCCCTCTACGATGTTTAACGGCAGGAGAAGGATGTAAGATGTAAGAAGAACTTCCTTTCAGTCTTTTTCTTCTTCAAAATGTACTCTGGCGAACGTGGAAATTACTTCAGTAGCGAAAGAGTTCGACTTTCATACTGTAAAGACTACAGCTTAAAGAGGGGGGGGGGGTATAAAACAAGCCTTTGAGTACGCGTTTCCTACATTCCAAAGTGAAGTAAACAGACTTATAATTCTGGACCTTATAACGCTAAGCGGCCTGGTTGGCTGAGTGGTTGAGTGCTCGGTCTACGAATCCAGTGGTACCGGGTTCAAGTCTCAGCAGTAGCATAGTCCCTTGTAAATTAGGATAGTATCATAATTATTATTATTATTAATGTCATTATTATTATTATTATTATTACTATTGGCATATTTAGTATAATTTATTAGTACTGATACGTAGAAACTAGGTCAGAAACGATTGAAAATACGAGAGGAACACTCTCACGACATTAGTAGTAATATTACGACAGGACGCCGGCAATAAAGGCAGGTAAAGAGGATTTACTCAGATAAAAACAGAACAGACGGAGACAGGCGGACACTGTGTACGCAGATCTGGACTAATCCCCTCATATGTATCGCAAACACCTGATACTTGATGAGAAAATTGCATAGACGGATCTGACGCTACAAACTGACACGGGACACATATTTGCTAATCCTAAGACACAATTTGCGCACAGTTTTGAAAAAAAAAGGAGGGGCTGGGAGTGGACCGACATGACCAGCTGACCAATGACAAGGAATAGGGGGTGTGTCCTATTGGACAATTGACTTACGACATATAAGTCAGTCAAGCAGTTTAAGAAGACACATAGAAGACACACAAGGAGAATTACCTGGCACGGAAGGTACTATGATCAACAAGGTGGTCCTTCCGTCAAGGCTAAGCTATTAATCTAAAAAAACCCTCACCACATCTAGCAGCACCATGTGGTGTGTACAAAAAAAAAAGAAAAAGAAAAAAAAAACAAAGAGAATTAGAAGACAGACACACAGAGGACACGCAGAGGACAAGAGAGACATGCAGGAAAAGCAGTTTAGAACGAGAAGTAGTTTTAGGACAGACTGAAGATGTGTTTCAAGTGATTATGAAGATGTGATACTTGTGAAACCCTGTGTAAAGTGATCCATATGAGGAGTTCACCACGTGCTGCAGATCTAAATATATAACAGAGTTTGGAATTGTTCCCGAATCAAGTGTAGAGTAATTTGAAGTTGAGAACATTGCTGAAGTTCTGCATCCAGAATATGATAGATCTGACGTCGTGAAACATTGTTTAGGTGATTCCGTGATGAACCAAGGAGATGCATTTTCTAGTCCAAGTGCGAACTATTGTATCTGAACGATTATTAGACAGAATTAAATGGAGCCTGTAGCTTGTGCAGGTACTTGATTTACTGAAACTTGTAGTATCTGTGAGATCATGCGTGACGTGTGTAAAGATAATGTCCCCATTAATCAAATAACATCTTCAAGCTTCAATACTATAATCACTCAGAAATATTGTATTTTATAATGCAGAAATATCTTTGATGCACGTGACGGAGTTACAGGACAGTATTAAGCAAAGAACACTACCTCGATTCGTCAATAATATAATAGTTCACAACCTAACATTGTTATACACCCAGCCTCTAAAAAAGTGGCTACCAGAGAAAATCTGGTAAGGTTAATGCGACCAGGAGTGATACTGACCATATCACACTTTCATGTGCTGAAAGTCTTCGAAATATGGGCCTAACATCGTATTCTCCAAAATGCCTTAATGGACTTTACCTTTTACCAGTATAGCTCCGTATGCACTTACAAACTTTCTTGTCTCGTCCTGTCTTGTGCTATCTCCCTGTAACTGCGAGCTGGTGTTCTTTGCAGCCGATGCTGTAAAGGTGTTGAGGCATAGCATCGTATCGGGGTTGGAAGCGTCAGTCCCGGAGTACAGCTAAAAAGTAGGGGTATGCAATGCTTCTTTAGCAGACTCCACTACCATGGGAACTATGGTGATCCCTGCCCCGTTAGCCAGGCTAGGCCTGTTACTGTGGGGTGGGGGGTTTACCAACGGAGAGGTGGGACAGGGTCTTGGTCAGCTATGGTTCGCTAACCCTGGCACTAGCGTATCCGCTATTTGTCGTTGATTACCTAATCAGACGCCGTCTTTACCCTCTGTATTTGCATACAAAAACAGTAATAATAATAATAATAAGAAGAAGAAGAAGAAGAAGAACTTCTAACTGCTACTCTGAAACCAACGCCATTGCTACTAGGCAAATAGCAAAACAAAACAAAACAAAACAAAAACAGACTCTCACTTAGGCTCTTAACCCGTTATAAGGTAGTGGATGAATACTGAGAGAGAGAGAGAGATTCATGTCTCCTCAGGAGATTGCTGGATATCTTGAGATTTCTGATGATTAAGAGCCAGATGATGATGGTGATGATGATGATGATGATGATGATATTGGTGGTGGTTGTGGTGGTGGTGAAAAGTTGGACACGAGAACTAACACGCATGCAAGAGCAATAGCAAAAAACATCACCGCTCTACAAAATACCACAAATTCACATCTATAATCTTCAATTTGCACTTTGCCTCGTCATTGTATCAGATAAAGTGCACAAATAAAGAAAACTGTGCACTTTCCTCTACTCTCTAAAGGGTTAAGTATAGCTTTCAACAACAACAAAAAAATAGTTACCAGTTTTCCAGTACAGCACGCCTTGCGTGTAGATACGTGTCTCCTATTTTTTATATAGGTGAACACATGTGTAGAACTCGGCTCCCGCCACGTCTCGTGGAAGATATCCTCTCAAACTACTGGACCACTCAAACTGACCTGTAAAGTTACACTCACGCGTGAACCAGGCGTGCTCCTTTAAAAGAATGAAAAGAACTCGCTTTGAACTCGAATCTGAACTGTAATAATAACAGATGTAATCAACACGTGCCTCCCTGGTGCCATCTGTTCCAACGCGCACACGCAAATGTGTGCTGTGGTGGTGTGTGTGAACGCGTGCGTGCCCTAGTGCGAGAGTGAGCTGCGAACGGCCTAGGGAGTTGCTGTGCCGGGTCGGGATTTAGCAGGCGCCGTGTGGCTTTAATGAATTCCATTTCTATGGCAACCCGTTCGACCACCTGCAGCGTAAAACGAGGGACTCCTGATATTTTAAAAATGCGCCATAATCAGCCATTATCGCTGGTTTCGGAGAATGGAATATGGCTACACGACGAGGGGACACCAAAGAGAACGGTGGATGAACAACACATAGAAGTCCTAAAAGCAGTCAGGCGAAGGCTGCGTGCTAAAATTTAAAGTTTGTCTGGTGAACAGTATTTAAAAATTTATTTTTAAAACAATGGACATGAAACTGACTTCTCCCATAATTGCGAGCTGTTGTTTTTTGCAGCTGATGCTGTGAAGGTGTTGGGGCACAGCATCGTATCGGATTGGGAGCGGGTTATGGCAGCTATTTTTTCAGTCCCGGAGGACAGCTAAAAAAGCAAAGTGTGTGCAATGCTTCTTTAGCAGACTCCACCACCATGAGACTAGGCGATCCTCCGTTAGCCAGGCTAGGCCTGTTACTAGGGGCACCAACGGAGAGGTGGGACAGGGTCTTGGTCAGTTATAGTCCGCTAACCCTGTTGCTAGCATGTCAGCTATGGTTCGCTAACCCTGATGCTAGCATGTCAGCTATGGTTCGCTAACCCTGACGCTAGCATGTCAGCTATGGTTCGCTAATCCTGACGCTAGCATGTCAGCTATGGTTCGCTAATCCTGATGCTAGCATGTCAGCTATGGTTCGCTAACCCTGCTAGCATGTCAGCTATGGTTCACTAACCCTGATGCTAGCATGTCAGCTATGGTTCGCTAACCCTGACGCTAGCATGTCAGCTATGGTTCGCTGATTGTTTCATCGTACAGCGTCTTCACGCCCACATGAAACTGAAAAAAACTAGCAAATGCAGCCAAAACAACGACCAATATTTCGACTACAGACATTCTTAATGGGCAGAAGATAATACAAATCAATACTTCTATATATACTTTAGTATCATCATTCTTTCACCGTAGACAAGTCTATAGATGCTTCAGTTTCCTCGTTAACGTTAACTCTTTCACCATAGACAAATCTATAGACGTTTCAGTTTTCTCGTTAACTCTTTAACTGCCAAACATGAAACCCTAGCCCACACTGAAAAGCTACCATTTTTTTTCAAACGGGGGGAAATGAACAGTGACTGAACACAGACACAGAATTTCCTATCACTGGCGCAAGTAATTCACAACCAGCGATAGTAATTATCCACACAGTTTTCCTCGATAAAATTTACCGAGTCCTGTTTTTAGCGGCCAGGTCGGGTAATGGACGGCAGCCGGGACACAAAACAGTGCCTTCGCTGCTTCGACGGACTCCATACTGAGTCGGTAAATGGAAAGGAAAGAAATTTCATTAATTTTATGTTTATCCGGCTACTGGCCATTTAAGCAGTGATTCCCAACTTGTGGTCCGTGGAGCACCTGCTCTCTGCGACGTATTATTAGGCGGCACACTGCCGCTTTGTCTATATGGTATGAAGTGAATTTTATTACATTTTTTAAAAAAAGGTAAGGTTCATAGCTTTGAAGTATCATAAATCAGTGGTCAGCAGGTTATATCTAGTTGGAACAAAGCAGTCTTTGTGTATAAAAAGGCTGGGACCCACTGGATTAAAGACAATTGAAATTAACTCTATTAGAAGCTGGCCACGTCAAACTGCTTCAGATCGCTCTAGTATACAGAAAACTGTGGCAATCTCTTTATAACTTCTCTTAACCCGAACTTAATCGCAGATATCCGTGTACCTTATCCCTGCGCACATGAGGGGTGTGGGTTGTTAGCCATGATAAGTCGAGTCTGTTGTCAGGTGATAACTGGGAATTCTTTTGTGCTGTGACTCTTGTGTAGACTGTTGCGACAGTTAGGCACATTCTTACATCCTTACAAACACGCGAAAGTGTTTTGCACGAACAAAGCCACAACGAAATGTAATAGTTTACTGAGTTTTCAGGGGCTTGTTTCCACTCCGGTAATGTTTAAGTGGGCAGAAGTTTGCGCACTTACGGGTGTGAAAAATCTAATTTTAGCTTCTAAAAATACGCACAATTCTGCACCATGGTGACGTCACAGGAAGCGCGGGGGTGCAAGGTCCAATATGGCCACTTGACAGTTGGAATGAGACTTTGTTGTTCATCATCATCATCGCAACCATAAGATTTCATTATCGTCAGATATTATCATTAAAGTTTTATGAACTAGGCAAGATTCTAACTTCCTTGAGTGTCACCGCTCCTTCGAATGTGGTGTCCTGCTTTGTATCTGCCCAACAGGGAAATTGTTGTCTGTTAAGATGTGAGATGCCAGTTAACTTTGTTTCTATGATCAACTGTATGTCTCACTTAGAGAAGGGGGAGGAGGGAGGGAGGGGAGGAGAGAGAGAGATCTGCTACAGAATAAGTGGACTCCATAAGTTTCGCAGTGACATAACTGGATTCTCTTCTCTAGAACAACTCAAGACACAATAACTTGCAGTCAATTTTTTTTCAATCATATTATCTCCAGTCACGAAAATGTCCACACTCAGCAAGTGTCTCAGTCAACTCCCTCGAAAACTGGTCCAATCCCGGCCCAGCTATCCTCCCCCACTCATCAGCTGACCAGGTGAACTGGAATCTGGTTTGGTTTCAGGCAGACTCACTCGTCAAGTTTTGGGTACTCTCGGCAACATGATCTATCCTACTGCTATATACCCAGGTAAGGATGGCTGCAATGGTTGGTTGGTTGGTTAATTGGTTGCCAGGCCGGTTGGTTGGTAGGTTCGTTGGTTGCTTTCTTTGGGGCTGGGTGGTTGACCGATTGGTTGGTTGGTTAATTGGTTGCCAGGCCGGTTGGTTGGTTGGTAGGTTCGTTGGTTGCTTTCTTTTGGGGCTGACTGGCTGGGTGGTTGACCGATTGGTTGGATGGTTAATTGGTTGCTAATAAAGGTAGTTAGAGGTGTATGGTGCAGTTTTACTAAGTGAGGGAGGGAGTGAGTAAATTGAGAAAAAAAACGAATAGAAAGTATGAGAATGTATAAATGTCATCCCTTTTAATTGGTTGCTAGGTTGGTCGGTTAGCAGGTTCTTGTTTCACTTTCTCCCGAATTAAACTTTTTGTCCTTTCAGCAATCTCTGTCTTTCTGATAAGCTCAGCCCCCGCTTAACGATCTGGCGTGTTAGTTTGCTATCCTTCTGAAGATAGTTTCGGTACACGCGCACGGCACCTTGAAGATAACACGCCTCGGGATTTGTTGACAATAACCAAGCAACAGGTGGCGTTCACAAGTGGAATATTTAAGGTCTTAACGGAGATTTATATTAGCTGGTACGTATTGTATAAAATGTAACGAACACGCAGTCTCCTGGAGTTAGTTGATATCAGGTGGGTCTTCTTTTGCTCTCGCTCTGGAAAAAAGGGCATTTGTTACGTTATTTCACAGTCTGCAACTAGGCTGTGGTATCTGCGCCTTTCCGCCTAGCACATCTGACTTCGGCAGTGGTATTTTATTTAGGACTAGGTTAGCGTTCCCATTTCGATCCCCAATTCCCTCGACCACTGTCTCTTCCCAGTGACATCACAAGGAAGTAGAACAAAGTCTTTGCTATAGTTCACTTCGAGTTGAAAATAGAATTGGAAAATACCAACCTATAAAACAAGGGGTGCGACAAGGATGTGTACTATATCCAGACCTTTTTTCTCTATACAGCGAGAATATTCTAAGAACAATCATCACAGAACCAGGCATAAAAATTGGAGGATACAATATTAACAACCTTCGGTATGCTGACGACACAGTACTGATAGCTGAGAACCAACAAGACCTGCAAAATCTCTTGGATAAAGTCGCCAAAGAAAGTGAACAGAAAGGCCTTACTTTGAACATCAAAAAGACAGAGACAATGGTTATATCTAAGAAACGGAATCCACTAGCATGCAGTATAAAATTAAACGGAACCATTCTAAAGCAGGTGCAGAAATTCAAATACCTTGGAGCAGTAATAACTTTAGATGGGAAATGCAAAACAGAAATTAGGAACAGAATAGGCCAAGCAAAGACTGCATTTCAGAGAATGAGAAACATATTAGCTAACACATCTTTATCAATGAATTTAGAAAACGAGTCCTAAAATGCTATATTGAACCTATCTTGTTATATGGAAGTGAATCATGGAGAATAGGCAGGTCTGCACAAAAATCATTGGAAGCAGCAGAAATGTGGTTTATTAGAAGAATGTTGCGAATCCCCTGGACAGCAAAAATAACTAATGAAGAATGTATGAGAAGAGCTGGAGAGACAAAAAAAAATCTTGTAAAAAAAGTAAGAGAGAGACAATGTACTTTCATAGGACATGCAATGAGACGAGGGGGCATTGAAAATATTATAAAACAGGAAAAATAGAAGGAAGAAGATGAAGACCAAGAGAAATGATACTGGACAGTCTGATGGGATGGTGTGAGAGGAGATCACCAACTGAACTGATGGCCTGCATGAAGGATCGGGTACTCTGGAGAAGCATAATAGCCAACGCCAGTCGGCACGGCACCTGATGATGATGATAGTTCACTTACTCTGATGCAAGCTACTGTGAGATACTGGTCGCTGACTGCTGTCTAAATTCAGCGTCACAGCTGGGACTTTGTTTCCCTTATCAGTGGTTTAGAAGTCTTTTGTGAGTGACGGAATACTGAGCCTCTTCTTCTTCTTCTTCTTTGAGCATCTGCTGAATGCAGCAGACAAGATACGTCTGCACTCCTCTCTGGTCTTGATCTTTTCTTGCCAGTTGCCGATTCCAAGAGCGCATATACGAGGTGCGACACACACACACACACACACACACACACACGCGCGCGCGCGCACACAAATAAACTAGACTGTACTTGTGTCTCATTTTACTGAGCAAGCTGGGAAAATCTAGTTCTATCTCCTTCAGAAAAGTTGCCATTTGAGTTGACTCAAAGCTGCACACGATGCTCACAACGTTCATAACAATTCTGCAGATCATTTTTTGAAAGGCTGTTGAGGACCTCCGTCGTTTTTGCATTCACATCTTCTCAGTCAGTTAGTCAGTCAGTCAGTCATTAGCATGTCGTTTGCGGAACTTTGTCTCCCTAACAGCTCTCATGTAGGCCTCCTGGTTGTAAGCAAGAAGCCCTGCTGCTGATGCATCCATTCGCAGATTATCAACGATGTCTTGCAGCCATCTTCGCCTTGGTCTTCTTCTCTTTCTTTTTTCATTTTATGTACCCTTCCAAAATGGTCTTCTCTAAATTCTGATGACGTTTAATGTATTCAAAATATTTAAATTTTCTCTGTTTAATTTTCCTTACTAGCCAGCCTTCTTCAATATTAAGTTCTTGTAGTATGGATATATTTGTTCTTTTTTTTGTATCTATGATATTTGAAGAACTCTTCTGTAGCATTTACATTAAATGGCATTTATGTGTTTCTCAGCTGTTTTGTTAAGTGTCCAGGTCTCATAGGCATATGTTGTGACGGGAAAGATGAATGCCCTTAACAATTTTATTTTTGTAGTTCTTTCTGTTCCTCTCCACATCTTCTTTGGTTGTTTTACTTTTTGAAGAAGATGTCCTCCTTTTAATTTGTCACATCTTCTACTGACAACAAAAAATAGGTTCCTTTGGGCATCAACTTGACCTTTTGAAGTAGGTAGAAGTCACAGGGAGTCAGGTCTGATGAATGCGGTGTGTGCTCGAGTACAGTGATGTTATGATTGGTTATAAACTGCCTCACAGACCAAGGCTACGGTTGGGGCATTGTCCTGGTGCAAAATCCAAACGGCGGTCATCATCTTTCACGCTTTCTCTGCCTTCTGAAACTCGTTTGTGTTATTCAGAAATGCCTCCACGAAAACGTCACTCATCACTGTAAGCCTCTATGACGAGACAAGCACTCATCACTGCAAGCCTCTATGACGAGACAAGCACTCATCATTGCAAGCCTCTATGACGAGACAAGCACTCATCACTCTAATCCTCTGTCACGAGACAAGCACTCATCACTCTAATCCTCTGTCACGAGACAAGCACTCATCACTCTAATCCTCTGTCACGAGACAAGCATTCATCACTGTAAGTCTATGTCATGAGACAAGCACTCATCACTGTAAGCCTCTGTCACGAGACAAGCACTCATCACTGTAAGCCTCTGCCACGAGACAAGCACTCATCACTCTAATCCTCTGTCACGAGACAAGCATTCATCACTGTAAGTCTATGTCATGAGACAAGCACTCATCACTCTAATCCTCTGTCACGAGACAAGCATTCATCACTGTAAGTCTATGTCATGAGACAAGCACTCATCACTGTAAGCCTCTGTCACGAGACAAGCACTCATCACTGTAAGCCTCTGCCACGAGACAAGCACTCATCACTCTAAGCCTCTGTCACGAGACAAGCATTCATCACTCTAAGCCTCTGTCACAAGACAAGCACTCATCACTGTAAGCCTCTGTCACGAGACAAGCACTCATCACTGTAAGCCTCTGTCACGAGACAAGCACTCATCACTGTAAGCCTCTGTCACGAGACAAGCACTCATCACTGTAAGCCTCTATCAATAACTGAGAAGTTTCCCTGGCAGACCTCTTGGGCTTCACAAAAAAACTTGATGTTAACTCTCTGTTCCGTTAGTGATTCTGTTTCCCTGCCGAGTGTAGGTAAACTTCTCGTATTTGAACACGCTCCCGCTGGTGCTGAGTAAAGCGAAGGAGTTGAGCCTTGTCTTACAGTAACAGATTAGAAAATCATGCTCTGTTGCTACCTCTTTGTCTCTCCTTTCCACTCTCGCTTCTCCAGCTATAGTGTGTTGGATCTCGTATCTTCTTCTAGCTTGTCTCGCCATTGTTATCTAGGTCTAAGTCTGACCCCTTTCATCACTTCTGTATAGGTCATCTTCGTTTCTCCATTCTCTTCCTTTCTCTCTAAATCTCTAAATTCCCGTTCATCTTCCTGATATACGATTCATGAACATTGATCTCAACAGGCGCTGCGAAGTGCTTTTTAAAACGCCCAAGAACAACTTTTAGAGTGTTTCCTGAGAGCAGTTAACACTAATGCATCCGGCAGTATCAGCCCAATACTGCAGCAATAACAACAGAGGTAACGATGTTGGATCGTTGTTTGTCAAACATTTTATCCTTACGCACACAAAAAAAACGAGTAGTGTCCTTTCAATAGTTTGCCAGATATAAGCAAAACATTTCTACGTAACCGTTGTTGATACATCTGTCTGTAAACACCTGTCATTCTCTCCGAGTGGCATGTAGTGCTATCTGCATGTGTTGTCTTACTGTTCTGTTGTTCTTTGTAACAGATGAGGATTGCTAGAGCAGTAGAAGTGGTCACGAGCACTTTCAAGTGAATAAAAAGAAAAGGATAGAAAAGGTTGTTACTTCGAAATGTAGAGCAACTTTAGCTGAGAGTTGCTTAATGCCATGTGTACTTCGTATTCCTGTTTGAATAGTATATATTCTTTTTTTTCTTCTACTACTACTACTACTACAGCAACTACAACTACTTACTGCTACTACTATACTACTACTACTACTACTGCAACTACTATACTACTACTACTACTGCAACTACTACTACTGCTGCTACACTGACTACTACTACTACTACTATTACTATTTACTACTACTACTACTACTACTTACTACTACTATTACTACTACTACTACTACTGCTATTACTACTTACAACTACTACTACTTGTTACTACTACTACTACTACTTACTACTACTATCGGTATTACTACTTACAGCTACTACTACTAGTTACTACTGCTACTACTACTACTACTACTACTTACTACTACTACTACTACTACTTACTACTACTACTACTACTACTTATTACTACTACTAATACTATTACTACTTACAACTACTACTACTTGTTCCTATACAACTACTACTACTACTTACTATTACTACTACTACTACTTCTACTACTACTACTACTACTTACTATTACTTCTACTACTTCTACTACTACTACTACTACTACTACTACTACTACTACTACTACTTACTATTACTACTTCTACTACTTCTACTACTACTAATACTACTACTACTTACTACTACTACTTACTATTACTACGACTACTACTTCTACTACTTCTACTACTACTACTACTACTTACTACTACTACTTACTATTACTACGACTACTACTTCTACTACTGCTACTACTACTACTACTACTACTTACTACTACTACTTACTATTACTACGACTACTACTTCTACTACTTCTACTACTACTACTTACTACTACTACTTACTATTACTACGACTACTACTTCTACCACTTCTACTACTACTACTACTTACTACTACTACTTACTATTACTATGACTACTACTTCTACTACTTCTGCTACTATTACTACTACTTACTGTTACTACGACTACTACTTCTACTACTTACTACTACTACTTACTACTACTACTTCTACTACTACTGTCTCCCTGAAACTGGTGTTCTTTTGCAGCCGATCCGGTTAAGATGTCGGATTGGGAGCGGATTACAGCAGCTATTTTTTCTCCCATTCCCTGAATGGAGCTAAAAAGAAAAAACAGGGGGTGTGCAATACTTCTTTATCAGACTCCACCACCATGAGAACCATGGCAATTCCTGCCCAGTTAGCCAGGTTAGGGGCCCTGTTACTGGGGATACCAACGGAGAGGTGGGACAGGGTCTTGATCAGCTATGGTTCGTAGCCCCCACCCCCTTTCTGTTTTCGGCGAGTTTTTTTCAACCCCGTCAAGAGATCTTGTGCCTACTTATTTACCCTTTCTCAACAATGTTCTCTTTAGAGTTTCATCATCATCATCATCATCATCAACATCATCATCATCATCGTCAGGTGCTGTACTGACTGATATTGGCTATTATGCTTCTCCAGAGTACACGATCCTTCATGCAGCTCATCAGCTCAGTTGGTGATCTCCCCTCACACCATCTCGTCAGACTGTCCAGTATCACTTCTCTCGGCCCTACCCCTGGCTCTTTTCACCCTCTGTTTTTCCTGTTGTTACAATATTTTCAATTCCCCCTCTTCTCGCTGCATGTTCTATGAAAGTACATTGTCTCTCTTTCTCTTATTTTTATAAGATTTATTTTTTGGTCTCTCCAGCTCTTCTCGTGATTTCTTCATTAGTAATCTATGCTGTCCAGGGAATTGGAAACTTTCTTCCGGTAAGCCATAATGAGAGTTTCATAGAGGCGTAATACAATAATGAAAACTGCACTACTTAAAGGAAAAACTCAAGGAAAAGGGGGCAAAAGAACGACAACGCTATAGACGGGTGGACAATATCAGGAGGTAAGCAGGATTTAAGTCTGCTTTGTGCGCTGAGAAAACAAGGGGCTAAGCTGAAGACCAAATGCAGCCAACCTACCGTGGAGATGATGATGATGATGTGTTAAATGTGCAGTAGGAGATCTTGCCTGTTGACCACAAAGACTGGAATGCCGTGATAAACTGGCGAAAGGCCGTGACACATGGAGGACATCTCTGAGGAAGAGAACTGCGCTTATTTGAGAAGAAAATGCAACGTTTCTAAAGGTAGCCCTGCTCACACGACAGCACCTGGAGATATGGCTGTTCGTTTGATTCCAGTAACTTCAAGGGGCGCGGATAGCTCTGTTTGAGAACGGGGGACTTAAATGTAATGTCAGCTCAGAATGAAGGATTAAATGTAATGTCAGCTCAGAAAGAAGGATTAAATGTAATGTCAGCTAGGTAAGAAGGACTAAATGTAAGGTCCTCTCAGAAAGAAGGATTAAATGTAAGGTCCTCTCAGAAAGAAGGATTAAATGCAAGGTCCTCTCAAAAGAAGGATTAAATGTAAGGTTTTCTCAGGAAGAACGATTAAATATAAGGTCCTCTCAGAAAGGATTAAATGTAAGGTCAGGTCAGAAAGAAGGATTAAATGTAATGTCAGCTCAGAAAGAAGGATTAAATGTAAGGTCCTCTCAGAAAGAAGGATTAAATGTAACGTCAGCTCAGAAAGAAGGTTTAAATGTAAGGTCTTCTCAGAAAGAACGATTAAATGTAAGGTCCTCTATGAAAGAAGAATTAAGTGTAAGGTCCTCTCAGAAAGAAGGTTTAAGTGTAAGGTCCTCTCAGAAAGAAGGATTAAGTGTAAGGTCCTCTCAGAAAGAAGAATTAAGTGTAAGGTCCTCTCAGAAAGAAGGATTAAGTGTAAGGTCCTCTCAGAAAGAAGAATTAAGTGTAAGGTCCTCTCAGAAAGAAGAATTAAGTGTAAGGTCCTCTCAGAAAGAAGGATTAAGTGTAAGGTCCTCTCAGAAAGAAGGATTAAATGTAAAGTCTTCTCAGAAAGAAGGATTAAATGTAAGGTCCTCTCAGAAAGAAGGATTAAATGTAAGGTCCTCTCAGAAAGAAGGATTAAATGTAAGGTCCTCTCAGAAAGAAAGATTCTACGTTTGTCTGTCTCTGCATATTTCTTTAGAGGCTTCTGTATCTGATCACAACCCCAAGCATGCTCCCTCAGACGTGTACAGTTTGATCTAGTGGAGGATGAGTGTACACTCTTTCATCTCTTACACGTGTACGGATTGATCTAGTGGAGGATGAGTGTACACTCTTTCATCTCTTACACGTGTACGGATTGATCTAGTGAAAGATGAGCGTACACTCTTTCATCCCTTACACGTGTACGGCTTGATCTAGTGGAAGATGAGCGTACACTCTTTCATCCCTTACACGTGTATGGCTTGATCTAGTGGAGGATGAGTGTACACTCTTTCATCTCTTACACGTGTACAGCTTGATCTAGTAGAAGATGGATGTCCACTCTTTCATTCCTTCCACGTGTAGGGCATGATCTAGTGGAGGATGAGCGTACACTCTTTCATCCTTTACACGTGCACGGCTTGATCTAGTGGAAGATGAGTGTATGTATGATGACTCGCGCCTTAAATGGTGACAGCTCAACATATAACAACATTCATACAAAATGAACACTTCCCATTGCATCTGACTACGACTCAGGAACGAACTCTTCATTGAAGAACATGTCCAAGCATAAGTCCAGCTCCAAGATCTCACACCCATACTCCATGTTTAATAGTTTTCTCAGTACTTATGTAAATAGATAAAGGCTTCACATTTTTTAACAATTTAGCTTCCACGCAGATGTTCCCCCCTCCAAAATTCCCTCCGCAAGACTCTCTCATGACCAAGTTCTGTGAAGTCTCAGTCGCTTGACCAAATGACCAACGTTCACATCCTCGCTTGTTTAAACGTGTGTTGTAGTAAGCCACGACACATTTGTTACCTATATACTCACACACCTGTGTTTTGTCTGCCTTTGATGTTTTCTCTCTCTCTCTCTCTCTCTCTCTCTCTCTCTCTCTCTCTGATTTCCGAGACAAGGCGCCAGATCCCAGGCAGTATCAGACATTCTCTGACAGACCTTCTTCAGGGACGAGTTTACAGCCCTCAAAGCGAGGCAAGCGATTCAGATTCTGTAAACACTCACTACACCTGCAAGCCACGTCGAGCAGAGACCAGAACACAGAGGTCATAAAACGAAGGGAGACAACCAAGAATTTTCTCGGAGAGATATAATCTCCCTTCATATAACATTTCAACAACAAAAATTACACATTTCATAGAGCCAAACTAGAGAGGGGGGAAATTAAAAGTCCGAAATCCTGATTCAGGAAAATGAATGCTGTGAGGAAGGTGGATAGACAAAAAAAAATGGTTTCGGACACTATTCTCGGATTTAGTTGTTGAATGCGACACGCCGAAGAGAGCGGATCGCAAGGAACATGACGAACTATAAGATACAAATGTAACTGCCGACTTAGACGGCGCAAAAAGTCGGAGCTATACTTCACCTGCTGATAGATTTAGCCACACCTCAGAAAAGCAGCGGTTTAGCCATCACTGGGCCCCATAGGACAGACTTAGTAAAGAGCCCCACGGATACTTATTAAAGGGCCCTAGGACAGTAAAGGGCCCTTAGGATAGACTTAGTAAAGAGCCTCTATGATAGACTTAATAAAGGGCCCCTTTAGACAGACTTACTAAAGGGCCCCTGGGATAGACTTAGTAAAGGGCCCCCTCCCTTCCCGACGTTCATCATTCATCTTCCTGATACAAGTTTCATGAAACAATAATTCGTATTTGCAGAGTTTTTTTTTCCTGACGTCGGGGGCCTCCTCACTTTCCCCTCTCCCCCTCCACCCGCCTTTCAGTTCAAGCCCCCTAAACTTAAGCCCATTTAACCTAATGCCAATCCGAAACTTTCTCAAAGCGCTATTCACGTGTCTGTCAGTTCATTTTGTGTTGTTCAATACTGTTCTTATGTCTGCATGTACTAAGTGATACCCCGCAAAGCCTTGTCTCATAAATACGGGACGTCATGACCAATTTCCAGCCAGTGAACTGGAAAAAAAAAACGATTATCGTCGCATGCATATTTCACATTCGGTGCACGCGCACTCAAAAGAGCGTAGACCGCATCCTGGTTTTGGTAACGCGCCCTTTCTCTCCAACACATCCAGCTTCGGTTTGTGGTATTTTCGGGACTATATCAGCATTCCCGCTGTGATCGCTAATCAATGTGACCAGACTACTGTCTGTTTCCATGAGCACCACTGGGAGGTATAACCGGGTCTTGGCCACCTATGGTCCGCTAATCCTGACCTTATACAGGTTGATTTAAGGCGACTTAGCCTAAGGTATCAAGTGGAACACAACAGGCCAAAGAAAAAGAGGCAGACCGCGTGAAACTCTGAAGAGGACATTGTTAAGAGAGGCCAAATTAACAGGCATAAAATCCTTTGATGAGGCTGAAAGACTCGCCGAAGACAGGGAAAATTGGCGAACTACTTTGCGAACCCTATGTGACGTTTAACGGCACAGGAAGGATATAAGATATATAAGCCTAAGTTACATTTCTGCGAAGTCTTAAGGATGGGCTTCTCCTCATCGTGCATGGACCCAGGTGACCCATCCTCCAAAACTACGCTTTCTATGAAACCCAGGGACACACCTATCATCATCATGAGGTGCCGTGCCGACTGGCGTTGGCTATTATGCTTTTCCAGAGTACACGATCCTTCATGCAGGCCATCAGCTCAGTTGGTGATCTCCTCTCACACCATCCCATCAGACTGTCCAGTATCATTTCTCTTAGTCTTCCTCTTGATCTTCTTTCTTCTTATTTTTCCTGTTGTTATAATATTTTCAATGCCCCCTCTTCTCATTGCATGTCCTATGAAAGTACATTGTCTCTCTCTTACTTTTTTTACAAGATTTTTTTTTGTCTCTCCAGCTCTTCTCATACATTCTTCATTAGTTATTTTTGCTGTCCAGGGGATTCGCAACATTCTTCTAATAAACCACATTTCTGCTGCTTCCAATGATTTTTGTGCAGACCTGCCTATTGTCCATGATTCACTTCCATATAACAAGACAGGCTCAATATAGCATTTTAGGACTCGTTTTCTAACATTAATTGATAAGGATGTGCTGCATAATATGTTTCTCATTCTCTGAAATGCAGTCTTTGCTTGGCCTATTCTGTTTCTATTTTCTGTTCTGCATTTCCCATCTGAAGTTATCACTGCTCCAAGGTATTTGAATTTCTGCACCTGCTTTAGAATAGTTCCGTTTAATTTTATACTGCATGTTGGTGGATTCTGTTTCTTAGATATAACCATATGCTCTGTCTTTTTGATGTCGAAGTAAGGCCTTTCTGTTCACTTTCTTTGGCGACTTTATCCAAGAGATTTTGCAGGTCTTGTTGGTTCTCAGCTATCAGTACTGTGTCCTAAGCATACTGAAGGTTGTTAATATTGTATATTCCAATTTTTATGCCTGGTTCTGTGATGATCGTTCTTAGAATATTCTCGCTGTACAGAGAAAAATGGTCTGGATATAGTACACATCCCTTGTCACACCCCTTGTTTTATAGGTTGATATTTTCCAGTTCTATTTTCAACTCGAACTGCTGCTTCTTGCTGCCAGTATAGATGTTTTACAATCCTCAGGTCTTTGCCGTCTATATTGTTGTCTTCAAGCATTTTAATAATTTCATTATGTTTCACCTTGTCAAATGCCTTGGTGTAATCAATGAAGCATAAGTAGAGATCTTTCTGTACTTCTAAAGCTCTTTCTGTTAGTGTTCGTAAAGCATAAAATGGCATTGTGTGCTCCCTTTCCTTCAACAAATCCAAATTGTTCATCTGCTATTTCCATTTTTATCGTTTTCCTTGTTCTTCTCATAATTATTCTCAGAAGTAGCTTCGTTATGTGACATGAGAGGCTGATAGTCCAGTGGTCATCACATTCCTTTGCACCTGGTTTCTTTGGTAGTGCTATAAACGTGGATTTAATCAGGTCACTGGGCATATAACCACTGTTGTAAATGTCATTCAGTAACTTGGTTATTATTTTTATTCCTGTCTCCTCTAGTGCCTCTTTTTCTTCTATATTATCAGGCCCAGTCTGATAAAGGCTTTTCCTTTCTTCATGTGTTTGAGACCCACCTACTGACCCAAAATAACCCATCCAAGAAGCGAAACTCTACATCCTCTACACAGGAACTACAAACAAAAAAAAAACAGTCCAGTTTATCCAAGAGACAGAACAGCAGATTTAGACATTTAATGCGTTCGAAGACGAGATTGATTGATTGACTGAACTTTATTTGCTAGAGAGTAAAGAATTGGGCCTGCAGGCCTGTCCGACATTCTGATATTTGTCTGTCATAACTCCCTCTTCTCACTCATTCACCTTAAAATGTAAAAACATATGAGCAGGAACAAAAGGTAAAATAACGAAACAATTATCCTCTTATCCAAGCATTCAGAAATATAGAATAAGTGATACACCAGGGTAACTTAATACCACAGTCTCACGTTAGTTTACCGCTTGAAAAAAACGGATGGATGGATGGATGGATGGATGGATGGATGGATGGATGGATGGATGGATGGATGGATGGATGGGTGGATGGATGGGTGGGTGGGTGGGTGGGTGGGTGGATGGATGGGTGGGTAGGTAGGTGCGTGGATGGATGGATGGATGGATGGATGGATGGATGGATGGATGGATGGATGGATGGATGGATGGATGGATAGACGGACGGACGGACGGACGGATGGATGGATGGATGGATGGATAGATGGATGGATGGATGGATGGATGGATGGATGGACGGATGGATGGATTGGGTACACAGGTCCATTTAACATTATATCCTTCATTCCCCGTTTCCATGCCATTAAGGCATATTGGAGATACGGTGTCAGGCTCTGTACTTCCAAGATCTTCGGGACATGAAAGTCTGACGTGGTCAGTATCACTCCTGGTAGCAATTTACCTTCCCAGATTTCTCTGGTACCCATTTTCCCGAGGCTGGGTGGACACCAGTGCCTTTTTTTTTTTTTTGGTATAGTGGTACCCGAAAAAAAAATCCTCACTGCTGGGACTTGAACCCGTTACCACTTGATTAGTAGACTGAGCGTCTTACCATTCAGGCAGCCACATCCTTCAATTCTCGCCAGTAAACAACCACACAGATTAACTATCAGCTTGGTACTAGATGTGGGTAACATGATCACATAAAAATGTAATTAACAAACTCTTACTTTCATCTCTTAATTGCATATTTAACAGCAGGACCTTGTGGTACAATCCTTCTCTACATACGCTCAGCAGCGCGGTCTGTTCATGTACGTACACGTGATAACATAATGAAAGGTCCGTTACAGTGTAATATTTTGGTAGCGCGTTTGTTTCCTTAAGAAAAAATCGTATACGAACTACCACTAGACACTTGGTCTAGAAGAAGAAGAAGAAGATGATGATGATGATGATGATGATGATGATGATGATGATGATGATGATGATGATGACAGAAGAAGAAGAAGGCTATCTTTATTGCTGCACGAAGATCGAAATAGAAATATCAGACTTTTTTTTTCTCTAACGCACGCAGCTGCCCCCAGGTGCGACCTTGATGTTTGTCGATTTGTGGATGAAAATCTAATGAATCTTTAAATTTTTTGCCAAGATACGTCTTCTTTTTCTCTCTTAAGAATAACAAATTAATGTCAGGTTACATAATGTTATAATAATTTAGAGATTACTTAACTGTAATCTTATCATAATTTTACTGGGTTTTTTTTTTACTTTCTTCGTAAATCTTTGCAGATCTTGTGCTATGAGAGACTTTATGTCATTATGCACCGGGGCATTTGCAGGTCACATGGGGTGTGAAGTGTTTGGTGCCTCCACATTTCTAGGGTAACATTTTAAGTAGTGTTGCCGGGACCCAACAATGATGAAGAAGAAAAACAAACAAGGCACCTGAAATATATATATCTTCTTCTTCTTCGTCTCCTTCTTCTTCAGCTTTCCGAGCCATTAAGATTCATTGCTACAGATAAAGTTCGCCTCCATTCCTCTCTATTCTTAATCTTCTCTCTCCATTTGGTGACACCAACTTCTTTTATATCCTCTTCTATGTTGTCTTTCCATCTCTGTCTGGCCTACCCCTTGGTCTTGTTTCCCCATCTCTTGTGCATACACAATTTTCGTTTGTTTGTTCTCTTCCATCCTTCCTACATGCCCCAACCAGAGTAGCCGGTTCAGATTCAAGACATTTATAATTCCTTGGCATTTAAATAAGCTGTTCTTTCTAGCTCTCCATTTTCCTCTGTTGGTATCGTTTATTGGCCCAAAAATTATTCTTAGGATATTGTTCTCAAAGATCTGCAATTGTTGTTCATCTTTCTTTGTTGTACTCCACGTTTCTGATCTATACTTGAGAGCTGGTCTTTTTGTGGCTTTATAGATTGCTATTGTGGTGTTTTGGATGCTAGGATATGCTCATGACATCGACTTAGTGGGCGAAACTGTGCAAGAAGTCATCAATACCTACATACACCTGAGAGATGTGGCACTAAAAGTGGGCTTGACCATTAACCATGATAAGACAGAGTATTTGAAGATATCCGACAGAGGCAGAATGATCCAGATTATATAAATGTTGGAGTATGATTATTAGAAAAGCAGAAACTTACAAATATCTAGTCACAGCCTTCAGCAGAAGCAACATAGTAAGCGAGGAAATTAAAAGCAGAGTACAGATAGGGAATAAAATATACTTAGCCTTCCAACACCTGACATATATATCAATGAGGAAAAATTGGAAGAGATAGAGACTTTTCAATATCGTGGATCATTCATTCATTTGCATGTCCATTGCGGAACTTTGCCTTCCTTACAGCACTCCTGTAGGCCTCTCGGTTGTAAGCAAGATGGCCTGCTGCTGATGCATCCATTTGCAGATCATCAACGATGTCTTGCAGCCATCTTCACCTTGGTCTTCCTCTCTTTATTTTTCACATTATGTACCCTTCCAAGACGGTCTTCTCTAGATTATCATGACGTTTAATGTGTCCAAAATATTTAAGTTTTCTTTGTTTAATCCTCTTTTTAGCCAGCCTTCTTCAATATTAAAGTTACTGTAGTATGGATATATTTGTTCTTTTTTTGTGCCCATGATATTTGAAGAACTCTTCTGCAGCATTTACATTCAAAGGCATTTATGTGTTTCTCAGCTGTTTTGTTAAGTGTCCAGGTCTCACAGGCATATTTTGCGATGGGAAAAATGCATGCCCTTAAAAATCTGATTTTTGTAGTTCTGTCTGTTTCTCTCCACAGATTTTTTTGTTGTTTTACTTTCTGAAGAGCGATAGATGTCATGCTTTTAATTTCCCTCGTTGTATCTCCATTGTTAGTTAGCAGTGATCCAAGATATTCAAAACTCTCCACTTCTTCCAATTTTTCCTCATTGATACATATATCAGCTGCCTTGTTTGTTTTGTCAGTTGTCATCAATTTAGTTTTATTCGTATAAAGATAGAAGTTTTGCTCCACCGCTCTTCAAAAAGTAAAACAACTAAAGAAGCTATTGAGAGGAACAGACAAAATTACAAAAATAAGATTTTAAGGGCATGTATCAGTCTCACGGGTGATCAGGAAAAGGAGATGGACATATGTTGGCCACTTGATGAGAAGAAATGAGCAGAGAATCCCAAAACAAGCTATCAAGTGGAACATAACAGGCCGAAGAAAAAGGGGCAGACCGCGTGAAACTCTGAAGAGAACATTATTAAGAGAGGCCAAGTTAACAGGCATAAAATCCTTTGTTGAGGTTGAAAGACTCGCCGAAGACAGGAAATATTGGCGAACTACTTTGCGAGCCCTATGTGACGTCTAACGGCACGGGAAGGATATAAGATATAAGATATCCCTGCTACATGAATTTAATATTGAAGACGATTGGCTAGTAAAGAGGATTAAACAGATAAAACTTAAATATTTTGAACATATTAAACGTCATGATAATTTAGAGAAAGCCGTCTTGGAAAGTGTATATAATGGGCAAAAATAAAGAGAGGAAGACCAAGGCGAAGATGGCTGCAAACGTTGATGATCTGTGAATGGATGCATCAGCAGCAGGGCATCTTGCTTACAACCAAGTGGCCTATAGGAGAGCTGTTAGGGAGCTAAAGTTCCGCAAGGGACACGCAAATGAATGCCGGGACCTGACCTCGCTGCCTTTGTTTTCCTTGGAAAACCCCTATCATCATCATCATCATCATCGCCATCATCATCATCATCGTCTTTCACTCCCTTGAGAGCATAGGCCATGGATAAAGGCTCTCCAGTCATCCTATGTTCTTGGAATTATTCTCTGCTTCCTTCTATGTTCATCCCTTGTCTCTGAGCACTGTCATAACTTCTCTTCTCCAAGTAAGTCTAGGTCTTCCTCGTTTTCTATTTCCTTGAGGATTCCATGTCAGTGCCTGTCTTGCTTTGTTGGTGTCAGGTTTCCTCAGAGTGTGGCCAATCCACCTCCACTTCCTAGACATGATTTGTAAGTTCATATGTGTCCTAGTGTCTGAGTGGCAAAGTTGTTAGTGCACTGGTCTCTCATGGCGAGGGTCGGGGGGTTCGAATCCGGCCGGAGGCGCCCCAGTCACCCAGCTGTAGAAATGGGTACCCGACTTCTTCTGGAGTTGGGGAAGGAAAGGCGGCCAGGCGTGATACTGACCATATCACCCTCTAGTGTGCTGACAGGTCAAGGAAAATATGGGCACTAACACCATATCCCTATGTGCCTCTAAGGCATGACAGGATTACCTTCACCTTTACCTTTTTTGGGGAGGGGGAGGGGGAAGGAGTTCTTGTCCTGCCCTTTCCCAGACCTCCTCGTTCCTGATCTTGTCCTGCCCTTTCCCAGACCTTCTCGTTCCTGATCTTGTCCTGCCCTTTCCCAGACCTCCTCGTTCCTGATCTTGTCCTGCCATTTCCCAGACCTCCTCGTTCCTGATCTTGTCCTGCCATTTAATGTTTAAAATCCTCCTCAAGCAGGGGAGCCCCCACCCACAGGTACCCCCTCTCTGACATCTTTGCCGGTTAGTCTGGAGGAACTCTACCCGAGAGTGAAATCGGCCTAAGGTTAAGTGCGTCTACCCCTACATCACCGCGGCACTTTGTGCTGTTAGTGAAGTCGGAGGGGTGGGGGATATAAATTATAAATAAATAACTCAGGTTTATGGGATTTCCCGGCGACATTTTTTTGTATATTACTGATCCCCGTTTTGATTACATTTCACTCCATTATAGTGCACGCTGTTCTTTTTTTTCCCCCCTTGTTCTTTACCTGTTGTGAGCTTCGATTATATCCCTGTTCTCGTCCAACGAGTCGAAGACGTTGTCCGATTTTGAAAACCAGCGACCAACAGCTGACATCCTGGCTTCAGGGCTGGCGAAACATAGCTGGTCAAGACCCTGTCCCACCTCTCCGTTGATACCTTCCCAGTAACAGGACTAGCCTGGTAGTCGGGGCAGGAATTGCCGCAGTCTCCATGGCAACTCACTGAAAGCAGTGCAGTCGAGAGCATCTCGGCTGGAAGGTAGATATTCTCCGTACACGAAAGGCTATTTCCCTAACACTGATGTACTGGGCACCCATTTTTACATCCGGGTTTCTTGCAAGTCGCTGGTGGCAGGTCAGATACGTGATAACTTTCCAGGTGTGAGAGTACAATGTAATTTTCATTATGTATGTAAACTTCTACGCATAGGGAAGGCGAGCTATATGAATGGGACAGTCAATGAAAGTCAATGATTCAAATCCGGGAAGAAACACTTACCAAGCTGTAGAAATGGGCACCCAGCTTATTCTTTGGTGGGGGAAGGGGTGAAAGCGTTCAGGCTTAATACTGACTACGTCAGCCTTTATGGACACTAAGAACATATTTAAAAGTCCCTCATTTACATGATAGGGTTGGATTTTTAATAGAAAAGGACAGGAAGGAAGGAAGTATTAGTGTATAAAAGCCACATTATTAACACCCAGTACATAATTTACACAGAAGACTCCTTCAAATATCATGGACATAAAAAAGAACAAATATATCCATACTACAAGACCTTCATATTGAATAAGGCAGGCTAGTAAACAGAGAAAACTTAAAATATTTTGGACATATTAAACGTCATGATAATTTAGAGAAGATAGTCTTAGAAGGGTACATAATGGGAAAAAGAAAGAGACGAAGACCAAGGCGAAGATGGCTGCAAGACATCGTTGATGATCTGCGAATGGATGCATCAGCAGCAGGGCATCATGCTTACAACCGAGAGGCCTACAGGAGAGCTGTTAGGGAGACAAATTTCCGCAAGGGGCATGAAAGATTAACTGGCATAATTTACTACTTTCTCCTAAGTAATGTAGAAATATCTTTCAGAAACACGTGTGTCTCTCAACACATCGCAAGAACAGGATTGTTACAACGTAAAGAACAGCTGTAACTCCCCCCCCCCCCCCAATTTCTTGTTTACGATTACACATTATCTAAGAAAAAAAAGTAATAAAAAAGCAATAATTAATAAAAATTTAAGTAAACATAACGCACCATGTGGCAAAACATGGAGAACTTGTCCCAACTGGTAACAATGATAACCCAGCAACCCAGTTTCTGCCACACTTTTTATCCGCTGATAAAACTCTGCAGGACAAGCACACGGGAGGTCTGTTGGTCTGTTTGCCCGTTTCTCTCTGTCTGTCTGTTGGTCAATATATTTTATCTCTGCAGTTTGCGTGCTACCTTAGTTTGTCGTTTCCCTCTGATAATCAATCTGTGGGGTCTATGTCTGATTACTTATCTGTTTCTGTTTGTCCTTTTTTTAATCTGTCTGTCTGTCTCGTTGTCTGCCTATGTCTCTCTGTATGTCTCTATCTCTCTATCATGTGTTATATCTCTGACCATTTATCTCTTTCTTACTGTCTGTCCCGTCTCCCTCTGTGTGTGTGTAAGCCAAGACCCTCTTTTTCTGCTCTTCTCCATTACTTAACCCAGTGACAATAAAGACAGACAGAGGAAGACTGGGAGAGAAGATTGTGGACAGTCTAACCCGATGGCAAGAATGCGTGGAATAAGCATTGCATTATAGAGAACGAAACAACCACACAACTGCCTAGATCAATAGATGAAGTATCCATACAGGTAAGTGTTTCTCTCCTTTAAACTCCCGGCACACTGGAGCGAAGGGCCCCTCCGAACCATGACTTCAAAAAGTCCATAACCTGTTGATTAGTTATTATTCCCCTTCCCTGACTCAAACCACCACCTCCCGTGTGGCACAGAATCTTGAAACGCGTCTTAGCTACTCTGCCACACAGGGTGGATGTCATTCATTCATTCATTTGCATGTCCCATGCGGAACTTTGCCTCCCTAACAGCTCTCTTGAAGGCCTCACGGTTGTAAGCAAGATGCCTTGCTGCTGGCGCATCCATTTGCAGATCATCAACGATGTCTTGCAGCCATCTTCGCCTTGGTCTTCCTCTCTTTCTTTTCCCCATTATGTGCACCTCCAAGATGGTCTTCTCTAGATTATCATGACGTTTAGTATGTACAAAATATTTAAGTTTTCTCTCTTTAATCCTCTTTACTAGCCAGCCTTCTTCAGTATTAAGTTCTTGTAGTATGGATATATTTGCTCTATTCTGGATGTCACAAGTGACACATTTAGCTATTTAAGATTTTATCATTGCTTATTGCGAACACATCCAGAACAAAGCCGTCTCTGATGTCTTGGATAGGCTCCTCAATGCCCTTGCTCTTGCCTGTTAAGCTCGTGTTCTTTGCGTAAATATTAAGCTTGGAATGCTGGAAACTCTCTAGCTCCAGTTTCTACAGCTCTGGGCTTATCTTTTACTGCTGTGACTTTATCTTTTACCACAGTGACCGTATCTTTTACTACAGTGACCTTATCTTTTAATACTATGGCCTTATTTTTTTTTACTACTGTGACCTTATCTTTTACTCCTATGACCTTATCTTTTACTAATATGGCCTTATCTTTTGCTACTATGACCTTATCTTTTACTACTGTGACCTTATCTTTTACTACTATGACCTTATCTTTTACTACTATGACCTTATCTTTTACTACTATGACCTTACTACTGTGACCTTAGCTTTTACTAATATGGCCTTATTTTTACTACTGTGACTTTATCTTTTACTAATGTGACCTTATCTTTTACTACTGTGACCTTATCTTTTACTACTGTGACCTTATCTTTTACTACTGTGACCTTAACTTTTACTATTACAGTCCACTGTTTTAACTGGTGGGCCAAAACACTGTACTCCTCACGTGCTGCTCCTCTGGCCCGTTTCATACGGGACATTAAACTCGGTCATTATTAAGTCCTTCTTTACTCCCAAGTAAACTACAAAGTCTGGACGCGATCGTCCCGGTGCTTGCTGGATATGCTCACCCTCCTGGAAAGATCTGCTGTGACATCCCAATCTATTGCGATGTCTAGTAATGACAGCAGAAGCACCAAAACCATAGAAAACAAGCTGAATTCCTTTCCAGACGGAAAATTAGTAGAATATTTTGGCCAAACACCGTAAGAAATAGCATCTTATTGGCAGAGATGCAGACGAAGCCACTGACAGCAATTATTGAGGAAAGACGCTGGCGATGGTTGGGACATGTGCTCCGAATGACTGGCGACTCACTATCAAAAAATAGCACTAAGATGGACACCACAGGGGAACAGAAGTATGGGTAGATCAAAGGAGACATGGAGAAGAACAACAGAGAGGATGTTGAGCAAAAGAGGGCTCACTTGGGCAAGAGCGGAAAAAAGGCAAAGGACATACGGAAGCCCTATGTACCTTGGGCACTTAAGGTTCAGAGAGAGAGAGAAAGCAATGATGGAAGGACAAGAGGGGAGGTCAGGGACAGTCTAACTCGATGGCACGGTACAAATTCACTGTCTGTACTGACGGGAAATACAAGGATAGAAATCTGTAGAGAAAGCCTTTTGGCTTGCAAATGATAATATGGGTGACCTCCATCTTATCCCTTCATTCTCAGATAATGCTGCATCACAGAATATAATAGGATTTTGGTGATCTTGTTCTTTCTGTCTGTACTGTTGGTGTGTACAGTGTGTTAATGGGGCTTTACTTAGGCCGCATCGTATCGTAGCGATCACGTTACGCACGTGAATAACAGGGTAGACTTTCATCTTGATCTTCTTGAGTTGGGGTTACTGAACCAGTTATACACAGAATTCCAGCTCTCACTCTCACTTGCTGGATTAGTTAAACACTGTTCCAGACATACTTCTCATTCAGGCTCTTCAAAACCTAACGCTGACGACAACTGGTACAGATAGTCAAGTAAATCCTGGATAACGGTGACTTGGAACATTTATTGATGGAAGGATGATAATGCTGATGAAAATAACATTAAATCTGACTCCCGGCTGGTTATCCCTGCCATGTGGCCAGTCCACTCATATGTACAACTGCAGTACAACTATAACGTTCATATGTTCCACGAAGACATCACACCGCACAAAAAAAACGTCCACAAAGTTACACTTTCAAACCAAAACTGACTTCACGCACTCAGCCTTGCCCCCACAATTCCCTGTCACGGGTTTTGCACCCCCCGTGACCTTCTCGAAGGATCTCAGCACGAGAAAATTCAAAAAAGAAAACCCTATAGTAATGCCCTTACTATCAACCCAACAGTTTTTACACGAATACTGCTATAAGAGTTCCAGGTAACAATACTACAATCCTTTTGACACGTGGGTGCCATTAATACGTTCGAAAAGTTGCCCAAGATAGTGGTGGACTCAACAAAGACCTGTACTCGTTGGATCCAAATAAATAAAGAAATTTACCCTAACGCGCTTTCCTCCCAACTTCATGTCCCCATGACAAGATCTTCGTGGTGATACTACCTCTGCCAACAGCTTCTAACTCACCCAATCACAGATCTTCAGAAATTAGTGGCCAGTATTGTTATTAACCCGACTAGACAACCACCTACGGTGCAGACCTCAGGCGTGCATAGCATTGACCTGTGAGTGGCACAGTTCTGTATCCAGCCTAGCTTGGCTGTAGAAAAAAACCCCGTGCTGACCTTGACAATTACTGTCAAAAGACTCAGTTACAAGGTTTGTTCGGCGTTTTCTGGAATACTTTAAGGCCGAGAGACTTATGGCCACTTATCTAGAGTATTCACCATGGTGTTTGCAGGCTGGGGTTTAAAATCTACCTCCTCCCGCCACTCTCTACCCCTCCCACATACATACACACACACAAACGCACACACAGAACTCTGATTCGAACCCATGTCTCCTGAATGAGAAATCGGTGTCCAAATCGCACTGCCATTCTGTGTCCTCTAGTTCTTCTAACACGAAGTTAAAGGCTTGATTTAACATCCAGCCAAGGAACAGATTCCTGAGCAACTCCCCCGAAGCTACATCTACAGAGAGTTAACAGAGAAACACATAAATTGCTTTGAAGGTAAATGCTACAGAAGAGTCCTTCAGATATTATGGACACAAAAAAAGAACAAATATATCCATACTACAAGAACTTAATATTGAAGAAGGCTGGCTAGTAAGGAAGATTAAAACATAGAAAACTTCAATGTGTTGGGCTTATTAAACGTCATGAGAATTTAGAGAAGATCGTCTTGGAAGAGTACATAATGGGGAAAAGGGATGAAGGCCAAGGCGAAGATGGCTCCAAGACATCGTTGATGATCTGCAAATGGACGCATCACCAGCAGGGCCATCTTGCTTACAACCGAGAGGCCTACAAGAGAGCTGTTAGGGAGGCACAGTTCCGCAAGAGACATGCAAATGACTGACTGACTGACTGACTGACTCGCTGACTGATTGACTGAATCGAACACAGCTAACAACAAAACCGCGCATGCGAAACAAGGTCCACTTTCCTCTAAACGTGTTGTCTTTTAATATCCGTCTGTGACCTTCATACCTCCTTGAATGACGCAGCACGCCTTTTCCCAGGTTGATTCTGCGTAAATCTTTATGTATATATACATGCCTCTGGAGCAGGAGATTATCAGACTGTAGGGTGAGGAGTACTAGATTATACTTTACATGAAAGTCCAAGCGGACTGTTGGGGAGGAGTTGTGGAAATCAGTGCCCAGTTTACTGTGTTGATTAACCATTCTGTTTTCATCCACTGGGGCCCTCTGAGCTGCCCCGGGGCCCCGGAGCAATACACCAGCACGATCTCCCCTCCTCTCCCTCCCCCCCCCCCCTTCTAGGCCTGGGTCCGATCCACATGAGGAGCGACTCTCCGTAGAGGAAACGCCGGCCAAACCTGATGACAAAAGAACGCAAGGAGACTAGACCTTATAACACAACCACTACTTGCTGTTAGGGTGTCTGAGTGGCGAAGTGGTTAGTACACTGGTCTCTCGTGGCAAAGGTCAGGGGGTCGTATCCGCCCGGAGGCACCCCAGTCACCCAGCTGTAGAAATGGGTACCCGACTTCTTCTGGAGTTTGGGAAGGAAAGTCAGCCAGGCGTGATACTGACCATATCACCCTCTAGTGTGCTGACAGGTCAAAGAAAATATGGGCGCTAACACCTTATCCCTATGTGCCTCTAAGGCATGACAGGATTCCCTTTACCTACTTGCTGTTACTATGGCAGATTATATAGAATGGAGATTAGTAGAATCAGCCGTGACAGAACATGTTCAGCAATCTCCAGAATAGACACAAAAGAAAATCAAATCTTCTTCAGCAAAGATAAGGTAAAGATGGCAATATTTGCGCACATGGAGGCACTTAGAGGATAAGACGTTAGTAACCTTTACCAACCAGTACACTAGAGGGCGATGTGGTCAGCATCACGCTTTTTCTGCCCTTCTTTCCCAGACTCCAGACAATAGAAAACAAGTTGAATTCTTTCCAGGCTGAATGTTTACGAAGAATTAGAAAAATATTTTGGCCAAACACCATAAGAAATAACATCTTGTTGGCAGAAATGCAGATGAAGCCACTGACAGCAATTACTGAGGAAAGACGCTGGCGACGGTTGGGACATGTGGTCCGAATGACTGACAACTCACTACCAAAAATAGCACTAAGATGGACACCACAGGGGAACAGAAGTAAGGGTAGACCAAAAAAGACATGAAGTAGAACAACAGAGAGGATGTTGAGCAATAGAGGGCTCACCTGGGCAAGAGCAGAAAAAAGGCAAAGGACAGGCATTTGTAGAAAACCCTTGCGGAAGCCCCATGTGCCCTGGGCACTTAAGGTTCAGAGAGAGAGAGAGAGAGAGATTTAGGTACCACCCAGTTTCTACAGCGCCTGTGTGACTGAGGAACCTCCAGGTAGACCTGAATCACCAACCATCGCCATGTGTAACCAGTTCACTACCAGCTTCGCCACTCTGACCCCCCCCCCCCCCCTCTACATTAATACCGTCTTATAATACGAAAAGTGCCAAAAGACGAAAAGTGCTGTTGTCCATGGATTAAGTATAATCTTATTACATAGACGTGAATCTACAGCGGCCAGGCGAAAAGAAGTCAAGCCCAACTAAAGGAGGAGCTCCGCCGATGTATCGATCTGGGACCTGGATTGCTTCCCTTGTTTTAAGGGAAAGGATGGCCCTAGTTGATGAAAACAGAATGGGCTAACGAGTAGAGCAAGAGGGCGTGAACTGTGTAAAAGGTTTGGCCCCCACCTTAGAGAATTTCTACGGGGCCTCGAAGAAGAATTTGTTAGGTCGCTCAACCCCGCCCTCCCTCTCCTCTACTTCCCCTTCCGCCTTATCTGATTGATTAGTCATTCTATTTTTATCCACTACGAGATCTCCGGAAGCCATCAGGCCCCTCCCTTGAAACACACAGGAAGCATCCAGACCTCGAAGGCCTGTACATTGACTGGGCCCCCTCTCACTGGGATTGTCTAAATGTATGCATACATACATAAATACATACATACATACACACACATACATGTATACGTGCATACATTAGTACGGTTTTATAATTAATACACAAGTGTGCACGTAATAAATTTATAACAAGGTGCCCCCACACTACATAAAAATGTGCTTCCACACTACTTCAAGTAAGCAACGAGGTGCTATCCACACCCTTGCATGTAAGCAACAAAGTGCCCATACACTTTTGCATGTAAGCAACAAGATGCCCCTACACTCCTGCAGGTAAGAAACATGGTTCCCTTACGCCCTTGTACATAAGTAACACCGTGCCCCACACTCTCGAACGAAAACAACAGGTTATCCTTACACATAAACAACACGCTGCTCCCACACACTTGCACATAAACAACAAGTTGTCCCCACACCCTTACACATAAACAACAAGTTGTTCCCACACCCTTACAGATAAACAACATGTTGCCCTCCACACCCTTGCACATAAATAACAAGTTGCCCCCACACCCTTGCACATAAACAACATGTTGCCCCCACACCCTTGCACATAAAGAACAAGTTGTCCCTACACCCTTACACATAAGCAACAAGTTGCCCCCACACCCTTACACATACACATCAAGTTGTCCCTACACTCTTGCACATAAACAACAAGTTGTCCCCACACCCTTACACATAAACATCAAGTTGCCCCCACACTCTTACACATAAACAACAAGTTGCCCCCACACTCTTGTACATAAACAACAAGTTGCCCCCACACCCTTGCACGTAAACAAACAAGTTGCCCTCACACCCTTGCACGTAAACAACAAGTTGCCCCCACACCCTTGCACATAAATAACAAGTTGCCCCCACACCCTTGCACATAAACAACACGTTGCCCTCCACACCCTTGCACATAAATAACAAGTTGCCCCCACACCCTTGCACATAAACAACAAGTTGCCTCCACACCCTTGCACATAAAGAACAAGTTGTCCCCACACCCTTACACATAAGCAACAAGTTGTCCCACACCCTTACAAATAAACAACATGTTGCCTCCAGACCCTTACACATAAACAACAAGTTGCCCCCACACCCTTGCACGTAAACAACAAGTTGTCCTGACACCCTTACACATAAAAAACAAGTTGCCTCCTGACCCTTACACATAAACAACAAGTTGCCCTCACACCCTTGCACGTAAACAACAAGTTGCCCCCACACTCTTACACATAAACAACAAGTTGCCCCCACACTCTTGTACATAAACAACAAGTTGCCCCCACACCCTTGCACGTAAACAACAAGTTGCCCTCCACACTCTTGCACGTAAACAACAAGTTGCCCTCCACACCCTTGCACGTAAACAACAAATTGCCCCCACACTCTTGTACATAAACAACAAGTTGCCCCCACACCCTTGCACGTAAACAACAAGTTGCCCTCCACACTCTTGCACGTAACAACAAGTTGCCCTCCACACCCTTGCACGTAAACAACAAATTGCCCCCACACTCTTGTACATAAACAACAAGTTGCCCCCACACCCTTGCACGTAAACAACAAGTTGCCCCCACACCCTTGCACATAAACAACAAGTTGCCCACACATCCTTGCACGTAAACAACAAGGTGGCCCCACACCCCTGAAAGTAAACAAGTTGCCCTCCACACCCTTGCACTTAATGTATGCGCTAGCGAGTTGAAGGCTGACCCCCCCCCCACCCCCTCTGCTTCACTCAAATCATGGCTACGGTCTTATGTACTCGTTTGTTGCTTGAAACAATATTTAGAACGCGAACATATGCCTCTCTCTCTGTCTCTCTCTCTCTCTCTCTCTCTCTCTCTCTCTCTCTCTCTCTCCAACTACAATTAAATTACACCTCCATCAGAAATCCGACATGACGCAGCGGACGTTCGAACTCAGTAGTTTGCCAGAAAAAAAAAAGAATGCGATGCTCTGTTGATTAAATAAAAGTATTATTGAACCGTTTGATTTGTTGCTATGGTAACGGCAGTGTTATCAGTTTGTGTGTGTGTGTGTTTGTGTGTGTGGCTTTCTTTTGTTGTTCTGTTTGTTTGCGCGGATGTGGCGAAGTTTGAACAGCGTACTACTTTTTATACGAAGAACGAAAAATATGCAAAATTTTCTCGGCAGATTATTCGCTTCTGAAGATCTCCTGACAATCTGCGAGCCACATGTAGAGTTCTCTGTGTAATTTTTGTGTGGAAAGTTGGCTGGGTCACTCAGTAATTTGGTAGTGGTATCATTCCGCTAGGTTTTAGATAATTTGTGTATCTCGTTGGTTGGTTGGTTGGTTGGTTGGTTGGTTGGTTGGTTCATTCGTTCGTTCCTTCGTTCGTTCGTTCGTTGTTAGTTGCTTGCTTGCTTGTTTTGCTGATTGGTTGGTTGGTTGGTTGGTTGGTTGGCTGGCTTGCTTGCTGAGTGATTAGTTGATTGGCTGGTTGTTTTGTGTGTGGGGGGGGGGGGAATTTAAGTATATATAAAACTAAACATATAAATGTAGTCAAAGCTAGCCAAGTTGTAAAACTATGATAACAGAATATTAGAAACAAAATTACAAACAGTTCTATTCATTACATGGGGTACAGTTGTAAACCATATTTGTACATGCCTGCGGTACAGTTTAATCTGAAGATTATAAAGACATCAGCAACGATAGGTTTATGGTTTATGGTCTGGGTCATCATCATTGAACTCCGGACGTGTCCATATGTGCTCAGGCCCACTCACCCCCACCCCCTCAATATATCCATCAGCGTCCTGGGGCTGATAGTGATGTCCTGAGATGGTTGACAAGTCCCCTTCTGCGTCTCTTATGCCTCTCCTTCCTGGCCGTGCCATTCTGTATTCCCAGCTCTCTCAGTCTCATCGATGTGGATTTGGCTGGCCTCGAAGCCCTCCACTCTGGCTATCTCTCTGAGCGCTTTAGCAGTATCAGCTCGACACCAGTGGTTATCCGTCTGTGATGACGGCAGAGCCAGCCAGCCTATCAGCTCTCTCAATTCCCTGGATGCCCAGCCTGCCCATGGACGTAGATGAACGTGACTCTGGGAGTCGTTGATCTTGGCAATGATTCATGTCACTGCCTGCGTACAGAACCTGCCTCGACCTTCCCGATCATGCTCATCGAATGACTTAATATGCTGACACGAGCGTAGTCCTGTGACTCCAGCCACTCTAATGCTTTCGTCACTGCTATCACCTCCATCATCATGCTGGTTGTAGTCATAACGAAGGCAACGCTGGATTCATTGATTCTTCTTCCCATTGATCGTACAGCTGGGTTAAGATAATTAACAACAAAACAGAACTGCTATGGTGGCCCCACACCCCTGAAAGTAAACAAGTTGCCCTCCACACCCTTGCACTTAATGTATGCGCTAGCGAGTTGAAGGCTGACCCCCCCCCCACCCCCTCTGCTTCACTCAAATCATGGCTACGGTCTTATGTACTCGTTTGTTGCTTGAAACAATATTTAGAACGCGAACATATGCCTCTCTCTCTGTCTCTCTCTCTCTCTCCTCTCTCTCTCTCTCCTCTCTCTCTCTCTCCTCTCTCTCTCTCTCCAACTACAATTAAATTACACCTCCATCAGAAATCCGACATGACGCAGCGGACGTTCGAACTCAGTAGTTTGCCAGAAAAAAAAAAGAATGCGATGCTCTGTTGATTAAATAAAAGTATTATTGAACCGTTTGATTTGTTGCTATGGTAACGGCAGTGTTATCAGTTTGTGTGTGTGTGTGTTTGTGTGTGTGGCTTTCTTTTGTTGTTCTGTTTGTTTGCGCGGATGTGGCGAAGTTTGAACAGCGTACTACTTTTTATACGAAGAACGAAAAATATGCAAAATTTTCTCGGCAGATTATTCGCTTCTGAAGATCTCCTGACAATCTGCGAGCCACATGTAGAGTTCTCTGTGTAATTTTTGTGTGGAAAGTTGGCTGGGTCACTCAGTAATTTGGTAGTGGTATCATTCCGCTAGGTTTTAGATAATTTGTGTATCTCGTTGGTTGGTTGGTTGGTTGGTTGGTTGGTTGGTTGGTTGGTTCATTCGTTCGTTCCTTCGTTCGTTCGTTCGTTGTTAGTTGCTTGCTTGCTTGTTTTGCTGATTGGTTGGTTGGTTGGTTGGTTGGTTGGCTGGCTTGCTTGCTGAGTGATTAGTTGATTGGCTGGTTGTTTTGTGTGTGGGGGGGGGGGGAATTTAAGTATATATAAAACTAAACATATAAATGTAGTCAAAGCTAGCCAAGTTGTAAAACTATGATAACAGAATATTAGAAACAAAATTACAAACAGTTCTATTCATTACATGGGGTACAGTTGTAAACCATATTTGTACATGCCTGCGGTACAGTTTAATCTGAAGATTATAAAGACATCAGCAACGATAGGTTTATGGTTTATGGTCTGGGTCATCATCATTGAACTCCGGACGTGTCCATATGTGCTCAGGCCCACTCACCCCCACCCCCTCAATATATCCATCAGCGTCCTGGGGCTGATAGTGATGTCCTGAGATGGTTGACAAGTCCCCTTCTGCGTCTCTTATGCCTCTCCTTCCTGGCCGTGCCATTCTGTATTCCCAGCTCTCTCAGTCTCATCGATGTGGATTTGGCTGGCCTCGAAGCCCTCCACTCTGGCTATCTCTCTGAGCGCTTTAGCAGTATCAGCTCGACACCAGTGGTTATCCGTCTGTGATGACGGCAGAGCCAGCCAGCCTATCAGCTCTCTCAATTCCCTGGATGCCCAGCCTGCCCATGGACGTAGATGAACGTGACTCTGGGAGTCGTTGATCTTGGCAATGATTCATGTCACTGCCTGCGTACAGAACCTGCCTCGACCTTCCCGATCATGCTCATCGAATGACTTAATATGCTGACACGAGCGTAGTCCTGTGACTCCAGCCACTCTAATGCTTTCGTCACTGCTATCACCTCCATCATCATGCTGGTTGTAGTCATAACGAAGGCAACGCTGGATTCATTGATTCTTCTTCCCATTGATCGTACAGCTGGGTTAAGATAATTAACAACAAAACAGAACTGCTATAACAGTACAGTACTGCAATGTAGTTTTGAAAATACATAATATTCATTTAATGTTCTTAATCCACGATAAACTGAAACAGCGATTTGTGAACCAGCGTAAACTGGGGAAATTTATAGTCCTCGCTTTACGACACAGCTCCATTCTAACGGCCGTGGCGGATAGCGAAATGAACGCAAAGTAAATATTCATAATGGTGAGTATAAAATATTTTACTGTCAATAGGCAGACAAGCTTTAGAACATAAAAACAGAACTTGAGTGACCTTATAATTTGTACACAAACTTCAAAATAAGTAGTTTTACATCAAATAAGTTCTGTACAAAGGTAAAAGTAAAGGTAATCCTGTCATGCTTTAAAGGCACACAGGGATATGGTGTTAGTGCCCATATTTTCTTTGACCTGTCAGCACACTAGAAGGTGATATGGTCAATATCACGCCTGGCCCCCTTTCCTTCCCCAACTCCAGAAGAAGTCGGGTACCCATTTCTACAGCTGGATGACTGGGGTGCCTTCGACCAGATTCGAACCCCCGACCTTCGCCATGAGAGACCAGCGCACTAACCACTTCGCCGCTCAGACACCCAAGTTCTGTATACTCTGATAATATATATTTGTAAATTTACAATAAGAGATCCTGCTATTACAATGGACCAACGGTCGAGAAAACGAATCTTCGACAAACGGACACCAGAAAGAGAGAACTATCTAGCACGCCATTGCTCTGATCACCTGTCATGAAAAGAAAAAAAAAACTTGAATTGATCCGAAAATCAAGGATCACATAAGAAAACACACGAAGAAGCATGATCGCCAACGCCATCCAGCATATAACTGTAAACCAGCAGTCTGGTAGTTCTGATATTTTAGCGTTTTTTCACAGAGGTTGGAACTAACGTTATCTCCAGAGTGATGGAGCCCAGTGAGAATATGGTTTATTAGATCCAGTCATGGAATTTAAGAAAGCCATGCCAGTCAGTTTAACATGAGACTCCATATCCGACTCACTGCTTTTAGATTCTCACTGCTAGGTCGACGGCAAAGAACTAAGTTCGAGACTGCGGGTAGGAGAGATTCTTTTTGCTGAGAAGCGTTAACCAACCAATGAACGTCTTTGATTTGTGATCATTAAACAACCAATGAGCGTCTTTGGCTGGTGATCATTAAACAACCAATGAGCGTCTTTGGCTGGTGATCATTAACCAACCAATGAACGTCTTTGATTTGTGATTATTAAACAACCAATGAGCGTCTTTGATTTGTGATTATTAAACAACCAATGAGCGTCTTTGGCTGGTGATCATTAAACAACCAATGAGCGTCTTTGGCTGGTGATCATTAAACAACCAATGAGCGTCTTTGGCTGGTGATTATGAACCGACCAATGGACAAAGTTCATTTGTGATCATTAAACAATCAATGATCGTCTTTGCTGGTGATCATGAAACAAACAAAGAGCGTCTTTGGGCGATTATCACTGACCAACCAATGAGCGTCTTTGGCTTGTGATGAACCGACCAATGAAAGTCTTCTAATGATCATCATCAACGGATTAATGGACGTATTTTGTTGTTGATCATCAGGGCCCTATATAGCCTAATCGGACCCCAGAGTCATTTGCTTTCGGGGCCCAAGCACAGAAAACTCTGTAGGCGGACAATAGAGTAATTGTAACTGTTTAAAAAAAAGGGGCCTAAGCTCTGTCGCTGGTCCAAGGGAACGACTTCATTACACTCGGGGCATGTACATGTCTGTTTGGCCTTTGACATCAGGATTTCCTTCAGTGTTTTTAGGAACATTAGATCATCTTCCTTGAATTCAGCCCATAATAAGAAAAGCTGGGGAGAACAAGGGGTAGAACTCTCAAAACCCCAAGCCCCATGATAAACCCCTGCTCCGCTTTCTTTTCATTGAGACTGATGGTCACCAGCCAACGAATGAGCGTCTTTGACTAGTGATCATTGACCATACAACAAACACCTTTGACTAGTGATCATTGACCATACAACAAACACCTTTATCTAGTCTGTTGAAACACCAGAACTATAGAAAACAAGGGCAATAACTGACCGACAGGCGATTCAGCCCCCCCCCCCCCCCCCCCCCATTTTTTTTATTGCATCTAATTCAAGCAATAAATTTTACGATATTCGAAGACTGTTGATTTTTGTTAGTTCAGCGGTTCTCAAATTTCTTCTGAGTTATAGGCCTCATCAAAAACCTCATGAAACTGTTGCCCTTTGCGGAAGGAAGTATATCTCGGGGTAAAAATTCGAGGTCAGGGCTAAGTCCATCTTTCCTTCTCTCATGCCCCTATTAGAGGTCCCTGTCTACTTTTTTCACATTCATAAAAGATCAGTGTTCATGGAAGATCAGTGTTCATGAAACGCCAGTGTGTATGTTTTGAGTCTCGAAACTTCGGTACCTGCGAGAGACTGAATCTAAGCGACGAAATTTCTGTGTCATAGCCTCATTCTCGTTCTGAATGTCACGATTTCGGCCAAACAAACATTGAAGGCTTGGCTATCAAACTCGTGCGTGCGAGATAGCGAAGTTGATTAGTGCGCTGTACTCTCGGTTTCCTCATACTACAGGGTTCGGTGATTCAAGTTTCAGGTAATTCTCTTCTCATTTTTCTTTCTCTCACGTCCAAAGTGCTTTTTCTACAATTTTCGAGGACTGTGTTATTCTGTCAGTTGACTATTGATCTCTGAATTTACTATCTAGAATACGCGTGCACGTAAAAGACAGTACGTAACGACCCCGCTTGAAAGTGTTGCCACATCCATTAACATCGGATAGGATCTATTCGCTGCGACAAATGTGACAAACATAGGTAAGGATAAATACAAGCTACTCTCAGAGACGGACAAGTAAACAGACTGACGTGAGCAAGTAAACAGGCCTAGCGGAGCTGTGGTCGCTCGCTTGAACACCGGGTGCTTTTTCAGAAGAGACTGGTTTAAATCTGGGCACGGTTTAGTTTAAGCTGTCTTTTTAAAATTTGATACTGCAATTAAAGTACATCTAAAGCAGACAAACTTTTGCTTCTTCTTTTTTTCTTCTACTTCTTCTTCAATCTTCCTGGAACTGCAAGATAATGTTCATTGCAACTGATGTCAGACTGGGAGGGTTACGGCGGCTATTTTTTTCAGTCCCTGGGTACAGTTAAATTTAGAGAAGACCGTCTTGGAAGGGTACATAATGGAGAAAAGAAAGAGAGGAAGACCAAGGCGAAGATGGCTGCAAGACGTTGTTGATAATCTTCAAAAGGATACATCAGCAGCAGGGCATCTTGCTTACAACCGAGAGGCCTACAGGAGAGCTGTTAGGCAAAGTTCCACAAGGTACATGCAAATAAATGACTGACTGAAATTTGGGCAGAAATGGATTCACACTTTGTAATTAAGGACAAAAATTCTCACTTTTTAAATCTCTCCCTTCCCTTCCCTTCCCTCCCTCCTTCCCTCTCTCTCTCTGTCATTCCCCCCCCCCCACCCCTTTTTCGGTTCACAAGGCAAACTAGGTTTCACTCTAAATATTACCACTTTTATCGGTCCTCTGCTGTCTCCTTGTCTGTCTCCAAGCTACTGCACCTTCACTTTGTACTCGTAGGTATGGACAGAAAATGGCTAAGCAAGGCTTTTCAAATAGTACAGGATATTAACTGTTTGTACCGCATGTTAGAGGAGGAGAAAAAATACCGCATGCAGACCGCAGGCCATGTGTTTGACATGTTGTTGGTTTCTCTGAGAGAAGGTAGATGTAAAAGTTGTTTAACAGTTTCTTTTATTTATTTATCTTAGACACGCTCAGTCTTACAAAAGCGGCTTCACTCTGCTTTTTAGCTAAACGATTTCATGAAATTGTTAAGTTTAAGAGTAATGTCCTCAGTGTGTTACTCTACAGGAGTGGATGCTAGAAAACTACACACACACACAAACTATAGAAAACAAATTAAATTCTTTCCAGACTAAATATTTGCCTATGATCAGGCGAATATTTTGGCTAAATACTGTAAAAAATAACATCTTGTTGGCAGAAATACAAATGAAGACATTGGCTTCGGTTATTGAGGAAAGACGCTGGCTATGGTTGGGACATGTGCTCCGGATGACTGACAACTCACTACAAAAAAAATAGCACTGATATAGGCACCTCAGGGAAACAGGAGTAAGGGTAAGGGCAAATGAGACATGGAGAAGAACAACCGAAAGGATGCTGGGCAGTATAGGGGTCACGTGGGCGGGGGGGGGGGGGGGGGTGAAGGACAGGAGTTTGTGGAAAACCCTTGCGGAAGCCCCATGTGCTCTGGGCACTTAATGTTTAGAGAGACAGAGATTGATTGATTGATCTTTATTTGAAAAGAGATTCTAAAGTTTAAGAAGACAAACCTTTTTTTAACGCATTTGGTTTCATGTACTGTTAATTAATACTCTCCCTCCCCCCCCCCCAACCTGTGTCTGACGAAGACGCGAGTTGAAATATTATCTTCTTACCAGATAGTTTCCTTCTGCTCTCTCTCTCTCTCTCTCTCTCTCTCTCTCTCTCTCTCTCTCTCTCTCTCTCTCTTAAATTCAAGTGGAAATTTAAATGAAATAAAGCATTTATTATTATTATTATCGAAAATAGTTTTGATCGCATAATTTTTAACTGTTCCTTTTACCGGTTGGCGTTCAACTTTTGTACTAGTTAAGCAAACAAGATGGCCGGAGATTTAGAGGTAAGAGTTCTAAGATCCAGTGAATCTAGTATTTTTATCGTTTAGCGTGTTTTACATTCATGATATTTCCATGATATGCTCGTTCACTGCCTATAAGATCTACCTACTCCGTGGTTTCTTCTGTCCGGCGACAAGCACTGTAATGGTTTAGATCTTTCATCTTCGTGTGAGTAGTACGTCATGATGGATCCCTGTTGTCTAGATGAAACCCACGGTTTTATTCGGTATCAAAACTCAGTAGCTTCTGCTTCAGATCCACGCCATGTATTCCGGCTATGTTGAATAGATCCATGTGTTACTTGATCTTGATTGTTGTAGGTTTTAATTTTTACAAATGGCTCGGTGATTCGGAACAGCAGAAGTGGTTTGGGGTTTTGTTGTCTACCGAAATGAAAGAGTAGTGGCACAGGGTTCGGGAGCCTTTGAAGTCAGCATTTCAAGCACGAGAATGGAGACTGAGTCTGTGTCGGGGACAGTGGAATGATCATTTGCTCGTGATGTGATTAATGGTGTTATTGTGGTGGATTCACAGAGTGTGCTTTGTAAGTTTAAGAAGAATTTTCTTCGAAAAGAATGGGTTCGAATGTTAACCCAGTAAGCTGTGATAAGCCTAACATGGCCTTACTGTCCAGATCATACAGGAGTACATGGCAGTGATGTGGCTGATAGACTTGCTGGACAGGCTAAAATAAATGGCAGACTGACTATGGACAAGGAGGACATTGCTATGGCTGTATTGGACAGACTGCAGGAGAATAAAGAGAGGGAATGGATAAATAATGTATCTGTGAGGAGACTGCTGGAGCTAGGACAAATTAAAAGTGCTGGCAGGAAATCTGAACTGTGTGACAGAAAACGCATCATAAACAACCAACATTTGACAGGAAGTATTAGCAAACATACTCTCAGATGGATGCAGCGACATGCGGGGGAGCATATATGAGGTTGTCCCGAATGCAGTGAAGCCAGAGTCTGAAATTTGATCTTTGTTGTAGGTTTGATCAGTTAGTCATTCACCCTGTGCAGAGAACAGAAAAATGACAACTTCAGTTTTAAAAAAAAAACAAACTTGTACAGATAATAAAACAAATCCGTGCGGCTGAGATTTACAGAAAAGACAGGAAGAGCACAGAAAGTGGGTGGAAACGGAAGCAGCTTTTTTCTCATCTTATTTTCTGCCGCTGTCGGTATCGTTATCACATGACCAACAGCTCAACATTCAGCCCAGCCCCCGTCCTAGCATGTTAATGTGAGCTTGGCAACAGCACAAACAGCTGAGTACACACTGCTGTAGCCCTTTTGAGAATGAATGCGGGGGGGGGGGGGAAAAGATCTCCACAGTTTTGTCTGTTTCTGTTATAAGATTCTTCTTCTTCTTCTCCTTCTTCTTCTTCTTCTTCTTCTTCTGCTTCTTCTTCTCCTTCTTCTTCTTCAATCGCCCTGGAACTGTATTCTTTGCAGCCGATGTGGTGAGGGTGTTGGGACTCGACAACATGTCAGTTTGGGAGCAGGCCAAGATGGTTGGGAGCGGGCCATGACGGGTGTTTTTTTTTCAGTCCCCCAGTGGAGTTATAAAGCAGGGGCCGTGCAGTACTTCTTTAACAGGCTCCACCACCATGGGGACTGTGATGATCCCTGCTCTGTTAGCCAGGCTAAGTGCTGCTGGGAGTATCAACAGAGAGGTGGGACAGGGTCTTGGTCAGCCGTGGTTCACCAACTGTGACACTAGCATGTCAGCCAAGAGTCACTGATTTCCAAATGGACAGCATCCTCACCCCATCTCTTTCTGCTGCATGATAACATACTTGTAATAAACTGTAATTGAATGTTTGTGATGGAGTAAAAATAATAAAGGGCAATATATCAGACAAGTGCAACACAAGAGGCCAAAGAAAAAGAGGCCGACCACAGGAAACTCTAAAGAGGACATTGTTAAGAGAGGCCAAACTAATAGGCACAAAATCCCTTGATGAGGTTGAAAAGCTCGCCGAAAACAGGAAAAATTGGCGAACTACCTTGTGAGCCCTATGTAACGTTTTAACGGCACAGGAAGGATAAAAGATAAGATATCAGGCAGGTTTGCATGCCCAGCTCTTCACTTTTTGAAAATAAAGTTCTTTTGTTTGTTTTGACACCACAGGAAGGTATGAATGAGAGTCAGAACTCTGCAGAGAACAGAAAAATGAGCAGGGAGAAACTAGAGCAATGGCTGAACAAGAGTATGAGAATCAAGATGACAGATGGTCGGACACTTGTCGGTAACTTATTTAAACTGCCAACCCCACAGCATGGCATACTATTTCATTTCGTAATTAAGAAGCATTATTTTTTCTGTTGCAACTAAAAAAGTGGCCGCAGACTGTGAGAGGCGGAGAGAAGGAAACGGGCACTGTGTACAGTTTTTTTTTTTCAGGATTAATCTTACTTCACCCTACACAGAATGAGTGTAGAGAAATACCCACATCAGGGACCACCAAGAGTGTAAAGAAATACCCACATCAGGAGCCACCAAGAATGTAGAGAAATACCTGCATCAGGGGACGCCAAGAGTGTAGAGAAATACCTGCATCAGGGAACGCCAAGAGTGTTGAGAATACCCACATCAGGAGCCACCAAGAGTGTAGAGAAATACCCATATCAGGAGCCACCAAGAGTGTAGGGAAATACCCACATCAGGGACCACCAAGAGTGTAGAGAAAAACCCACATCAGGGACCACCAAGAGTGTAGAGAAATACCTGCATCAGGGGACGCCAAGAGTGTAGAGAAATATCTGCATCAGGGACCGCCAAGAGTGTAGAGAAATACCCACATCAGGGACCACCAAGAGTGTAGAGAAATACCCACATCAGGAGCCACCAAGAGTCTAGAGAAATACCTGCATCAGGGGACGCCAGAAGTGTAGATAAATACCTGCATCAGGGGACACCAAGAGTGTTGAGAATACCCACATCAGGAACCACCAAGAGTGTAGAGAAATACGCACATCAGGGACCGCCAAGAGTGTAGAGAAATACCTGCATCAGGGGACGCCAAGAGTGTAGAGAAATACCTGCATCAGGGACCACCAAGAGTGTAGAGAAATACCCACAACAGGGGCCACCAAGAGTGTAGAGAAATACCCACATCAGAGACCACCAAGAGTGTAGAGAAATACTCAAATCAGAGACCGCCAAGAGTGTAGAGAAATACCTACATCAGGGACCACCAAGAGTGTAGAGAAATACCCACATCAGAGACCACCAAGAGTGTAGAGAAATACCCACATCAGAGACCACCGAGAGTGTAGAGAAATACCCACATCAGGGACCACCAAGAGTGTAGAGAAATACCCACATCAGGGGACACCAAGAGTATAAAGAAATGGCCGCATCATTGAAATTTTGGATAATGGCCATCAAGTTCCTTTCTTCTTCTTTATCTTCTTCTTTGTCTTCTTCTTATTATTCTTCATTGTCTTCTTCTTATTCTTTTTCATCTTCTTCCTCATCTTATTCTTTTTCATCTTCTTCCTCATCTTATTCTTATTCTTCTTCATCATCTTCTTCTTATTCTTTTTCATCTTCTTCCTCATCTTATTCTTATTCTTCTTCATCATCTTCTTATTTGTCTTCATCTTCTTCATCATCTTCTTATTCTTCTTCATCACCTTCTTCTTATTCTTCATCATCTTCTTATTCTTCTTCATCTTCCTCATCTTCTTCTTATTCATCATCTTCTTCATCTTCCTCATCTTCTTCTTATTCTTCTTCATCATCTTTCTTCTTCATCTTCATCATCTTCTTCTTATTTTTATTCATCATCTTCTTCATCTTCCTCATCTTCTTTTTATTCTTCTTCATCTTCTTCTTATTCTTCTTCATCATTTCCTTGTTCATCTTCTTCTTCATAATCTTCATCATCATCTTCTTCATCTTCCTCTTATTCTTCTTCATCATTTCCTTGTTCATCTTCTTCTTCATATTCTTCATCATCTCTTCCTCATCTTCTTCTTATTCTTCTTCATCATCTTTCTTCTTCATCTTCATCATCTTATTCTTATTCTTATTCATCATCTTCTTCATCTTCCTCATCTTCTTCTTATTCTTCTTCATCTTCTTCTTATTCTTATTCATCATTTCCATGTTCATCTTCTTCTTCATATTCTTCATCATCATCTTCTTCATCTTCCTCTTATTTTTCTTCATCTTCCTCATCTTCTTCTTATTCTTCTTCATCTTCATCATCTTCTTCCTGCTCTTCTTCAACATCTTGTTCATCTCCAGGTTCTTTTATACTCTGTATCTGCAGTTTTTATCTCTTGCATAAATTAAACTCATTCTTTTTACAGTTCCTTAATGGAACCTGTTAAACTTTTATCTGTGATAGCATCACTCAGCTGACAATTACAATGGCTGTGGTATGTAGCAGGAACGACTGATAACTGCATCCTCAAGCACATACTTAATGATTGACGGAAGGATGATGACTATATGATAGATCAAAGCCAAGATGCAAGGATACTAGGAATGAAAATTCTTTTTTGTCAGTGAGAAAATGGTAGGAAGTCCACATGAGGCAGAAAGTGACATTACATAAAGTAGCCGAGTCATTTTGAAGAGTAAAAGAGAATGCGAAGCTGAGTTCACAAGCTGCATCTGCAAAGAGACAGGATCCCTCATCATAAGTATCTTCTTTTTCTGTCTTCAGTACTGCAAATCAAATATTGGTAGAGTTATCTGTGAGAGAAGTGGCTCAGGGAGTAACCCCCTGCCCCACATACATCCACATAATAAAGAACTGGGTGGGGGAAGATGAGGAAAGTCACCATCTGTGGATGGGAGCGACGAACCCATAATCCGTGCATGACGGATACAAGCAGCACACATGCTTTACATTGGTTACTGGAACGGGCAGTGGAGCAGATATGGGAATGTTCTGACTGCAGTGACACTAGCTCCTGAGATCAAATCACAAATCTGCTCAGCAGAATGATGCTTTGTGGAGACTGTAACATCGAACATCAGCCTGCTGGGGGAGGGCCACGCGATCTTGGGATTAGACATTTACCTCAGTCGGTAGAGGTCACAGGTTTAAATCCCACCAGAAACAGCAGGAATTATTTCTAGTGAATCCTTCAGCAATACATGGACTCTAGGTAGCAGGAATGAATGTATTTGTGGATTGTCATGCACGCTAAAAATCCCTTGGCAGTCGGAAATCATGAAAAGACGAGGCCAGATGGCTGCTGTCTGGGCAGAATTCTAGGGAAAAAAATCAGCCACAGAGATTGACACAAGCACATGAAGTGTTTATGTTGACTTCAACACCCATTCTGAAATGATAGAGTGGATGGCCAAGCAGAATGTCCTGAAGAGTGGATGGCCAATGAGTTATGGGAATGTCCTGAAGAGTAGATGTCCAAGCAGATATGGGAATGTCCTGAAGAGTAGATGTCCAAGCAGATATGGGAATGTCCTGAAGAGTGAATGGCCAAGCAGATGTGGGAATGTCCTGAAGAGTAGATGTCCAAGCAGATATGGGAATGTCCTGAAGAGTAGATGTCCAAGCAAATATGGGAATGTCCTGAAGAGTAGATGTCCAAGCAAATATGGGAATGTCCTGAAGAGTGAATGGCCAAGCAGATGTGGGAATTTCCTGAATACGATGAAGCCATGTCTGAACAAACAAGACATCTACCAGCTTTGAAAGCATCTTATGAAACCCTGCTCTTTCTCTTCCAGGTACATTTCTGTGTACAGACTGTGACTGCAATATTATCATGGGTTCTTGTGAGGAGTACCTCAAACCACCAGGTACTGTTGTGTAGTGTTATTCATCATCATCATCATCATCATCATCTTTCACTCCCTTGAGAGCATAGGCCACAGATAAAGGCTCTCCAGTCATCCTTATTCTTGGAATTATTCTCTGCTTCCTTCCATGTGTACCCCTTGCCTCTGAGCACTGTCATAATTTCTCTTCTCCAACAAATCTAGGTCTTCCTCGTTTTCTGTTTCCTTGAGAATTCCATGTCAGTGCCTGTCTTGCTATGCTGGTGTTGGGTTTCCTCAGAGCGTGGCCAATCCACTTCCATTTCCTAGACATGATTTTTAGGTTCATAGGTTCTTGTCCTTCCCTTTCCCAGTCCTCCTCGTTCCTGATCTTGTCCTGCCATTTAACATTTAAAATCCTCCTCAAGCAACCGTTCATGAATATTTGTAGTGTTATTGTATAGAGGTTTTTTTTTGTGTGTAAAACAATGCACTGTTGTCATGTTTGGCAGTAAAGTTGACTGCACTGGAGTGATGATACATTTGGGGGGGGGAGCTGAAGAGCAGATCCAAGACCCTAACCTATCTCTCCATGGGTGCTAAAGAAGTACTGCACACTCCCAGCTTCTTTTTTTTAGCTGCATTCAGGGACTAAAAAAATAGCTGCCATAACCCAGTCTGCTCCAGATCTGATATGATGCTGTGCCTGGAAGTCTTCATGGCATCGGCTGCAAGGAACATTAACCTACAGCTCCAGGGAGACCAAAGAAGAAGAAGAAGAATTTTATTGAGATAATAAATTTCATTTGTGTGTTTTTGTTACAGTTTCTGTTTTTGGTATAGTGTGTTTTTGTTACAGTTTGTTTTTGGTATAGTGTGTTTTTGTTACAGTTTCTGTTTTTGGTATAGTGTGTTTTTGTTACAGTTTCTATTTTGGTATAGTGTGTTTTTGTTACAGTTTCTATTTTGGTATAGTGTGTTTTTGTTACAGTTTCTGTTTTGGTATAGTGTGTTTTTGTTACAGTTTCTATTTTGGTATAGTGTGTTTTTGTTACAGTTTCTGTTTTTGGTATAGTGTGTTTTTGTTACAGTTTCTGTTTTTGGTATAGTGTGTTTTTGTTATAGTTTCTATTTTGGTATAGTGTGTGTTTTTTTGTAACAGTTTTTGTTTTGGTATAGTATGTTTTTGTAACAGCTTCTGTTTTGGTAAAGTGTTTGTTCTTGCTGGGTTTTTTTTTTCTCTGAAACTGTTGGCCTGACATCTTTCCGTCAGACTTTTTTGGTGAAGATCTTAAAAAAAAATAGGCATCAGGTCATAAGATGCAAGCTTCTCTGTTAGCTCCACCATTATGGATAATACATTAATCCCTTTTTGACTGGAGTAAAGTAATGTAGCATTCAGTTCATTAAAGTGGACAAAGAAATCAGACAGGGTCTTGTCTAAGGTTTGTCAACCCTGATAATGTCTATGTTGGCATGGTATATGGGACCATCTTTGCTGACAATCAAAGGCTGGTGGTTTGAATCCAGCAATAGGTGCTTCTGTCACTCGGCCATAGGTGCTTCTGTCACCCAACCATAGGTGCTTCTGTCACTCGGCCATAGGTGCTTCTGTCACCCAACCATAGGTGCTTCTGTCACCCAACCATAGGTGCTTCTGTCACCCAGCCATAGGTGCTTCTATCACCCAGCCAGATGTGCTTCTGTCACCCAGTCATAGGTGCTTCTGTCACCCAACCATAGGTGCTTCTGTCACTCGGCCATAGGTGCTTCTGTCACCCAACCATAGGTGCTTCTGCCACCCAACCATAGGTGCTTCTGTCACCCAGCCATAGGTGCTTCTGTCACCCAGCCATAGGTGCTTCTGTCACCCAGTCATAGGTGCTTCTGTCACCCAGCCATAGGTGCTTCTATCACCCAGCCAGATGTGCTTCTGTCACCCAGTCATAGGTGCTTCTGTCACCCAACCATAGGTGCTTCTGTCATCCAGCCATAGGTGCTTCTGTCACCCAGCCATAGGTGCTTCTGTCACCCAGCCATAGGTGCTTCTGTCACCCAGCCATAGGTGCTTCTGTCACCCAGCCATAGGTGCTTCTGTCACCCAGCCATAGGTGCTTCTGTCACCCAGCCATAGGTGCTTCTGTCACCCAGTCATAGGTGCTTCTGTCACCCAGCCAGAGGTGCTTCTGTCACCCAGCCAGAGGTGCTTCTGTCACCCAGCCAGAGGTGCTTCTGTCACCCAGCCAGAGGTGCTTCTGTCACCCAGCCATAGAAATAGGTATCTGCCTTCTTCTGGAGCTAGGGATGGAAGGCAGCCAGGCATAACGCTTGGCCACATCATCCTCTAGTGTGGCCAACAGGTCAAGGAAAGTGTGGGCACTAACATAACTGGCATAATAGGGGTACCTTTAATAAGTGTAATCAAACTTAACAAAGCTCGTATTTCAGATTCCAAGCCCAAAGAAGACCCCCGTATCCTAGGGCTGGCTATGGTGCCTGGAAAACATGTTGTGTCCATAGAGATTGACGACGTATCCAGTACAGAGGAAGGTGAGGTTCTTGGCTGTTTTTAGGCATTTATTTTAGGTCTTGTTTCTCACCGTTTGTGATCTTTCATGCTCACTTCTCACTTTCTGGTCCCGTTTATAATCTTGTAGTCCTACTTCTCACTTTCTGGTCCCGTTTATGATCTTGTATCACTTCTCACTTTCTGGTCCCGTTTATGATCTTGTATCACTTCTCACTTTCTGGTCCCGTTTATGATCTTGTAGTCTCACTTCTCATTTTCTGGTCCTGTTTAGGGTCCCATTTATGATCTTGTAGTCTCACTTCTTACTTTCTGGTCCCATTTATGATCTTGTAGTCTCACTTCTCATTTTCTGGTCCTGTTTAGGGTCCCATTTATGATCTTGTAGTCTCACTTCTTACTTTCTGGTCCCATTTATGATCTTGTAGTCTCACTTCTTACTTTCTGGTCCCATTTATGATCTTGTAGTCTCACTTCTTACTTTCTGGTCCCATTTATGATCTTGTAGTCTCACTTCTTACTTTCTGGTCCCATTTATGATCTTGTAGTCTCACTTCTTACTTTCTGGTCCCATTTATGATCTTGTAGTCTCACTTCTTACTTTCTGGTCCCATTTATGATCTTGTAGTCTCACTTCTTACTTTCTGGTCCCATTTATGATCTTGTAGTCTCACATCTTACTTTCTGGTCCCATTTATGATCTTTTAGTCTCACTTCTCTGAAATTTTGACCCATTTTTCACAGCAGCTTAATCTCATTTTTCAGCTTCTGGTCCCATTTATCACCATTTCTTACATTCCTGTCCCATTTTATAATCTTCTAGTCTCCCATTTCTTATCTTTTATTCTCACTTCACATGTTTTAGGACCCATTTCCCCCCCCCCCCCCCCCAATTTGTCATTTGTTAGTTATATATGAGCACAGTAATAATTTAACGACATGTCGTAGGAATAATGCAGTCAACAGTGAACTGCTTCACATGAAAAGTTGTGCTTTCAAGACCATCTACCAGCAGCATCCACACAATCCTTTTTAGGAGCTGATGCTGCGGCGGGTGTTGAAACACAAACATGTCAAAAAACAGACAATCGGCGAAGAATTGTAGACACAGAGATAAACACAAGCTGGCTGCAGACTGTGAGAAGTGGAGAGAATTTGTTGATGCTCTCCAAGACACAGGAGGAGGAGGCAGTGAGGGAAAGAGCAGGGTGTGGAACGGGGCAGACAGGCAGTGGGTGCTTTGCCCTAAAGTAGTTTATAAAGTCGTTGACTGTTTTTAGCATGAAAGAAGTTATTTATCTGAGCTATAGTGCCACAAATTCATTGTGTACATGAGCCATTGTACCATTTATCATTGTGTACATGAGCCATTGTACCATTTATCATTGTGTACATGAGCCATTGTACCATTCATTGTGTACATGAGCCATTGTACCATTTATCATTGTGTACATGAGCCATTGTACCATTTATCATTGTGTACATGAGCCATTGTACCATTCATTGTGTACCAGCATAGCAAGACAGGCACTGACATGGAATCCTCGCAAAATAGGAAACGAGGAAGACCTAGACTTACTTGGAGAAGAGAAATTATGACAGTGCTCAGAGACAAGGGATACACATGGAAGGAAGCAGAGAATAATTCCAAGAACAGGGGATGACTGGAGAGCCTTTATCCGTGGCCTATGCTCTCAAGGGAGTGAAACGCGATGGTGATGATGATGACATGACCAATTTACCATTCATTGTGTACATGAGAGATTGTATCCCTCATTGTGTACTTGAGATATTGTACCATTCATTGTGTACATGAGTGACTGTACCATTGATTGTGTACACAACTTACCATTCATTGTGTACATGAGTTATTATGTACGTGAGCAATTGTATCATTCATTGTGTACATGAGAGATTGTACCGTTTATTGTGTACATGAGTGATTGTACCATTTATGAAGCAGTAACTTTATGCAACAGGAAACTTGGACAGTACGGCCAGAAACAACACCAGCACAACAGAAAGTATCGACCCGGATAAAAATGATGTGTCAATAAACGAGAAGAGCATTGTGGATCAGTAGTCTGTCTAGAGTCATAGGTTTGTAATCTGGTGTTTTTGATTTTTGAACCCGAAATCAGTGAGTGTGGTATAGAGTGAGTTTGGAGTCATTTGCTTGTAACATGGAGTCAGGAGTCAGTTGCTTGTAATGTGGAGTCAGTAATTTGGCATTTTGAAATTGTAATCTGCAGTCAGTGACTCTAATGTGAGATTGCAATCAAAGAATTGTAATTCTGTGAGTTTAGGTTCTGGATTTAGTAAATGCATTGTGATATTTTGGTTTTGATACAGGAGTCAGCGTGTAATTTGTCTATGTTAGGTTTGTATAAGTAATCTGGCATTTTAGTGTGATGTGAGACTGCTATCATTGGCATGTAGTTGTAACACTGTGAGTTCTGAAGTCTGTGAGAAGATGTGATTTTGGTGAGTTTTCAAGATATGAGTCAGTGACTGGTAATGTGACACCGTGATTTTTGGATCCTGTGGTCATTGAGTATGTGAATTTTAGGACAGGAGTCAGGCTTGTAATATAAGCAGTATTTTAAGGACAGAAGTCAAGCTTGTAATATAAGCAGTAGTTTAAGGACAGGAGTCAGGCTTGTAATATAAGCAGTATTTTAAGGACAGAAGTCAGGCTTGTAATATAAGCAGTAGTTTAAGGACAGGAGTCAGGCTTGTAATATGAGCATTAGTTTAAGGACAGGAGTCAGGCTTGTAATATAAGCGGTAGTTTAAGGACAGGAGTCAGGCTTGTAATATAAGCAGTATTTTAAGGACAGTAGTCAGGCTTGTAATATGAGCATTAGTTTAAGGACAGGAGTCAGACTTGTAATATAAGCGGTAGTTTAAGGACAGGAGTCAGGCTCGTAATATAAGCAGTACCTCTTGTCATATTTTGTTTTCCTGACTGTGGAATATGGCATAGAATATGCAGTAAATATTGGGTTTAAAGTACAGTTTGTGTAGTTGTTTGCTGGGGCATCAGCGCCAGTCTCTTTCAAAGTGCTGCATTTGAATTCTGGTTTACATCATCGCCTCAGAGCTTCTCTCGAAGGGAGTTGAACTTGAAGAATGGACATGCTCTGCTGCTGACCTAGAGATGGGCCTGCTTACACTCAGGATGCTCCCATATGTGCCCAGCCTATAATCTCAGTGTTGTTCGAATTATATGGTGGCTGATGGTGCCAGTGGCACATTGATTGAATACAGCTCTGTCTTTTCTGTAAAGTTCTGAATGTCTGCCACTGCCCTTTGTTATTCCTCTTTTGCATAGTCTTTAGTGATAGGTTCTGCTTTCAGTAGTTTTTTGTTCATCTTCTTGTAATTTTCATAGGATGGCTGTTGTGACTGCTTTGTCCATATGTAGGCTGGCCAGGGTTGTTGCATTGTTTGCCAGTTGATCTTACACTTCATTACCTTTGATGCCGGCATGTCCTGGGCAGCAAATCCACGTTAGGGAGGAGATTTGTGACTCTTAGTTTTGGCCAACCACTTGCGATTCATCATCTGGTTTTCTATTTTTTTTTAGCATGCATTGTGAGTCTGATAATATGGCTCGTGATGCTTGCTGGTTTACTATCCAGTTTATGGCTTGAGTGTTTGCTTCAGTCTCCATCCTCTGCTGGATGTGGTTGTGGCGAAGGCTTTGGACTCGCTGACGATGGGCCGTCCGTTGCGATAGACCATAGATCCCCATCCACTCCTTGAAGGGAGTTGAAACCTGGCCAGTCCCTTTGCCCGAGCTCTTTGCGTAGTTTCTGCGGAGGGCATATGCTGCCTCCATCTAAAGCACAGTTTGATGCTGGCATGTTGTTATGCCATTTCCTTCAGTGCATCTTTCCAGGGTTGTTTCCATTGTTTGCCTGGCCATTAGGTGCTGGGTTTCCATTCTGCTGGACAAGCGGGCAGCTCTGAAAATAACTTTGGTCTAATGTATTTGTTAAAGCTGGCACATCAGTTGTGTTGTCTACTACGAAGTTTATCTACCTTCTCCACAGCCCCATCTGCACATGAATAAAGTAAAAAGAAGACGTACTTTTGAAAAAAAAAAAAGATGAAGCAATAGAGATAAATTGCAGTGGGAGTAAACAACAATGAAATGATTGTAATAAACAGTAACAAGCCAATATCTTGGCAAAAAAATGTTTTTATCAAAGACAATAGAGAAAAGTAAATAAATATGCACTAAAAAACTTATATGTGGTACATTGTGGTTGGAAATTGCTTTATGTTCTGTGTTGTCCTTGATGAATGTATATTTGTCAAAATATTGGGTTCTTGATGTATTTAACTGTTCTTATTGCTGATGTGCCCCAAGGTGAACGTGCACAATGTCTGCTGTGCTAGAGTCAGTTTTACCACGACCATTATGACATGGGTCCACACATGAGTGTGTTTGAAATGGAACAACTGAGGTGCCTTTTGGGGTCAGTTCTGTGGTCTGAGTCTGGCACTTTTGTTTTTATTTGTCCAGCCACATTTTTTTTGTCCACCTTCTCCAGAGTCATTTCCCCTGTTCCGGAGGTCCATTTGGGGATGTGTCTTTTGAAACTTGCAGACTTTGTTAGACAGGGAACATAGATCTGTTTGCTTGAAAACTCTGACCTACTTCTGTAGCCCAGAAACCTGTAGCAGTCAGCACTAATTGTAATTGTTATTTTTGTAAAATGTAATGTCAGGTTGGTGGATGGATGCGGACATGGAGATTGCCGACGGGAATGAGAAAAATCTGGTGTGAAACAAATGAATCCAGGACATGATGAGCCTATGTGTCTTTACAACAGTTGCTACCAGAATGATGTAAACAAAACAGCCAGCAGACTATAGGTGGCAGGGAATGGATACCGTTGAGGCACTCATCAGACTCCTCATCCCAAACTCGGAGTGTCTCTGTGGAACTGTCTCAAAGTTGTCTGGCCAGCCAGTGTTGCATGCTGGATCTGAAAGGGGCTTAAGTACAGCCACCAGAGGCTGGAAAACAAAGTTTTGGCCAGGCCAGACTACACCACTGTCTTCATGGCAGTCCGAGCAAGACCACAGTCTACCCTAGCAAGGAAAGGTGCTGAAGTCAGAGGTACCCGGCCAAAAGGTGCAGCGCAAAAATCAGGGTACCACACATCATCGCCATTGTGCGTACAGAAAAGAAGAAACTTGCAGAAAAGATTTCCATGGAATCTCTGTCAGTGTTGGATTTGCTTAACTGGCCATAGTTTATCCTGCTTCATCTTGTCATTAGCTGTATTTTGCACTTTCCTTCTCTTGACTCTGTGTCAGTTCAGCTTCAGAGGAAGGACATAGTGAAACTGTGATAGATCAGCACATGACAAGAAATGTATTGATAGTATAGCACATAATGAAATAGCACACAACAAAATGTTGAAAATAACATTGCACTGTAAATTGACCTTAAGACAGTAATCAATCAGTCATTTGTATGTCCATTGTGGAACTTTGCCTCCCTAACGGCTCCTTTGTAGGCCTCTCGGTTGTAAGCAAGATGGCCTGCTGCTGATGCATCCATTTGCAGATCATCAACGATGTCTTGCAGCCATCATCACCTTGGTATTCCTCTCTTTCTTTTCCCATTATGTAACCTTTACAAGATTGTAAGACAGTAGAAGAGGTGAAAATACAATTTTATCTGTTACAGTGGACATAATTTAGATAATTTCAGTTTTTTACAGTCACAGGAACTGGTTTGTTTCAAGCTTTTTACAGTACTTTAAAAAAAAAATTTGTTATTTGCCATTTTGTTGACATGCTGTTTTGCCAGTGCTGTTTTGCCACACATTGTTTTCTCAGCGCTGTTTTGCAAGTGCTGTTTTGTTACACACTTTTGTCAGCACTGTTTTGTCAGCGCTATTTTGATGGTCACCATCCATAGTGAGCTTGATGTGAAGTGGCTTGTTATTCTGTTCTCCTCCGCCCCTTTTGATCCATCTTATCCAGAGTTCTTCCCTCATTATGGATACCTCTACAGTGGAGTGGCTTGGTTATTGAATGTCCTCATCTGTCACTTGTTGTAATCTTGTTATCTTTTATTTTGTCACATTGAACTGGTTGACTGCTTATGTCAGACATGTCATCTGACATCATCTTCATGACTAATATTGTCATCTAAAATGGTAGCTCAGTGTTGGTATTGACAGAATACTGACTGTTTAGTAGAGCGCTGGCTGTTGTAACATCCTGTTTTAATCAGCGATCACGGCTGGATTTTTCAAAACCGGTGCAATTGCACCTGTCTTTTACCTTGCATGAAGTGCTTTTTGAAATACCAGTTTTATTACTGCAACATTCAATACTTTTATGCTTTATTTTTTTTTTTAACATGTAAAGTTAAACGCACTTTACAAACATCAAGCAAATGTAAATGTTTGTGTGAAACTTTTTTTCTTATCTTATCTGCGGTAAGATTTAATCATAAAAAATGCTCACATGCTGAATCAGAGTCCAAACTGGCAAATTCATCATCATCATCATCATCATCATCCATCTGGCCCCAATTATCCTCTACCTGATTGCTGCGGTTACTTTTTTTTTTTTAAAATAGGTTTTGGTAATATAAACCAGAAACCAGTCACAGTAACCGATGACCTCTAAAAGTTTTGATTTTTCTTTAAATTGGTAATTTAACGGTGATTGCTGGTTGATATGATCACTGGTTTTAATCTTCACTTTCTGAAACCTCCATTGTGGACTTTTTTACATTGATTTTCTAGTGAATGGCCTGATTGTTTCCTTTATGTGATTGATTTTCTAGTAAATGGCCTGATTGTTTCCTTTATGTGATTGATTTTCTAGTAAATGGCCTGATTGATTTTCTAGTAGATGGCCTGATTGTTTCCTTAATGTGATTGATTTTCTAATGAATGGCCTGTTTCCTTAATGTGATTTTCTAGTGAATGACATAATTGTTTCCTTAATGTGATTGATTTTCTAGTGAATGATTTTCTAGTAAATGACTAGGTTGTTTCCTTTATGTGATTGATTTTCTAGTAAATGACCTGATTGTTTGCTTTATGCACTAACAGATATAGTGTGCCTCACTTTTCAAACATAAATTTTCCTAAGCCTTGACCCAGAAACATTTTTCCAAACAGAGTAGAGCAAGTGACTACAGTCACATTAGTAGCTGGAGAAGGCAGTTGCCTGTCGACTGTGCTACTCCCCTCACTGTCTTGACACAGCGAGAGAATTATTGCAAACGTTGATCCGGAGAACAGAAAATGTCTGGGTAATTCACGTCATTAGGGCATTCAAATGCTGAGCAGAGGAATGTAGGTTCGAACCCCCCCCCCCCCCCCCCCCCCCCCCCCCCCAACCAACAGGTGCTAGTTTATTTTTTTTTCATATTCCCGTAATTCTGGTTGTAGTCATGGAGCTTCCTGTATCTCTTATATTAAGAGATTTAGATTTCTGTTAGCCTGAAACTAATGTAATGTTAATCTGTTATAGAATGTCAACTATTTGTTATTAATTGTTAACTGTTATTATTTTATAATTTTGTTCTTAAGATAAAATTATAATAAAATTTTGAATGTATGTACTTTTCTGTTTGTGTTGGATATTCCTCATATTGGTCTTCTGTCTCCTCATAACTGTGAGTATGGTGCTTTTGGCAGGCGATGTGAAGAAGTTGAAACACAGGCATTATGTAGGGTAGGGTACAGGTTACAAAATACTAGCTCGAAGACCTAGGATGAGCTCTGTAGATTCCGAACCATGGTGACTACCACCAGCCCTGATCTGTTGCTTACTGGGAGCACCAGCAGAGAGGTGGAATGGGATCCTGGCCTGCTGTGGTTCACAGGCCCTGATTACGTGCGCTGTCATATTATCAGAGTTATCTTTGCTCACTGTATTGTGGCTATTAATAAGCACGTATTTCTGATGTTTCGGCTCGTCTTGTTCACACAAAAACGTATAAGACGAAGAAGTAGAAAAAAAAGAAGAGAAATTCTTCTTCGATTATTTTTTAAAGTCAACTTGTAAACTTTTGAGGTAATTGGTGATCAGGTTTAGTTTGGGTACACCCCCGGAGAGCTTTTCTTGGACTGATGCTTCCCTCGGTGCCTTGGCTTCACAGGACAAGGGGGGGGGGGGGGGGGTCCACCAGAATCTTGGGGTGGATCTTTTCGAGGCACTGAGTCTGGCACTCCCATAGCCTGGTGGGTCTCCGCAGGATAAGCACCATGCTTCTACCATATAACCTGCAGTCTCATCATGAAATGGGTTATGCTTCACCAGGTGTCTGACTTCTACATCATTTCTGTTGGGTTGCTTTCCTTGGCCGTTGGCTAAGTCATGACCCCAGCCAACATACAAGGCAATAGGTTGGGGTCCCTCTCTTGACTTTTCTGGCTTGGGAGATCCTGACACCAGCATACAGAGCTCTAGGAATCATTGAGATATGAAGCCCCCACCACCACAATAAGGTGAAGAATCCGGGCTGATGGTATGGTACAAAGAAAGTTTAAATTTAGATTTAAAAAAGGAGAAGAACGCAGTACTTATAATGTCATTCATGTGACCGGTGTATTTATACCCATAAACTGTGTGAAATGGTGTTTTAAGTATTGTTTTAAGAACTGCTGACATGCAGCTGGATATGGTGTATACAAGTCATGAGACCAGGCTCATATATGTACAGAAGATGAAAGGGGCAAGACCAGGGAAAGATGAAAATAATGTGGGAGAGAACCTGAGGTAGACAACTAAAGAGAGAAAGTAAGGTACAGAGAGGGATGGAGGCAGAGCATACACGCAGCAGTGGGGCCTTAAGGGCTTGGAATGACTGTACACATTTGCCCCTCATATGTGTACAGTGTGATCTAGGGGTGGATGAGCGTATGTGTGATCACTCATGTTGTCAGTAGTGACAGCTCAACATACAAATTCTTCCAAACAAATGAAAACTTCATGTCAGCTTTGAGCATGACTCATTGTAGAACAGGTCCAAGTACAAGTCCAACTCCTATATCTGTCTCTCTCTCTCTCTCTCTGAACCTTAAGTGCCCAGGGCACATGGGGCTTCCGCAAGGGTTTTCCACAAATGCCTGTCCTTTGCCTTTTTTTCTGCTCTTGCCCAGGTGAGCCCTCTATTGCTCAACATCCTTTCTGTTGTTCTTCTCCATGTCCCTGATAAGCATTTCTTCCACCTGCATTTGTTTTTTCCCTTGCTTCTGTTTCTGTAGCAGTCTGATAGTTTTTTTTACCAGATAGGGTTGCTGGCCCTACGCCAAACCCTCCTTAGTCACCTTTTACGATCATGCGTGGTAAAGTACAGTGGTCCTATTCTTTGCAGATCCCGGGTACCACACCAACTCCTATTTACTCCATGTTTAATCATTCTCAACACTCAAATAGACAGACAGATACCTCACATACTTCCATATATCCATCCTCAGCTTCTCACACAGCTGTTCTCAAAAATCCTACCAATAATCCCTCTCGAGATCAATAACAACTCAGTCACATGACCAACATTCACACGTCACTTAAAAGTCTTGTAGTAACGCCTGAACAACCACAACATATCAGGTAAACCATATACTACTATATATTTACAAATTTAACAAGTGATGGTGTATATAAATTGTTAAAAAAATGACAAAGGTATACACTGAGCTAATGCTGTACTGCTGCATAAAATATCTGTTAAAAAAAATGTTAGGAATGATGACTAAATGTTTCAAGCCGAAGTTGGATGTGTCAGGCCTTGCAAGAAGCTTAATAGTGAAACAACTACACAACCTTTTATGGGCAGATACTGAAGAAGATTAAATGTTCTTATTTTCACCTTCAACAAACAAAACGTAAACGTCAAGTATAAGCCAAGAAAAAGGTCAAATATAACAAAATAAACGGCTTGCCCAGAACACAGAATTAACTCCTGTTATTTAACTCTCCCACCACATTAACCCTTAAACTACCAAGACAACACAAATTGCTCTCACCACATTAACCCATAAACTACCAAGAAAACATAAATGGCTCTCACCACGTTAGCACTTAAACTACCAAGACAACATAAATGGCTCTCACCACATTAACCCTTAAACTACCAAGACAACATAAATGTATATTTTACAAGATGTAACACATACCAAGTTTTTCCTCATTAATTTTAATCAATCTGAAAAGTCATTGTAATAATTTTGTAATATTGGTCATTACTGTCGCAGTACATGTCTAGACATGGGCCCTAAAGTAATGTAGATTAAAATTACACTGCACAACGTACAACTACGTATTTACTACTTATTATAGGCACAAACCAGGAATGAATGTTAACTTTAATAAACATCAGATTAACAGCAAAATTTTACAGAAATCAGTAACAAACAACTTGCAGTCAAATGATAAAGTTAAGAAAAAGTGCAGGGAGCATCTATCAAAGTTATTTTTTTTTTTACGATAATGAAATAAGCCAGCACACTCAGAGAAATAATTTAACAAAGAGCCATTTATTTGGTTCATAAGCTGAGAAAATAAATGTAGTTTCATATGGATGCTGTAGAATTTTTATGTGAACAATTGTTTATCTATTAACACACTGACATGCAGGACTGTGTGAAGTCAGTGCACCAAACCTTCAACTCGTTCATAAACAGAAAATTTTCTACTGACTTTGACTTGATCTAAAATTGATTTTTGACTACAAGTACACTATTTTTCTATCTTCTGACTCCTCTGTAAGTGGTACTTTTTCACTGACTCCTTACTCATAATGCCTCTGACTCATGACTTCAGCTCTTCAACCTTGCTGACACCCATTTGTACAATGTGCCCAAATTTGCCTCTAATTTTGGATATACAATGTGCCCAAATTTAGCCCCAGTTTCGGATGTACGATGTGCCCAAATGTAGCTCTAATTCTGAAGCAGATATTCCCCCCCTTCAATTTCAGAAGCAGTTTCCCTAACATGAATGTGCCAGGTAGCTTTTACTGCATACAAGCTGACTTAATTGTGATGGTAACCAAGTCTCCAGCCGTCTGCTGTTGTATGAGAACTTTGCTTGTAAAATGTTGCTTTTTTTTGTTGTTGTTGTTGTTTTTGTTTTGAGTGTCGTTTACAACACATAACAGAAATTATGAATGCTATGACATCAAAGTCAAAGAACAACAAATCCTGAAATGACTACCATTAATTCACATATTGCAACAGAACCTTCTCCGAAATGAGTTCACACTGTGGAGCTGAAAATAAACTGTAAACCAGTTTTATATGTTCCATGCATAATCTTTGGGGGAAAATTGACTTCTGGAACACATGTGACTTTTGTTAGAGTGATAGCACAGTCATGGAGGGGTGGCAAGTCACTGCTGCCCTAGACCACAACCCTGCAAGTGGCATACGTCTCACACGGTCACCTCATTAACTCTGCCAGTGAAGTTTTTTGATCCGCTTCATGCCAGCAAGTAATTATAATCGTCGCTCCAACTGACATGATGCCTTAGCTTCAACATCACCACAGCTTCATCTGCAGAGAACAAGGCTCTGGAGCTACAGACAAAAACTAAAAATTAACCCGAATGAACGGCTGTATTTATAATCGATGAAAATGAATACAGCGGACAATCATTTTAAACACAAATCAAGCGGAAAATAAATACCAACAGTGTATAAACATTTCAAAACAAAGCTTTGATTATACACCAAGGATAAAAATGCTCTACCCTTTATCTTAATACATGATTATACACCAAATGAGGATAAAAATGCTCTTATCTTTTATCCTGATACAAAGTGTTAAATACTTATGCATGCTATTTCAGTGTCCATTAGCTGAGACTCCAGATACTTGTGTGTGTCATCCCTAGCAAACAGTTCCTAGAAATATCATAAGCCCTTCATAAATGATGGTTCATGGTTACTGTGAATGTTGGAATGAATGTCAATGGAAGGCAAGATCCCACTGGTTGTGTCAGTCTCTAAACTAAGTCAACTGTCATGGATGGCAAGGTCCTACTAGTTGTATTAATCTCTATGTCAACAGTCAGTGGATGGCAAGGTCCTACTAGTTGTATTAATCTCTAAACTAAGTCAATTGTCAGTGGAAGGCAAGGTCCTACTAGTATTAATCTCTAAACTAAGTCAACTGTCAGTAGAAGGCAAGGTCCTACTAGTTGTATTAATCTCTAAACTAAGTCAACTGTCAGTAGAAGGCAAGGTCCTACTAGTCGTATTAATCTCTAAACTAAGTCAATTGTCAGTGGATGGCAAGGTCCTACTAGTTGTATTAATCTCTAAACTAAGTCAACTGTCATGGATGGCAAGGTCCTACTAGTTGTATTAATCTCTAAACTAAATCAACTGTCGTGGATGGCAAGGTCCTACTAGTTGTATTAATCTCTAAACTAAGTCAACTGTCGTGGATGGCAAGGTCCCACTAGTTGTATTAATCTCTAAACTAAGTCAACTGTCGTGGATGGCAAGGTCCTACTAGTTGTATTTTTCTCTAAACTAAGTCAACTGTCAGTGGAAGGCAAGATCCTACTAGTTGTATTAATCTCTAAACTGTCAGTGGAAGGCAAGGTCCTACTAGTTGTATTAATCTCTAAACTAAATCAACTGTTGTGGATGGCAAGGTCCTACTAGTTGTATTAATCTCTAAACTAAGTCAACTGTCAGTGGAAGGCAAGGTCCTACTAGTTGTATTAATCTCTAAACTAAGTCAACTGTCAGTAGAAGGCAAGGTCCTACTAGTTGTATTAATCTCTAAACTAAGTCAACTGTCAGTGGAAGGCAAGGCCCCACTGGTTGTATCAGTCTCTAAACTAAGTCAATTGTCAGTGGAAGGCAAGGTCCTACTAGTTGTATTAATCTCTAAACTAAGTCAACTGTCAGTAGAAGGCAAGGTCCCACTGGCTGTAAGAGTCTCAAAACTATGCCAGCTATATCAAGGGTTATAAATCTTTCTATATCCAAGGACCACTTTTCCAGCTGCATACAAGTTTCATACTACCACCCTCCTGTAGGGAGGATCAGACCAAAATCAAAGCACTTAATACCTAATCAATAAAGCAGGCACCAACTGATCACTGCAGACCACCTATTTTTATGGCCCACACTAGCCACAGTAGAACTGTAGCACACACCACATCACTATTCTCACTAGGTCAACATCATGACAGTATTAAGCTCTCTGTAGAACCCACAGCTTAGGGGACATAACACACAGAAATCATACACCAATTACAGCCCCTGGACGGATTGTGTATAGAGGAATGAACAGAAGATATAACAGTTGCTGGGCACCCCCTTTGGCAGGCAATTCAACAACTATGTTTAACCCTTTCCTACCCATTATCAAAGCCTTGCTAAGCAAACTATTTTGTAGAATCCCAATCTTACATCCAAGTTTTGTTCAAAAACTGACTTGATTGAAGAAGAAATTTTATTATAAATTTCACGTTTTTAAAAAATGTGCTTATTTTGAGATTTAAATTGTCGTTTATAAATTTCATACAGCATTTTTAACAAATAAAATACAAAAAGAAAGCAAAATTTAATTTAAAATAGGGCAATTGAAAGCATAAATAAGATTCCACGAGAGATCTTCAGGGTAGCAAAGGGTTAACAGTGGCCTAATACATAATAAGTACAGTTTACATAGAAATGTTCATAATTAAATGCCAAAGAGAACATAAATAAAACATCTGATCAAATAGCAAGCATTTTGCAATAATAATTGCGACAACAACAACAACAAAAAAAAGTATGAGCCCCATTTCTTTACTTCGAACCCTGGCGAATGGTGCATTCGGATTTTCAGAATCTTCCAAAGTTTAGAATTAGTTTCGTGTAGTGCAAGTACTCTATGTTACTCCTGTGAATGAAATGCCCAGTTATGATTGGTCTACTTGTTTCTAAAGGAAACAACCCCTAAAACTGAAAAACTACACAGATTCTGACTAAGCTAAAATATGTGAACAAGCACGTACATCACATCTGGCCTGGAAAATAACAGACATACTAACACATGAATAAAATTTCCAATTTTCCGAGTTTTTTTTTTTTTTTTTCAAATTAAAAAAACTGCAGATAAAGGACTGCAAACTTGTCGGTAACCTTGCATGAAATGTGTTACAATGACAAGATAAAAGTGTGTACTAGATGGGCTTAACCATCATGGGGTTATGATGATTCCTTTCAGCTGTCAGTCAATCTGAGAGGGCATAATATCTGTTTCTTGGGGGGGGGGACCAAAATCAAAGCACTTAATACCTAATCAATAAAGCAGGCACCAACTGATCACTGCAGACCACCTATTTTTATGGCCCACACTAGCCACAGTAGAACTGTAGCACACACCACATCACTATTCTCACTAGGTCAACATCATGACAGTATTAAGCTCTCTGTAGAACCCACAGCTTAGGGGACATAACACACAGAAATCATACACCAATTACAGCCCCTGGACGGATTGTGTATAGAGGAATGAACAGAAGATATAACAGTTGCTGGGCACCCCCTTTGGCAGGCAATTCAACAACTATGTTTAACCCTTTCCTACCCATTATCAAAGCCTTGCTAAGCAAACTATTTTGTAGAATCCCAATCTTACATCCAAGTTTTGTTCAAAAACTGACTTGATTGAAGAAGAAATTTTATTATAAATTTCACGTTTTTAAAAAATGTGCTTATTTTGAGATTTAAATTGTCGTTTATAAATTTCATACAGCATTTTTAACAAATAAAATACAAAAAGAAAGCAAAATTTAATTTAAAATAGGGCAATTGAAAGCATAAATAAGATTCCACGAGAGATCTTCAGGGTAGCAAAGGGTTAACAGTGGCCTAATACATAATAAGTACAGTTTACATAGAAATGTTCATAATTAAATGCCAAAGAGAACATAAATAAAACATCTGATCAAATAGCAAGCATTTTGCAATAATAATTGCGACAACAACAACAACAAAAAAAAGTATGAGCCCCATTTCTTTACTTCGAACCCTGGCGAATGGTGCATTCGGATTTTCAGAATCTTCCAAAGTTTAGAATTAGTTTCGTGTAGTGCAAGTACTCTATGTTACTCCTGTGAATGAAATGCCCAGTTATGATTGGTCTACTTGTTTCTAAAGGAAACAACCCCTAAAACTGAAAAACTACACAGATTCTGACTAAGCTAAAATATGTGAACAAGCACGTACATCACATCTGGCCTGGAAAATAACAGACATACTAACACATGAATAAAATTTCCAATTTTCCGAGTTTTTTTTTTTTTTTTTCAAATTAAAAAAACTGCAGATAAAGGACTGCAAACTTGTCGGTAACCTTGCATGAAATGTGTTACAATGACAAGATAAAAGTGTGTACTAGATGGGCTTAACCATCATGGGGTTATGATGATTCCTTTCAGCTGTCAGTCAATCTGAGAGGGCATAATATCTGTTTCTTGGGGGGGGGGGAGCAAGATGAGACAATTCTGACTGACTAGCACTGATCTGCTGCCCTTGACTTCCACTATGTTATTTTCCCAAGATTCATTCATCTGTATAACCCGAACATATTTTTTTCTCCCGATGGTAAATCGCTCAATTCTCCAGCATCCAAGATTATGTCTTGCTTTGTTTTCAGAAAACACATTGAACATAATTTGAATGAGCCAGCTGAGCCAAGGAAAAACAGGGTCACCAAAAAACTGAGCCATGCAGTGGCCCTGTGCAGTCATTTTAGTCACCAACAGATTAGTTACGTCAACGGTTCCCAAATTTTTTTTTTTAACTAGACTCCCATCACTTCTTCATCTTCAATCTCCCTGGTGTTCTTTGAAACCAGCGTTGCGGGGATGTTAGGGGCACAGCATCATACTGGATCAGGAAGTCTTCGCAGCTATTTTTTTTAAATCGCTGAGTGCAGCTAAAAAGCAGAGGGCGTGCAACACTCCGCTGTCATGTGACTGTAACAATCCCTACCCTGCTAGCCGGGCTTAGCTTGTTACTGAGGTAGTTACGGAGATGTTGGACAGGGTCTTGGTCAGCTATGGTTCGCCAACCGTGCCTGATCCAGCATATCAGCTTTGGGTTGCTGATTGTCTAGCAGCTATTAAAATTAATGAACAAAATCTAACAAACGGATACCATTACACACCTTGGCTGCATACTAACACCTGATGGAGGAACAAATAAAGACATAAACAGTGGAATAAAGAAAGAGAGAACAGCTTTCATTAATCTTAGAAACTTCTGGAAGTCCTCCCAGTACAGTACTAGAACCAAGATAAAACTGTACCAAAGTTGTGTCTTATCAATTTTCCTCTATGGGACAAAATGCTGAAGAACAACTGAAAAAGAAATGGGCAAATTATCTTCATTCCACACAACCTGCCTCAGAAAGATTGTGAATATTTACTGGCCACGGACAATAAATAATAGAGACCTGCTTGCCCAGTGTGAACAAGAAGATATGAATGTCATAACAGCAGAAACAAAAACACTCGGGTTGGCCACATGCACCACCAGCATCACCAAAATAGCCATGAAGATGGACACCCAAAAGAAGGAGAGGCCGACCAAAGGCTACCTGGCGGAGAACTGACGAAGCAGAAATGACAAGCATACGGCACCGCTGGGACACCATACAAAGGCTGGCTGCAGACCATGAGAAGTGGAGAGAATCTATTGGCGCCCTGCACAATGCCACATGGCTTACTGGCCAGCGAAAGCTTGGCTGATCGCTGACCACGGATACAGACGGATCCCTGCGCACATCCCAACACCCGACTAAACATTTTTTTCTTCAACTGAATCTGATTATCCCTACCATTCCTTTTCCCTCACCACCACCTTGGATCTTTCCATCACCCCCTCCCCGCCCCTGGGGCAGAGAGGTTATCCCTCTCATTTTTGAAACCACTAAGTTACATTATCATCCTCAGAGCTCCCGATATATCCATAGATACTCTTCTCTGTATGGTAACCGATGACAATAGTTGTATGTTAATTTTCAGCTCTTGTGCCCTTTAGCATGTCACATATTGTCTTTATATATAATGTTAACATATGGCATTATCACATTTTATCTCCAACTCTTTTGACCTTTTAAAAGAGATGCTAAATTTCGCCGTCTGTCAAAATCTTCCGTCCTGCCAACCTCAATGAGGTAGTTTAAAATGTCCATCAGATCCATCTTCATTACTGCTGAAGTAGCCAATCAGTCCATTCTTTCAGATCTGTTTACTCTGGGATAAAGATTAAAGCAATTTTATAAAATCGCTAAATGCAACACTGGTACATGGCATGTCTTCTTTACTGAAACTTCTTGAATATTTTTTTTTTTGGCCATACTCATTTTGCCAGTTTGTTCTTTGCAACTCTTAAATCATTTTACCTGTCTATTCCACAATGTTATCTGTCCACTTTCTCCTTCAGTAATCTTTTCCCGTTTCCTGGCACTTCATTCTGTAAAACACTCTTCTTACTGGGCTATACAGACTCAAGACATAGCCAGGAAAGCAGTTTTCAATGTGACACTGCTGTTAGTAGTTCTACATGGAGTTTTATCACTTCTTCATTTAAGGAATGGTCTTTGACATTTCCACAACTCTCCTCAAACATTTGTATTTCTGTTTTATTCACTCAGCAAGTTCCTTCCATGTTTGATCATTCACAGGAGCTGTGCTGCCAGACACTGAAGATCATCCCTCCCCATTTTGGCATTTCAAATCATGTCAGACCCCTGTCTGTTCTCATGTCTAGTTTCATGCCAATGAAGTACACTGGGGAGATGGTGTAGTGTCTATATTTTCCTTGACTTGTTCCATATAGGTGAGATGGTGTTAGTGTCTATATTTTCCTTGACTTGTTCCATATAGGTGAGATGGTGTTAGTGTCCATATTTTACTTGACTTGCTCCACATTGGGGATATGCAAGTGTTAGTGTCCATATTTTACTTGACTTGCTCCACATTGGGGATATGCAAGTGTTAGTGTCCATATTTTACTTGACTTGCTCCACATTGGGGATATGCAAGTGTTAGTGTCCATATTTTACTTGACTTGCTCCACACTGGGGATATGCAAGTGTTAGTGTCCATATTTTCCTTGACTTGCTCCACATTGGGGATATGCAAGTGTTAGTGTCCATATTTTCCTTGACTTGCTCCACATTGGGGATATGCAAGTGTTAGTGTCCATATTTTCCTCGACTTGCTCCACATTGGGGATATGCAAGTGTTAGTGTCCATATTTTACTTGACTTGCTCCACATTGGGGATATAGTATCAGTGTCCATTTTTTTTTTCCCTGACCTGTCAACACGCTAAAGGGTGATGTAGTCATTATCACACCTGCCTAACTTTTCTTCCCCACCTGTAGCAGGTAACAGTGTCAGGTACCCATTTTTATGAACTGGGACCCTCCAGGTAAGATCAAAGTACTGACCCCAAGAATGGAATATGAGTGCACTATCCCTTCCACTACTTGCACATACATCATAAGTGCAGTTTCAAACTTCCCGTAAAATATCATAATGTACAATATCATCTCTAACAATATCACAGTTATACGTACAATATTCAAAATACTTCATTTACTAAATAAAAAAAAATAGAAGCCATATGTTTGATTTTCCAAAACCGGAGATAATATAACAAGCATTTCACACGATACCACGTACAACAATCATTCATGAAATGTACTCCAATCATTCTGAAGCTAAACCAGGAAACAACAGCTATCAAGTGACATAAATGATGTATCGCCCTTTCCTAGATGCCATAATAAAACTACAAAATTTATCAAGCAACAACATATATGGTGTCTATAAAAGTCCATGTATAGTTTGACATCTTTATGGTGTCTATAAAAGTCCATGTATAGTTTGACATCTTTATAAAACTTCAGATCTAAACATGACAGAATCAACCCGTGAAAAAAACATTTTGAAGCCCGACATGTGTCTTGTTATTTCTGTCGCCTTTTGAAAACGTATTATTATTAATACCATTATCATTTGTGGCCTGGTTAGCCAAGTGGTTAGATGCTTGGTCTACTAATCTGGTGCTACCTGGTTCAAGTCCCAGCAATGAGGGTTTTTTTTTTTTTTTGGTAACACCACATCAAAAAAGGCCCCAGGGTCCACTCAACCTCTAAAAATAGGTACCAGAGAAATCTGGGAAGGTAAATGCAGTCAGGCGTGGTACCGACCACATCACACTGTGCCGAAGGTCTTGGAAATGCAGTATACCTTAATAACATGGAAATGGGGATTTTACCTTTACCTTACTATTTTCTTTTAGACGTTATTCACCCATGGCTGGACTTGAAGAGAAAGTAAACCGTGTTCTTTGGTTGTTTGTTTGAGTAAACAATAATCTTTATGTTTCCATAAAGAAATCCAACGGAGTCAAATCTGCCATTCGCGAAGGCCATGAAATTGGTCCACCCCTTCCAGTCCATCTGTCGGGGAATTTTTCATTTAAAAAACTGTCTAACTCGGAGCACAAATATGTCCGGTGTGGTGCATCTTTATTGTAATGGGTTCTAAACTTTCTCTGGATGGCAGCAACATATTTTAGCTCCACAAACCATAAAACATGGTTTACTTTCTCTTCAACTGAATGGTTTACTTTCTCTTCAACTGAATGGTTTACTTTCTCTTCAACTGAATGGTTTACTTTCTCTTCAACTGAATGGTTTACTTTCTCTTCAACTGAATGGTTTACTTTCTCTTCAACTGAATGGTTTACTTTCTCTTCAACTGAATGGTTTCTCTCTCTCTCTCTCTGAACCTTAAGTGCCCAGGGCACATGGGGCTTCCGCAAGGGTTTTCCACAAATGCCTGTCCTTCGCCTTTTTTTCTGCTCTTGCCCAGGTGAGCCCTCTATTGCTCAACATCCTTTCTGTTGTTCTTCTCCATGTCTCTTTTGGTCTACCCTTCTGGCTTTCATCCACAACCTTCATGGGCTCAGTTTCCTGATACGCATTTCTCCTTCCACCTGCATTTGTTTTTTCCCTTGCTTCCGTTTCTGTAGCAGTCTGATAGTTTTTTTACCAGATAGGGTTGCTGGCCCTATGCCGAACCCTCCTTAGTCGCCTTTTACGATCATGCATGGTAGGGTACAGTGGTCCTATTCTTTGCAGATCCCAGGTACCACACGGGTGAACTGAATAGTTTACCTTCTCTTAAACTAAATGGTTTACTTTCTCTTCAACTGAACCCATGGGTTAACAACAACTCTAAAAGAAAACAGTAATTTTTTAATTTTTTTTTTAGAGGGGGGAGGGAATGATAAATAATAATAATAATAATAATAATTTTTGGAAGAGAACACAAAAAAGAAGACAAGTTGAGCCTCTAAATTCTGTTTTACAGGTTGATTCTGTCATGGACAGATCCAACTAAAAAAATACTTTTTTCTTAAATATTTTTAACATAAAACTGCACATGGACTTTACAGACACCCTGTATATTAACCAATATTTTAAATTAACAGTATGAAATAATCTCCATTCATGCCACTCCTTACAAAAAGCTGATCTCAGATACACTGAAGACATGAGTCTATTTTGTTATGTAGACAAAATACCTCACAAAAACTGCTTTTTTTTTTCTCCTCTGAGAAAATAGGAATGTTAACAGTTTGAGGTATGTGGTACACGAGAATGTTAACTTTAATATACAAAGAATGTTAACTGTCTGATGCATGTAGTTCACCGATTACCATACTTTTTTTCAGACTGTGGCACATTTGGTAATGCAAATTTCTGTCACATTGTACCCTTTAAAGCTGGACCCTCATACAGTTAACCATATATTTTTAGCACCTTCAAAGTTTACATACCACATCGACTATATTTAAATGTTATGTTTTATTAGGTAGGGTATTCTTTTCAATGTGAAATGTGAGCTGCTCGGAGGAACAGATCTCTGCCCGTTTCACATCACGCTGGACTCCGACTAATAATTAAATCACTGTGGGTTCTTACCATACAGATAAGCAAAAATGCCCCATTATTTGGTTAAAAATATTTTTTACTCTAAAAATTTGGTAGCACACCCCAAGATATCTCACGGAACAGTGATGTGCCGTGGTACACCATTTGAAAAAAGCTGTGATGTAGTATATAAGACTGCATGAACGTTAACAGTTTGATGTATGTAGTAAAGAATGTTAAATGTTTGATGCATGTAGCAAAAGAATGTAAGAAAGTTAACTGTTTGATGTATATAGTAAAAGAATGTAAGAAACTTAACTGTTTATGTAGTAAAAGAATGTAAGAAAGCTAACTGTTTGATGTATGTAGTAAAAGAATGTAAAAAAAAGTTAAATGTTTGATGCATGTAGTAAAAGAATGCAAGAATATTAAATGTTTGATGTATGTAACAAAAGAACATAAGAAAATTAACTGTTTGGTGTATGTAGTGAAAGAATGTTATCAGTGTGATTCATGTTATACACAACAGTGCAAGAATAACTATCTGATGCTATGTAGCATACAAGACTGTTAACTGTTTCAGGTTTGTAGCATACAAGAATGTTAACTGCTCTAGATCTGTAGAATTTGTGAATGTTAACTGCTCTAGATCTGTAATATTCATGAATGTTACCTTCTTCTCAGTGTTAATCTTCATGACTGAGGTAGAGCTGAATGTATTTATGGCTTAATAATATGTATGCTGGCTATTTGTGATATATAACTCAGCTGAAATTTAACTATTTCATACTACAGTAAAATCTCCTTATAATGGACTTCAAGAGGGTTAGCAAACTAGTCTGTTATATCCAAAGTCTGATATATCCAGAATAAAATGTATATACACAAGTGCCACTGGGATCTGCAGACCTGGTCCATTATTATTGAGGCTCCAATATAAACGGGGTTCGTTATAATGGGATATTACTGTATGGTGCGTACATGAATACTGACTGTTTATAGCAAGAAAAATAATAATGTTAACTGTATCAGGTGTATAATGAAAAAGAATTTTGATGGAACATATATTCTATGAGGTAAGCCAAATGAGAACGTACGATTTTGATCATACCAAATATAACATGCAGCAAGAAAACACAAATTAGAATAAACACTTAACCAAACACAGGGAGATTCCAATTACAGAAATATAAGTAACGAACAGGTAACAAAAACACAGAGATTCCAATTACACAAATGCAAATAATAAACAGTTAACGAAACCTAAAAATACCAATTACAAATCTTTCAAACCATTAAAAACCAACGACCGAAGGAAGTTTTCAAAGAAAACAAATAAAATGGCAATAAATGATTGATGACTCTCGATTTTGTGGATCTGAATTTCCTAGGTTTCAGACTTTCCAGAAAAAAAAAAAAATTCTAGGCATTAAAAAATTCCACTATACTACCATTTTTCATTCACCGATGGTAAATAACAAGACATCTACCTGTTAGCATGGGCATCCGATTGGCGAAGTGGTTAGTGCACTGGTCTCTCATGGCGAAGGTTGGGGGTTCGAATCTGGCCTGAGGCACCCGTCACCCAGCTGTAGAAATGGGTACCCGACTTCTGGAGTCGGGGAAGGAAAGGCGGCCAGGCGTGATCCTGACCATATCACCCTCTAGTGTGCTGACAGGTCAAGGAAAATATGGGCACTAACACCATATCCCTGTGTGCCTCTAAGGCATGACAGGATTACCTTTACCTTTACTACCTGTTAGCATGCACATCTGCAACACACACAAAAAGTGTAACAACAGCACTTCTATCTCGATGGAGATAAGAGGACATAATTTGTTTTTGTTTTTTTTGATTTTTGGTTTTCCTACATTATGTTTTATTCCTCAATATTTATTTGTACATATTTTACGTCTTACGTTGATTATAAACACTGTATAACATTGATTATACATACTGTATGTGTGTTGAATAAACTGTATGCATTATTTTAATCATATTTACAATGGGTACTATAGCCGAGTGTTTCATTCATTCCTTTGCATGTCCCTTGCGGAACTTTGCCTCCCAAACAGCACTCCTGTAGGCCTCTCGGTTGTGAGCAAGATGGCCTGCTGCTGCCGCATCCATTTCCAGATCATCAACGATGTCTTGCAGCCATTTTCGTTTCGGTCGTCCGAGTGTTTAGGCTTACTAATTCAGAGGTACTGGGTTCAAATCCCAGCAGTGGGATTTTTTTTCTGGTACACACCAAAAAGAGCCCAGGGTCCACCCAGCCTCAGAGGAAATCTGGGAAGGTAAATGTGGCCAGGCGTGATACTGACCACATCACACTTTCACATGTGGAAATTCTCGGAAATATGGGCCTACATCGCATCCCCAATATGCCTTAATGGCAGGGAGATGAGGATTTTTACCTTTTACAATACTGTTAAATGTTTTGTTAAATACTCATTCGGAAAATTTGGTCTGGTAGATCTTTCCTACGGACATTCCTTGTTTTAGTCCACAAAATCAAGATTCATCAGAAATTTGGAAAGAGAAGCGAACATCAGTACAGAGATGGGTTGAACTGACTATACAGAATCTTTTGTGTTTTCTCTACAATCAGTCGATTTTTTTTAAGAAGTCAGAAATCATTGAGGAAACGCTAGTTGTAGCTTTTGACAGTTCATAACTCAAAGTAACTACAAGCTGAAGTGTTTGACAGTCAAAACTTCTATGTAACTGAAAGCTACAGTGTTTGACAGCCAGAAAGTCTATGTAACTCAGGATATAGTGTTTGACAGTCAAAAAGTCTATGTAACTCAGGATATAGTGTTTGACAGCCAAAAAGTCTATGTAACTCAGGATATAGTGTTTGACAGTCAAAAAGTCTATGTAATTCAGGATATAGTGTTTGACAGCCAAAAAGTCTATGTAATTCAGGATATAGTGTTTGACAGTCAAAACTTCTATGTAATTCAGGATATAGTGTTTGACAGTCAAAACTTCTATGTAATTCAGGATATAGTGTTTGACAGTCAAAACTTCTATGTAATTCAGGATATAGTGTTTGACAGTCAAAAATTCTATGTAATTCAGGACATAGTGTTTGACAGTCAAAAATTTTATGTACTCAAGTTTCTGCTGTTCAACAGTCTATAATTCTATTAACACCAGTCTACAGTGTTTTACTCCAAGATCTGGTATTTGACAGTTCAAATTCCATGTAAGTCAAATTCTGGTGTTTGGCAGTCCACAAGTCTATGTAATTTCAAGCTGCGGTATCTTACAGTCCAGAATTCTAGGTTACACCAAGCTGTATATATTTGACAGTCTAGAATTCTATGTTACACCAAGCTGTAAGTATTTGACAGTCCAGAATTCTATGTTACACCAAGCTATAAGTATTTGACAGTCTAGAATTCTATGTTACACTAAGCTGTAAGTATTTGACAGTCTAGAACTCTTTAAGTTCTGGTGTATGACAGTCCAGAGTTCTATATTACTTCGATCTCTAATGTCCAAACATTCTGGAACTCTATTCTCTGATATCTGACATCCCAGAGCTCTCTACGTAACTTAAAAAGATCAAGACACTAACAGCGAACTATCAGCATACATTCACAGCCAGCAACAGGAACAAGACAAATTCAAAGAAACTTCACATTTTCACATGCAAAAAAAAAAAAAAAATACAAAGTGAGGTATGTTCATAATTATCAAGCACAAGTTTTGCTACATAACAGAAGAAAAAAGAACTGGCCACATTCATATAAAATCTATTCAAATGTAGAAAAAAGACAGAGAATAGAAAGACTGTCACACATATAATGTCATATTTAAGAAAGAAAAAAAAAAACTTGCAAACACATCAGCCAGGTTTATCTGCATTATGTCCCCTGACAAAGATATTAAAGTAGAGTTATCCCTGTGAAAAGGAGAGATTTTACATTTTATAACATTTCAGCCGAGATATACTGATCTGACGCCCATGATACACAGCCGCATCAATGATATAAAGGCCCATTTTAAGAATAATCAAACTATCAAAGAACTTTTCTGTCAGTCCAGGGCAAATGAGAGTTCACTGACAATTTATTCAAACTATTAGAAACTCTTATGTTAAGTGCCAGGATGTTGGATTTGGCAATTAGCAACCCAGAGCTGATGTTCTAGCATCAGGATGATGAGCCACAGCTAGCCAAGACCCTGTCCCCCTCTCCTTGTACCCCCTAAAAACAGATCTAAGTTGGCTAAGGAGGCAGGGTTCGCCTCAGTCCCCATAACAGCGGAGTTTATTAAAGAAGCACAACGCACCTCTTTCGTATCCCCACTAAGGGACTTTTTTAAAAAACCGAAGAAGATAAAGGAGATAAAAATTAGCACATGTCACTGTAAGAGGTTTCACAAATTAGACTGTTAAAATATGTGTGAGAGACCATCATAAATAACATAGTTATAATCACTCTAGTAGTTAAAATGTGTACAAGGAACCTTCATAAATCACATAAAACCATTTTTTATAGTTAAAATATGTATAAGACCTTCACAAATCACTCACAAGTCACAAAAGTGGACAGTAAGACAGTCCTTGAAGTTAAAATATATAAGACAGACCTTCACAAATCACTCACAAGTCACAAAAGTGGACAGTAAGACAGTCCTTGAAGTTAAAATATATAAGACAGACCTTCACAAGTCACAAAAGTGGACAGTAAGACAGTCCTTGAAGTTAAAATATATAAGACAGACCTTCACAAATCACTCACAAGTCACAAAAGTGGACAGTATAACAGTCCTTGAGGTTAAAACATATAAGACAGACCTTCACAAATCACTCAAAAGTCACAAAAGTGGACAGTAAGACAGTCCTTGAAGTTAAAATATATAAGATAGACCTTCACAAATCACTCACAAGTCACAAAAGTGGACAGTAAGAATCATTAATTTCACACTCTTTTGTAAAACAAACTTGGCATTAACAAAATGTCTAGTGATTAAAACTTTATCAACAGATCTTCACATATCACTGACATTTAACGGAAATGTTCGAAGTTAAACATTAAACTATTTCTAAATAAAATTCATAAATAACTGACGTACCACAAAGTTATATAAAAAGAAACAAACCTTGCAGATAAAACTGTATTAGAAATCCTTCTTTTGTTAACCCTCTTTTTAAAAAAACTTTCAGCTGATTAAATTCAGCCCTAAAACACTGATGGCCCAGAATTCTATGTAACTTAGGCTATGATGTTTGACGATATGTAACTCCAAACCTCAGTGGTACACTTTCCAAAACTTGCCACGCAACTTTTATCAATAAACTATAAATTCGACTGAATGTTTACCAATCACCATCAGAGAATTTTTGGGTAAATTCTTATGTGACTGAATCTCCATCTAAATGAAACCTTTAACCTAAATATATTACAAACTAATAGTTTGGTCGTGTACTGACGACGTTCGGTGACACAGTGGTGACAAGTGATGAACTCAAAAATCGATAAATAAAACTGTTGATGGATCAGATGTAGAAAATCCTAACTTTTGACACGCTGACAACCAGGTCTCCATCAAAAAATCTTGTCTCTATAACAACGTTGCCACTGAAACAGCAAATTACATCAGCATGAAATCTTGAAAACAATAAAAAGTAGTGAAAACACCATTAGAAAATAGTACAGAAAGTAATAAAATCATCATTAAAATAAAAAGTAAGAAAATTATCACTAAAACAATGAAATAATAAGTAATGAAAAAAAAGAAGTAAAAAAACATTTATCTTTAAATAATTTATGAAAAAATACATGTCTTATATCTTGTCTTCCATCTCTCCAGGAGAGCCGGTGTTCTTTGCAGCTGATGCCGTGAAAGTTTTGAGACATAGCATTGTGTCGACTTGGGAGTGAGTTATGGCACCTATCTTTTCAATCCCTGGGTGAAGCTAGAAAGCAGGGGGCATGCAATATTTCTTTAGAAGACTCCACCACCACCATGGGGGACTATGGTGATCCTTACCCTGTTAGCCAGGCTAAACCTGTTACTGGGGTGGGACAACAAAGAGGTGGGACAGGATCCTGGTAAACCTTGACGCCTGCAAGTCAGCATTGTGTCAACGATTATCGAAATGGACAGTCTTTAACCATTAAAAACAAGCATCACCATTTCCAGTGAAACAAAATATAATTGGGAATTTGCACCAGAATCAGTATACATCATGGCTGATTAAAAATTGGCACTCTATACAAGTGTTTGCCTGCAGAATGAGGCATACTGAATTTACAAAGAACACTGGTGTCAGTGAACAAAAAGATAAGAGGTCATACAAAATTCACCCTGTTATTATGGTGCTGCACACAAGTCTAAAGCGGATGAACATACTTATTTTTATTAAACAGAACACCACTACATTTAAACATTTCAGAAAAGTAGCAACATTACAACCGAAGCAATAAACAATATTACATTATCATATATCCAGTTTATAATGGTCAACTGCCAATGGTTGCTTACTGAGTGAAAGGTCAACAGGTCAAGGTTGCCCTATGGGACCTAAGGAATATGGTGGCCATATTTTCCTTGACCTTTTCTGCGCACTTAAGAGAGATGTGCTTAACACCATGGCCTGGCTGCCTTTCTTTCCCCCAACTTCAGAATGACCCAGGTATCAGTACTTACAACTGGGTTATTTACCGTGTATCACCGATTATTCAAGAACTGGAAACCTGCTTCGGGGTTAAAAAATGGTAAAGTACTTTTATATAGTAACATGACAATAAAACATTTTTGCTTGCATTTTCATCAAACAACAACAAAAAACAAAAACAGAAAAGGAAATGATATCAAACACTGCACGTGAGAAACGGAAGAACTACTTCAGAACTTACTTCAAAACATTAGCTGGCATCATCTGACCTTCGGGTGCTGCTTCAATCAACGACTGCCAGGTGTTGGTTGAGCCGGGGATGACAAATCCAAACTCGAAGAACCACTCTAGAAACAAATCAGAAGCAACTTTAAAATGTTATTTTTTTCCTGCCACAAGATTAAGTAATATGTTTCTTCCTATTCTATTTGTTATACATCACTTATGTGGTCATATACAATGAAGAGATTTTCAGAAAAACTGCAGGAAAAACACATAAGAAAAAACAGACATTTAAATTTCTTTGGATGTGTCATGAGTAAGCAAGGCACCAAACAATCAAAGGAAAACTCAAGGGAAAAAGAAGAAGAGTGGGAAACCAGGTGGGAACTTACATGGGTCTATCAAATGGCTTAAGAAAGCCCAATCCAGATATGATTCTACAGTAAGGTCCTAAACTCCTTACTCTAGCTATGATTCCACAGACAAGGTCCTAAACTCCTTACTCTAGTTATCATTCCACAAACAAGGTCCTAAACTCCTATCTCTAGCTATGATTCCACAAGGTCCTACATTTCTTATCCTTGCTATAATTTCAATACAAGGTCATGTGCTCCTAACTCTAGCTGTGATTCCACAAGATCCTGTACCCCTATCTCAAGCTGTGATTCTACAACTAAGTCCTGTACCCCTATCTCAAGCTATGATTCTACAACTAAGTCCTGTACCCCTATCTCAAGCTATGATTCTACAACTAAGTCCTGTACCCCTATCTCAAGCTATGATTCTACAACTAAGTCCTGTACCCCTATCTCAAGCTATGATTCTACAACTAAGTCCTGTACCCCTATCTCAAGCTATGATTCTACAACTAAGTCCTGTACCCCTCTCTCAAGCTATGATTCTACAACTAAGTCCTGTAACCCTATCTCAAGCTATGATTCTACAACTAAGTCCTGTACCCCTATCTCAAGCTATGATTCTACAACTAAGTCCTGTACCCCTATCTCAAGCTATGATTCTACAACTATTCCTGTACCCCTATCTCAAGCTATGATTCTACAACTAAGTCCTGTACCCCTATCTCAAGCTATGATTCTACGACTAAGAACTGTAACCCCTATCTCAAGCTATGATTCTACAACTAAGTCCTGTAACCCTTACCTTCCAAGCATTTCCCTTTGAATAAGACCTTCTGCTCCAATCTGAATTTGTCCATTGGCTCTTTCGATGAGAAATTTATCTCTCTTGACACAGCCCTGCATTTCAGAATCTTTTTTGGAACTCTTGCTGCAGGAAGTACAAGTCTTCTATAAATGTAATCTCTTAATCACATCAGATATCTATTATAAATATCTGTTCTTTCATATCCACATAATGACAGTCTTCTATAAATGTCTGCCATCTCTCACCAACATACTGACACTCTTCTGTAAATGTCCCACCACATCTCATCCACATAATAACACTCTTCTTATAAATGTCTGCTATCTTTCATCCACATAATAACACTCTTCTTATAAATGTCTGCTATCTTTCATCCACATAATAACACTCTTCTTATAAATGTCTGCTATCTTTCATCCACATAATAACACTCTTCTTATAAATGTCTGCTATCTTTCATCCACATAATAACACTCTTCTTATAAATGTCTGCTATCTTTCATCCACATAGTAACACTCTTCTTATAAATGTCTGCTATCTTTCATCCACATAATGGCACTATTCTTTAAATGTCTGCCATCTCTCATCTACGTAATAACACTCTTCTATAAATGTCCCACCATATCTCACCCACATAATAACTCTCTTCTATAAATGTCTGCTATCTTTCATCCACATAATAACACTCTTCTATAAATGTCTGCTATCTTTCATCCACATAATAACACTCTTCTATAAATGTCCCACCATATCTCACCCACATAATAACTCTCTTCTATAAATGTCTGCTATCTTTCATCCACATAATAACACTCTTCTATAAATGTCTGCTATCTTTCATCCACATAATAACACTCTTCTATAAATGTCTGCTATCTTTCATCCACATAATAACACTCTTCTATAAATGTCCCACCATATCTCACCCACATAATAACACTCTTCTATAAATGTCCCACCATATCTCACTCACATAATAACTCTCTTATATAAATATCCCACCATATCTCAACCACATAATAACACTCTTCTATAAATGTCCCACCACAGCTCATCCACATAATAACACTCTTCTATAAATGTCCCACCATATCTCACTCACATAATAACTCTCTTATATAAATATCCCACCATATCTCAACCACATAATAACACTCTTCTATAAATGTCCCACCATATCTCACCCACATAATAACTCTCTTATATAAATATCCCACCATATCTCAACCACATAATAACTCTCTTATATAAATATCCCACCATATCTCAACCACATAATAACTCTCTTATATAAATATCCCACCATATCTCAACCACATAATAACTCTCTTATATAAATATCCCACCATATCTCAACCACATAATAACTCTCTTATATAAATGTCCCACCATATCTCACCCACATAATAACTCTCTTATATAAATATCCCACCATATCTCACCCACATAATAACTCTCTTATATAAATATCCCACCATATCTCACCCACATAATAACTCTCTTATATAAATATCCCACCATATCTCAACCACATAATAACTCTCTTATATAAATATCCCACCATATCTCACCCACATAATAACTCTCTTATATAAATATCCCACCATATCTCAACCACATAATAACACTCTTCTATAAATGTCCCACCATATCTCACTCACATAATAACTCTCTTATATAAATATCCCACCATATCTCAACCACATAATAACACTCTTCTATAAATGTCCCACCATATCTCACCCACATAATAACACTCTTCTATAAATGTCCCACCATATCTCACTCACATAATAACTCTCTTATATAAATATCCCACCATATCTCAACCACATAATAACACTCTTCTATAAATGTCCCACCATATCTCATCCACATAATAACTCTTCTATAAATGTCCCACCATATCTCAACCACATAATAACACTCTTCTATAAATGCCTCACCACAGCTCATCCACATAATAACACTCTTCTATAAATGCCTCACCACAGCTCATCCACATAATAACACTCTTCTATAAATGCCTCACCACAGCTCATCCACATAATAACACTCTTCTATAAATGCATCACCACAGCTCATCCACATAATAACACTCTTCTATAAATGCCTCACCACAGCTCATCCACATAATAACACTCTTCTATAAATGTCCCACCATATCTCATCCACATAATAACTCTTCTATAAATGTCCCACCATATCTCAACCACATAATAACACTCTTCTATAAATGCCTCACCACAGCTCATCCACATAATAACACTTCTATAAATGCCTCACCACAGCTCATCCACATAATAACACTCTTCTATAAATGCCTCACCACAGCTCATCCACATAATAACACTCTTCTATAAATGCATCACCACAGCTCATCCACATAATAACACTCTTCTATAAATGCCTGTCATCTCTCTGAATCTACTGGAAGCAGCAGAGATGCAGTTCATAAGAAAAATGATGAGAACACCAAGGACAGCCAAGAAAACAAATGAAGAGGTTCTAAATGAGGCTGAGCAAAGGACAGAAATTATGGCACAATTCAGAACACGACAGTCCAGATCTGTAGGACATATTTTAAGAAGAGGCAAACTGGAACACCTAGTGACAGCTGGAAAACCGGAGTGACAAAAGGACAGAGGAAGATAAAGAAACAAGATACTTAACAGGCTAAAAACGTGGAACAGAGCGCAATGTATAAACTAGGAAAAAAGTAGGAACAGCTTTATTACTTAACGAGCACACAGTTGTGACGTTTCGGTGTGAACCTTAATCATACAAAAACATACAGGACGAAGAAATAGAGAAAGAAGATAAAATTTAAAATTCATATAAATGCTACATAAAAAATAGGAATAGAAAAAAAAACAGAATAAAATAAAAGGATGGAGCACTTAGCTGTGACTTTTAAGAAGCTGTGACTTGTAAGAGGCTGTGTTCAGAAGTGTGCATGGTGGAGTGTAAATAATGTTTAAATGAAGACTTGGGGTGTGTGAGGGGGTAGAAACTGTGGAAAGGAGAGAGAGAGAGAGAGTTATACAATGGTAATCTAGCCGGGAAAAGATGAAATAAGTGATTATAGTTGGGGTAGAGGGGTTGTAATGTGATGCTGTGAGGAGGTTCTGAACTGTGTTAAAAGTGAGAAGGGAGTGGAACTTAGTATAGAGGGAATATGACTGTGGAAGTGGCGAATGCTATAGGTGTAGATGAACTGCGAGTTCAAACCATGTGGTTCCAGTGTCCCATATTCATGAATGTAGTGGTTCTCAAGCCCTAGGCAGATTATGTCATCAGCGCAACAAGATGGCTGTTACCAGAAAATCAGATTTGCCTCTGTGGTTGGGGCCACTGAAATGATTAGGAACTGGTTTTGAAGCATGCTGGGTGATATCACACAGATGTTTCTGCAAGCGGCCACCTAATCTGAAACCAGCTTCACCAATATAACTTATCCTGCATCTTTTGCATACAATGGCATATATCACATTCCAGGATTCGCATGTGAATCCCACATGAGGATGGTTTTGGGAAAGGTGATCATTTTCATTTCGAAGACTACAGGGCAGGTAACAAAGTGAGGGTGGTTACATTTTCTGGTGTCAACATATGCAATGTTCCACTTAAGGTGGCTACAGATGAGGATGTCCTTAAGATTTGGTTCCCATCTGTATGCTAACAGGGGCAGAACAGAGAATATGTCATGAGTATCAGGGGTGAGTTGGATTAGTGGCAAATGGCAATAAAGAATTTTCTAAACCACCTGACCATGTGGGTGAAAAGGAAGTACTAACTCTGTCGGATGAGGTGACAGATTTTTTTTCTGGATGCCTCTTCGAGGCTCACTTTTTGGATATGGTTAAATGCTTTCCGAAGGACATTTTCTGGATAGTTGCGATGACAGAAAAATTCAGGCATCTCAGTTGGAATAATTTGTTGTCGTGGACCAGAGATGGATTTTTCAGGGCAGAAGCAGCTACTATCATCAGAGTGATGGAGCCTGCTCAGAAACACTGAACCTTTTCCCTGCTTCTTTAGCTTCACTCTGGCTCTGCAGTCTACCTGGGATAACTAACCCGCCACCTGAAACGACACAAGAACCTCAACACCTTCACCAAATCAACTGCAAACACATTCTGCTGGCTGTTCCAGGTAGAAAGAAAAAGAACAAGATCACTCTGCACAGTGATCCCCCCCCTCCCTTGATGTGTATACAGCAGTGGATGGGTGCATGTATGATGACTCAACACTGTGAGTAGTGACAGCTCAACATAAAGCATCTAAACTGACAACCACTTCATTTCGACTCTGACTCAGGAACAACCTCTACACTGAAGAACAAGTGGGGGGGGGGGGTGTGTGTGAAGAAGCTGTCTGATGAGGCAATCAGTGACCCATAGCTGATATACCAGTGTCAGGGTTAGCGAACCATAGCTGACCAAGACCCTGTCCCACCTCTCCGTGGTACCCCCAGCAACAGGCCTACCCTGACTAACGGAGCAGGGATCGCATAGTCTCCATGGTGGTGGAGTCTGCTAAAGAAGAACTGCACGCCCCCTGCTTTTTACCTGTACTCTGGGACTGAAAAATTAGCCGCCATAACCCGCTCCCACGCCGATACGATGCTGTGCCCCAACACCTCTACAGCATCGGCTGCAAAGAACAACAGCTCGCAGTTACAGGGAGTTCACACAAGTACAAGTGAAGAACAAGTCCAAGCATAAGTCCAACTCCAAAATCTCATATATATACTCCAGGTTTAATCCCTTTCTCTGCAAATCATAGACAGATATAGACCTCACATACATCTGTACATCCATCCCCTAACTTAAACAGCTCTCTCCGTAAGTTCACCCAAAAAACCCCCTCTAGTGACCGCATTCAATAACAACTAAGTCGCGTAACTAAATGACCAATGCTCACATCGTCACTAGCTTAAACATGTGCTGTAGCAAGGCCCTGAACAGCTAGGACACACTAAGTAATCCATACACTGCTGTAACTCTTGACATCTCCATGACCTAGATTAGCTCACCAAGACAAATCATCCTTACCTTCGTGCTCTTTCTCTGGTATTGACCTGTGAAGGTAAATAATAAAAACAAAAATATCAGAGTTGAGATTATCATGTTTCTTAGGGAACAAGCGCCACCAGTTACTTTACTCTGAAGGAGATACTCAAGAGAAGATCAGAGAACCTATGAATGTGTCCAGAGAGCCCATGGTTGATGGTCCTTCCTAACTTCACTTTATCCTTCCTCTTGTACCGTGAGGTGTCAAGACGGCAGATGAAGCTGCCATCTTTGGGCCGTATGAGGGACCTCGGTGATGTTCATGCCATAATTCGTGAGTGCTTCAATGACTCCATCCATCCATCTTTTCCCAAGGTCTTCCTCTTGATCTGGGCCCTATGGTTCTCTGGTTGAAGGCCCTCACAGCTGGCTGTATGTGCAACGTTCTCACTAACTCATCAAACCACTTAATTCTTTTGTTTCTCTATGTATTGTAGACATGGTGTAGTTCCTACCAACTGTCTTTTGTCGTCATTTCTTAGCTTATTCCTCCTTAGTGATATCTACTGCTTTTCTTTGGCATCTCATTTCATGTGTAGATATTTTCCTTCCTAACTAAACCTAACTAATTAATGTCATGTTTCTTTTCACATACTCATATCACATATTTGATAAATTGGACACATACATATATTTTTATGTTTCTTATAAGTTTAGTTATTAGTTTCCTGTTCTTGTTATATAATTTTCACAAGCAGTAACTAATCTTTGATTGACAACCAATAGCTGACTGCTTGTATCAGAGCTAGCAAGCCATAGCTGACTGCCTGTATCAGAGCTGGCAACCCACAGCTGACTGTTTGCATCAGAGTTGGCAACCCACAGCTGACTGTTTGCATCAGAGTTGGCAATCCACAGCTGACTGTTTGCATCAGAGCTGGCAAGCCATAGCTGACTGCTTGTATCAGAGCTGGCAAGCCATAGCTGACTGCTTGTATCAGAGCTGGCAACCCATAGCTGACTGGTTGCATCAGACCTGGCAACCTATAGCTGACTGCTTGCATCAGAGCTGGCAACCCATAGCTGACTGCTTGTATCAGAGCTGGCAAGCCATAGCTGACTGCTTGTATCAGAGCTGGCAAGCCATAGCTGACTGCTTGTATCAGAGCTGGCAAGCCATAGCTGACTGCTTGTATCAGAGCTGGCAACCCATAGCTGACTGCTTGTATCAGAGTTGGCAACCCATAGCCGAATGCGTGTATCAGAGTTGGCAAACCATAGCTGACCAAGCTCTTACTCTACCCTCCGCATGGTGCCCCTTATAAAACACAGCAGTCTAACTAAGCATGTAGGAATCTTATCTTCTTATATCTTATATCCTTCCCATGCCGTTAAAACGTCACATAGGGCTCGCAAAGTAGTTCGCCAATTTTTCCTGTCTTCAGCGAGTCTTTCAACCTCATCAAAGGATTTTATGCCTGCTAATTTGGCCTCTCTTAATAATGTCCTCTTCAGAGTTTCATGCGGTCTGCCTCTTTTTCTTCAGCCTGTTGTGTTCCACTTGATAGCTTGTTTTGGGATTCTCTGATCATTTCTTCTCATCAAGTGACCAACATATGTCCATCTCCTTTTCCTCATCACCCATGAGACTGGTTGTTGTTCAGTCATTTGTCTTATCTCTGCATTGTTCTTGAATTCGTTCCACTTGATGCCGAGTATTTTCCTTAGGCATTTGTTTTCAAAAGAGTCTAATTTCTTGTCTATTTCTTTAGTTGTTTTCCAGCTTTCGCATGCATAAATGAGGGTGGATATTACATTTGAATTGAATAGTCTTAACCTGGTTTTTGTGCTTATAACTTTTGAGTTCCATATGTTCTCAAGATTCTTGAAGATTGATGCTGCTTTTGCAATTCTGATCCTAACTTCCTTTCTAGTGTCACCATCCTGGTCTATGTAGCTGCCAGGGTATACAAATTGATTGACTTCTTCAATATCTGTCCCTTCTATGTGTATTTTTCCATTTTGATTGATGGGAATTTTCATTATTTTTGTTTTGTCCTTGTTAATTTCAAGTCCTATTTTGCTAGCCAGTGAAGACAGGCTATCTGTTTTTTCCTTGCATGGAATTCACATTATTACTGATAAGAGTTATGTTATCAGCAAAATCAAGGTCTTCTAGTTGGGTCCCATGTACCCAGTCAATACCTGTGTTACCTGTGCAGCATTTTTTCATTATGAAGTCTATTGTAATCCCAAAAAGTAAAGGAGACAGTATACATCCTTGTTTCATGCCTGTTTCAATCTGGAACCATTCACTCATCCCTTCTTCTGTCTTGACTGCACAAACATATCCATTGTATAAGTCCTTAATGATGCTGACAATTTTAGATGGTATTCCATATAGACTTAAAATTCTCCATAATGAATCTCTGTGTATGCTATCAAATGCCTTTTTAAAATCTATGAAGTTCAGTATTAATGGTTTCTGCTTTTCAATATGTTCTTCAAGTATTATTCTGAGAGTAAAGATCTGGTCGAGACAGCTTCTCCCCTTTCGAAATCCTGCCTGTTCTTCTCTCATTGCAGTATCCACTATATCTTTGAGTCTATTCAAAATGACCTTGCAAAATACTTTTGACACAACTGATATTAAGGTTACTCCTCTCCAGTTGTTACAGTCACTAAGGTTGCCTTTTTTTGGTATTTTAACAATGATTCCTTTCTTCCAATTAGAAGGGACCTTTTCTTCTTTCCAAATCTTGTTAAACATTCTCTGTAGTTGTCTCATGTTGTCACTATTGATAGCTTTTAGTATTCGGCTGTTATTTCATCTTCACCTGCAGCTTTGTTGTTAGCCATTAAATTCACTGCTGTTTCAATTTCATGCAATTTAATTTCATCTAGGTTGACATTTAGTTGTGGGGCTGGTAAGTCAGTTTCAAGGTTTAACAATTCTTTTGGGTGTGGTCGATTAAGTATTTCTTGGAAGTGTTCAGCCCATCTTTGCTTTTGGTCTTTATTTGATGTTAATAGGGTTCCAGTTTTGCTAAGGATTGGTCTTTCTTTAGATGTAATAGTACCTGTTAGCCTCTTTTGTATGTTATATAAAGTTTTGCTGTCTCCTGTTTTTGCTGCTTTTTCTGCCTCTTTCGCCATATTGTCTATGTATTCTCTTTTATCCCTTCTAGCTGAACTTTTTACTTTCTTGTCTATTTCTTTGTATGTTGCTTTCGCCAGATCTTTTCCAAGATATGTTTTTGTATTCAACATGTCTAATTTGACTGCTCGTCTTTCATGTATATACTTCCATGTTTTATCTGATATCCATGCTTTTCTATTTGGTTTTTTTCAGTCCAGCGCTTGCTTTTGCTGCTGTGATTATGGCTGTGCTGTAAGAATTCCATAATTCATCTATACTTATCTCCTCAACTTCACTGGGTGTTTTGGAATGACTGGCAAGTTCCTGATTGAAATTAATGTTAGTATTTTCTTCTTGTAGGCTGTGGCTGTTTATCTTTCTGTGTACTGATTTCTTGTGTTGGCTTTTCAATTTTAGTTTTATTTTCCCTATGCACAGGTTGTGATCACTGTTGACATCTGCACCCCTATAAGCCCTTACATCTATGAGAGATGTTTTGTATTGCTTTCTAATACAAAAATGATCTATCTGGTTTCTAGTAGGAATCAGAATAACAAAATTGGTCCAACTTTTCTTCTTCATCCTCCCTGGAACTACTTGCTAGTGCTCTATGCAGCTGATGTTGATGGACTGCATCAACATCAGCTTGGGAGCAGGTCATGACAGCTATTTTTTTCAGTCCTTGAGTGTAGTTAATAAGTAAGGGGGGGGGGGGGTGTACATGCAATACTTCTTTACCAGAACCCACCACCACAGGGACTATGAGGGTCTCTGTCCCTGTTAACCAGGCTAGACCTGTTTCTGCAGGTTCCAGTGGACAGGTGGGACAGGGTCTTGGCCAGCTATGGTTCACCAATCCTGATGCTGTGGATCACTGATAATCGAAACAGATGGTGTCTTTGCCACCAACCTGCTCCTGAAAGTAAATCATGATGAAGCCAGATACATCAGGCCCAAAAATGCAGACAACAGTCTAGCTACAAACCATGACACAACACATCCAACTCTCTTTTGTGGGCAAATACACAAGTGTCTAATCTCTGTTTTGTTTTTTTTCTTCTCCGTTTTTGTTATACGAATAAAGTTTTAGCCAAAATAATAACAATGTTGTCTTTTATCTATAAATACATAAAAACAACAAATTTATATATCTTGGTAGTAGAGTACTAGAAGATGGAGACAGCACAGAGGACATCAACAGCAGACTTACTAGAGCAAACCAGGCTTTTGTAGTGCTGCAGACTATATGGACATCTAAAAAAAACTAAGCATGAATATGAAAATCATGATATTTAAGAGTAATGTTCTAAGTGTACTACTCTATGGAAGTGAATGCTGGAAAATCACCAAAACCATAGAAAACAAGTTGAATTCTTTCCAGACTAAATGTTTACGAAGAATTGAGAAATAATATCTTGTTGGCAGAAATGCAGATGAAGCCACTGACAGCAATTATTGAGGAAAGACGCTGGCGATGGTTGGGACATGTCCGCCGGATGACTGACAACTCACTACCAAAAACAGGACTAAGATGGACACCAGAGGGGAAAAGAAGTTATTGTTATTGTTGTTGTTCGTCCATCGTCTTCGATGATGACTACAGAATCATCTTAATTAAAGTAAGGAGAGGTGTGTCAGTGTGTGACAAACTAGCCCTATACGAGCTCTAAAAGTTTTGCCACACACGAAACATATATGTCCAGATTCAGTTGTGGGTGCTTGTGCTGCCTTGGCTTTTCGCACTGCACATTTGTGCTGGGTACTTTCAGTTCTTGAGCGCTCTGCTCTCTGAGCACCCAGGCTGGTTAAAGCCCTCCATGATGGGTGGACTTGCTCTAGAGTTTATGTTTATCCCGAAGGCTTTGAGCATATCCTTGTAACGCTTTTCTAGCCCTCCAGCTTTCCGTTTTCCGTTCAGTAGCTACCTTCAGTTGTTTGGGCAGTCGAGTGTTACTGACTACATGCCCTGTCCATCAAATATGCGCCTTTTGAAGCATTGTGAAAAGAAGTAAGGGTAGACCAAAGGAGACACAGAGAATAACAAAAGAGAGGATGATAAGTAATAGAGGGCTCACTTGGGCAAGAGCAGAAAAAAAAAGGCAAAGACCAGGCATTTGTGGAAAACCCTTGCGGAAGCCCCATGTGCCTTGGGCACTTAAAGTTCAAAGAGAGAGGGAGAGATAAAAACAAATCAAACAAGAAAGTAGGCCAGTAATTTATACTTGACTGCTGAAAGAGATAGCAGGTCAGTAATTTACTGTATACTTGACTGCTTACCTCAGATCACCAAACCACAGCTGACCAACACCCTATTCTAGCTTTTCTATCTATTTTCACTCCTAACTGCTACAACAACAAATAAATACTACAAATAAATTTCATGTGATAACTTACAGATCATCACTAGACTGCCATAGAACCTTGCCATTGTCTGCATCTCGGAGATTCATCCAGTTTCTGATTTCTCAGTCAAGATAAAATCCTGCTTTTTTTTATCTTTCTTTTTCTACTCATATAAAGATAAAAAGCTACAAATGAAAAAAGTCTGAGATAAGGTGTTACAGGAAAATCCTCTAAGTATTTTGTAAGGATAATAGGAACAACAAAAGTATTTTTCAAGAAATGGATGTTATTGGAGACAAATGACGGGTATATGGGCCTTGATATCTGAATAATTTTTTGTTTAAAATAATTGTTTGATTAGACTTTCTTTCAGCTGTTCTGTTCCCAGCTATCTGTATGTATTGTAAAACCAAGCTCTCTCTCTCTCACTCCCTGGTCCATTTCCAATCAGGCACTGGTCGCCATTGATTTCCACAGCCATCTATCCTTTGCTATTTTTATAAAATGTGTGTTGGGCTATGCTCTGTGCCACTCTTTTAGTCTGTCAACTATCTTGTTTCTTTATCTTCCTCTATCCCTTTGTCTCTCTGGTTTTCTTGCTGTCATTAGGTGTTCCAGTTTGCTTCTTCTCAGAACATCTAAAAATCTGGACTGCCATGTTCTGAATTCTGCCATAATTTCTCTTTTTTGTCCAGCCTCACTTAGAACCTCTTTGTTTTCTTGGCCGTCCATGGTATTCTCATCATTCTTTTTTATGAACCACATCTCCACCGCTTCCAGTAGAGTATGAAGATTATTTTGGTTGCTGTCAGTGTTTCACATCCATATAATAATATGGGTTCCATGTAACACTGAATAACTCTCTTTCTGGTGTTAATCGACAGAGCTTTATTGTACAGAATGTTTTTTTCATTTTCATAAATGCTGACTTGGTCTGGACATGTTCTGCTCCTTATTTTGCTTTCACATCTTCCATCTTGTGTTATTATTGTTCTTAAATACATGAATTTGTCCAGTTGCTTTTTTTTTAATTCTGTGGCAAAGCTACTGATATCTTCTGAAGTAATACTAGTACCTAATAGAACTGATGATGATTTCGCACAATCTGGCAAAGGAGATGAGGCCACATACATAGGAATCGTTGATAAACGAGTTGGCAAGCCATGGCAAATACGGGCACTAACATTATATCCCTTATACGTCTCAATGGCATGGATCAGGACAAGGAAAAGATGAGCCATACCACACCTCTAAGGCCTCAAACAGGATTGCATTTGCCTTGAAGAATAAGATGCCCCCCCCCCCCCCCCCCCATTCTAAAGAAAAAACAAAAACCTGCAACGTGCTAAGCACTCGGTGTCCAATAAATAAACTTAATATATGAATTCATAACAAAAGACCGAAACATGGATACAGTTTGAATCCTTTCATGATATCTTCTGGCTTTGACGGCATTATGTGTGCGAGCTTTGGCGGGATGAACTTCTTCGATGAAGAAATGAAAGCTGGAGTGGGCTAAACCACAAAGCGACCTTTCCCTTGGTTTCCACAGATCCAGTCAACAATCCAAGATGGCGGGTGATTACGTTTGTGACGTCACGGGAAATTAAAATGTAGTACGTGAAGATACGGAACTATTCTGAAGTTTCAACAATGTTTAAGCGGGCCGAAGGTGCTGTTGTCCCGATTTAGCAGTCAGGCAACCATAGCTGACCAAGATCCTGACTCTCTTCTCCGTTGGCATCCCCCCCCTGTAATAAGCCTACTCTGGCTAACCTAAAACTACCTGCTTGACTTATATGTCGTAAGTCAATTGTCCAATAGGACACACCCCCTATTCCTTGTCATTGGTCAGCTGGCCAGGTCGGTCCACTCTATTTTTTTCAAAACTGCAAATTACGTACTAAGATTAGCAAACATGCGTCTCGTGTCAGACTGTTGCGCCAAGTCCGTCTGTATAATTTTCTCATCATGTATCAGGTCACCATGGGAGTAAAAGAAAGCGGGGAAGACCCAAAGACACACTTAGAAGAGTATCACCAAGGAATGTTCAACAATGCTCACCAGAAACATCGAAGATCTAGAACAAGTAGCAAGGAATCGCCAGACACGGAGAGCCTTGTCCTCCGTCCTATGCGCCGCCTTTGGCCCAAGAGGATCAACTAACTAACTAATCAGGAGTTTGCGATAACTATGAGGGGATTAGTCCAGATCTGTTTACACAGTGTCCGCCTGTTTCCGTCTGTCTCCGTCTCTTCTATCGTTATCTGAGTAAATCCTCGTTATCTGCCTTTATTGTCGGCGTCCTGTAGTAATATTACTACTAATGTCGTTGGAGTGTTCCTCTCGAATTTTCCATAGTTTCTGACCTACTTCCTACCTATTAGTAGTAATGAACTATACTAAATATGCCAATAGTAATAATATTTATTATTATTATTATTATGATACTGTCCTAGTTTACAAGGGACTATGCTACATATGGTCCCTTCAGCTGAGGCAGTCGTCTAGTTTAATCTAGTCTAGTCTAGTCTTGTCTTATCTTGCGCTGTCTCCCTGTTACTGCGAGCTGGTGTCCTTTGCAGCAGACGCTGTGAATGTGTTGAGACACAGCATCGTGTCGTAATGGGAGTGGGTTACGACGACCGTTCTTGTCAGTCTATGAATGAAGCGGGGAGGGTGGGGGGCAGCACTTCTTAAGCAGACTCCACTACCATGGGGGCTAGGGGGATCCCTGCCTCTTTAGCCAGACCAGGCTTGTTACTTGAGGTACCAACGGAGAGGTGGGACATGGTTTACGGCTTCTGTGGTTCGCCAACCCTGACGCCAGCATGTCATCTATAGTTCGCCAATCCTGACGCCAGCACGTCATCTATAGTTTGCCAATACTGACGCCAGCATGTCATCTATAGTTTGCCAGTCCTGACGCCAGGATGTCATCTATAGTTCCGCCAATCCTGACGCCAGCATGTTATCTATAGTTCGCCAATCATGACCCCAGCATGTCATCTATAGTTCGCCAATCATGACGCCAGCATGTCATCTATAGTTCGCCGATCCTGACATCAGCATGTCATCTATAGTTCGCCAGTAATGACGCCAGCATGTCATCTATAGTTCGCCAATCCTGACCCCAGTATGTCATCTATAGTTCGCCAATCATGACGCCAGCATGTCATCTATAGCTCGCCAATCCTGACGCCAGCATGTCATCTATAGTTCGCCAATCATGACGCGAGCATGTCATCTATAGTTCGCCAATCATTACGCCAGCATGTCATCTATAGTTCGCCAATCATTACGCCAGCATGTCATCTGAGTCCATGATTGCCAAAACAGGTAACATCTTCACCCCCGTTATAGTAGACTGATAACAGTCTTCAATCTCAAAGACATTGAAACAGTGTTCAGTTTCATTTTTATATCTTTTTCATGGGTCGCCGGCCATGTAACTTTACTGATTGTGTGTTGCGAGTCACGCATCATTGCCTATTTTAAAGTCCTGCTCAAAAGAGGCTCAGAACCGCTGCCCTATTGTGAATGATCTTCATGCTTTTTACGGAATACTTTTCGTCGGTTGCTCCTGCCTGCCATGGCCTCATTTTTTTCATACATAAATTTGCGTCATGTGTGTATACAAGATTGGGGCAAAAGCTCTGGGGCTGCTGCTATCAGAATCTGGAGAGGACTGCGGGGTTTGCCATGTCGACATGGATCAGGATCTGATGTGACCAACAACCTCGAACGCAGAAGAAGAAGTAGAAGTTATGATCTTACTTCGCTAAATTTAATCCCAGGAACAATGGAATGTTTCCTGTTGTATGTGATCGTTTTTCACGAACCTCACAATATTATCGAGGAAGAAGAACTTAAATTTCCCTACTTGACGGACATAAACACACAATGAAACCATCAAGCGCGAAAAGTCGGTGGTATCTGTTGCCCATAATGCCCCGCTACCGGATGTAGCGAAAATGTACCTCAGTGATAATTTGTAACGTTAGGGGGAGACACAACAGTTTTTTTAAAAAAAAACAGATTGATGAAGCTGTGACCAGCTGTGTCCAGTAGCTGGGAAGACGGCTGCACGAGGGAGAAGTGGCCCCGACGAATTTCGAGGGTTCCAACAACTTTCTATATAATTTCGTACGTCTGCAGACAGGCGTCTTAAAGCTACACAACCCACTCAGGCAAAGAACCTGACCAGGGACCAGCTCTCTACAAGTAAAGTTCTCATAAGTGCCTAACCCATTGACTGTGCACCACTTGTGGCCCATGCGAGCCCCCCCCCCCCCCCCCGCAATTTATTGCTTGCGAATGATAAGCTTCCAACAATTTTGTTTAAGTTATGGGCATATGTTGGTCACTTGACGAGAAGAAATGAGCAGAGAATCCCAAAACAAGCTATCAAGTGGAACACAACAGGCCGAAGAAAAAGGGGCAGACCGCGTGAAACTCTGAAGAGGACATTATTAAGAGAGGCCAAGTTAACAGGCATAAAATCCTTTGTTGAGGTTGAAAGACTCGCCGAAGACAGGAAAAATTGGCGAACTACTTTGCGAGCCCTATGTGACGTCTAACGGCACGGGAAGGATGTAAGATATAAGAGAAGATAAGAAAGTTATTTTATGCCGCAACTGTTTTTTTTTTAATCATAAATTAAGGAAAGCTGTGGTTGGAACAAAATGACTGGTAGCACTTTAAAAAAACCACTAAATAGATATTAGTAGCTTTACTAGCTTTACTAGCTTTACATCAGTATTGCTGTCCACAACACAAGAAGGAATGGAAAAACTAATTATGTCAGTCCGCAAGAACAGCGAAGAGCAGAACCTCTATCTTAATGCAAAGAAAACTAAAGTGATGACAACTGACAAAACAAATAAGGCAACTGAAATATGTATCAGTGAGGAAAAACTGGAAGAAGTGGAGAGTTTTGAATATCTTGGATCACTACTAACTAATAATGGAGATACAATGCGGGAAATTAAAAGGAGGACATCTATTGCTCTTCAGAAAGTAAAACAAATAAAGAATCTGTGGAGAGGAGCAGACAGAACCACAAAAATAAGATTTTTAAGGGCATGCATCTTTCCCATAGCAACATATGCCTGTGAGACCTGGACACTTAACAAAACAGCTGAGAAGCACATAAATGCCTTTGAATGTAAATGCTATAGAAGAGTTCTCCAAATATCGTGGACACAAAAAAGAACAAATATATCTATACTACAAGAGCTTAATATTGAAGAAGGCTGGCTAGTAAAGAGGATTAAAGAGAGAAAACTGAAATATTTTGGCCACATTAAACGTCATGATAATTTAGAGAAGACCGTATTGGAAGGATACATAATGGGAAAAAGAAAAAGAGGAAGACCGAAACGAAGATGGCTGCAAGACATCGTTGATGATCTGGAAATGGATGCAGCAGCAGCAGGCCATCTTGCTCACAACCGAGAGGCCTACAGGAGTGCTGTTTGGGAGGCAAAGTTCCGCAAGGGACATGCAAAGGAATGAATGAATGAATGAACTAGCTGCCGTTTTATCTCTCCCCGTGGAAATCTGTGGGCCAGATCTCTCGGTTTTGAGAACGTCGTGAAAGTTATCACAGACGTCGTGAATTTCATCCAAGCAAAGAGTTTGAATCCACGACGACAGTTTCGAGCGTTTCTACGGAAGTGTGCTGATCATGGCGGATGTTGTCTGCCTATTCGACGTGCTGTGGTTTTAGTTCACGAGTATTTCTGAGCTAAAAAAAAAAAAATACTACCAAAGGTTTGTGACAGCAGAAGGCAGGCCAGCATCAGGAGTCGATGATTTGAAGCGGTTGACTGACCTTGCCTTCTTTAGGGGTTACTCTTCTTCTGATTGAGTTAATCTGAAACTTGAATCAAAGGATTAACTGATTTATGAACTATTTAATTATATAGAAGCCTTTCAGATGAGACCTTCTTCTTCTTCTTCGTTCGCATTTAGCGTGGTATCCTGATTTTTGCGATGCACCTTCTGACTGGGTACCTCCGACTTCAGCACCTTTCCTTGCTAGGGCAGACTGTGGTCTTGGTCAGACTGCCATGCAGACAGTGATGTAGGCTGGCCTGGCCAAAACTTTGTTTTCCAGCCTCTGGTGGCTATACTTAAGGCCCTTCTCCACGTCAGACCCAGGAGCTTTGAGACAATTCCACAGACACTCTGACCTTGAGATAAGTAATCCGAGGAGTGCTTCAACGATATCACTTACTCGCCACTTATAGTCTGCTGGCTCTGTTTTGTTTACCTGATTCTGATAGCCATTGTTGTAGAGACCCACAGACTTGTCACATCCTGGAATCATTGGTTTCACATCAGACTTTCCTCATCCCCGCCGGCGATCTCCCAAGTCCCCATCCATCCACCGCTAACCTGACATTACATTTTACAAAAATAGTAATTACAATTAGTGTTGATTGCAAAAGGTTTCTGGGCTAAAGAAGTAGGTCAGAGTTTTTAAACAGTCAGATCTATGTCAACTCAGATGCGACTGACTTTAAGTGTCAGTTTCAGGCCTAGAACTTAACTCATTTCCGCAAGTGTGAACATTGCAATCTGCAGAACAAACTCCTCAATATGTCACTGCAACATCTCAGTTCTACACCTGGTACCAAGTTCCTTTGTGGTGTAGAAGTCTGGAACTTGAATAGGTTAACAGAAATGAAAACAGAGACCCTTGAAATATGAATATACAGAAGAATGGAATGTATCAAGTGGACAGAAAAGATAGCGAAGAAGCACTAGATCAGCTGGTGGTGAAAAGAGGCATATTGAAAACCATAAGAACTAAACAATTAAGATACTTTGGACACGTCAAGATGCATGTTTCTATACTGAAGACACTGCTCTAGGGCAAGATCGAAGGGAAGAGAACGAGAAGATGACAACAACAAAGACGGGTGGACAACGTCAAGAGATGGACAGGGACCAGCTTGACCTAGTGTTCTAGGAAGACAAAAAAAAAGGCAGAAAAGACTGGAGACTCACTGCAGGCAACTTTCTGTGGGGGAGACAGCAAGAGGAGATGATGATGATGATGATGATGATGATGATGATGTGTACCTATAGATTCTGCTGTGTAATATTGTAAATAGTTTTGAGTTTACCAGATCCATTTTTTAATATCTACACATAAAACACATAGGGCACACAGGGATATGGTATTAGTGCCCATATTTTCCTTGACCTGTCAGCACACTAGAGGGTGATATGGTCAGTATCACGCCTGGCTGCCTTTTCCTTCCCCAACTCCAGAAGAAGTCAGGTACCCATTTCGACCGCTGGGTGACTGGGGTGCCGCCGGCCGGATTCGAACTCCCGACCTTCGCCATGAGAGACCAGTGCACTAACCACTTCGCCACTCAGACACATCCCTTTGTGCCTCTAAGGCATGACAGGATTACCTTTACTTTACTTTTACTTTACTTACACATAAAACACTGACTCTTTCACACGTAGCTGACACTTCTTTCCGACCTCTCGTACAGACGAACCCGTGATTCTGCGTAATACAGAGCACTGCGTCCTCTCTCCAGTTATGTAACGTTACACTAAGCGCATCAAAGAACACTTTCCACAGCCGAAGAGACGACACCACTGGGCCATGCAAACATTGCTTACGTCTAAAGGCAACTGGTCTTACACACTGCAGAAAGACTTTTTAAAAATGATCTTAATTGTTCCAGTTTGGCTGACATAGTTTCCAAACTCGGCGAATTCAACAGGAAAGAGGGATGGGGGGAGGGGGGAGTTTCCATGTCAGGAAAAAAAGAAAAAAAAAGCTATTCCTTTTTTCTGTTTTGGTTCGATGGTTCCATTATGGTGGGGTTGCTAATATTGTGCAGGAAATCTTCGTATGGCGCAGTGTGAAAAGAAGATACCAGTGCGTACGTTCTTTGGGCCAAGATGATGTGCAGAAGGATTTGAAATATTACTGTACTCTTGCTTTACAACTGAACCGTTTTTTTTTTTAGGACGAGTCATGATTACGGGAGTTTCTCTGGGAGAGTTTTAGGTGAGTAGGTTGTAAAATTTATCTTATATCTTATCTTATATCCTTCCCGTGCCTTTAAACGTCACATAAGGCTCGCAAAGTAGTTCGCCAATTTTTCCTGTCTTCAGCGAGTCTTTCAGCCTCATCAAAGGATTCCATGCCTGTTAATTTGGCCTCTCTTAACAATGTCCTCTTCAGAGTTTCACGCGGTCTGCCTCTTTTTCTTTGGCCTGTGTGTTCCACTTGATAGCTTGTTTTTGGGATTCAGATTGTAAATACGGTTTGCTTCATCATCATCCTGTTGCTGCTACGTTGACCAAAGCAGCTGCAATCAGATTTATATCTTTGATGTTTTTTATTTCTGTAGACCTGAGAGTAGAATATTCTTAAAAGTTCACGCCGTAAAAGAATCGAAAAAAAAAAAACAATAACATCCTGTCGGATTGCTAAAGTAAGAGAACAAATTTTGTAGGATTAGACCTTGAAAAAATCGTAGACAAAGCACTTTAGTGAGACGTCAGAGAAAGAAAAATCACGAGAGAATTACCTGGGATTCGAACACGGACTCCGGTAGGACGAGCAGTCGTCTAGCCACGAGAGAACAGCGTGGTATCTCCCTGTAACTGCGAGCTGGTGTCCTTTGCAGCCGATGCTGTGAAGATGTTGAGGTGCGGCAACGTATCGCCATGCGAGTGGGTTCTGGCCGCTACTTTTTTTCAGCCCCGGGGTACAGCTAAAACCCAGGGGGTATTGCAATGCTTCTTTAGTAGACTCCACCACCATGGGGACTATTGCGATCCCTGGCTCGTTAGCCAAGCTAGGCCTGTTACTGGAGGTACCAACGGAGAGGTGGGACAGCGTCTTGGTCAGCTATGATTCGCTAACCCTGACGCTAGCATATCAGCTGTGGGTCCCTGATTACCCAATCGGACATAATCTTCACCCCTTTAACCTTTATACAGAGAAGGTGTTCAAAGAAACTAGAGAGACGCTTGGATGAAACATTAACAGAACAGCAATCAATAACCTAAGACACGCAGACGACACCGTGCTGATGGCAGAGAACCAGAAAGACGTACAGAATCTAGTGGCGCGAATAAACGATGAAAATCAAAAGTATGGACTGGAAATAAATATCAGAAAGATAAATGTCATGGTTATCAGCAGAGAAGAAAGAAAGCCACTAGTAAATATAAAACTAAATGGAGAATTGCTGGAACAGGTGAAAAGCTTCAGATATTTGGGACATGATAACAGAGAATGGGAAAAGTAAAAAGGGAATTAGCAACAGAGTGTAAAGGCGAAAATAAAACACTTTCAGCAGAATGAGGAAGATCCTTACATCAAAACAAATATCACAGCAACTGAGATTTAAAAGGTAACGGTAAAGGTAATCCTGTCATGCCTTAGAGGCACATAGGGATATGGTGTTAGTGCCCATATTTTCCTTGACCTGTCAGCACACTAGAGGGTGATATGGTCAGTATCGCGCCTGGCCGCCTTTCCTTCCCCAACTCCAGAAGAAGTCGGGTACCCATTTCTACAGCTGGGTGACTGGGGTGCCTCCGGCCGGAAACGAACCCCCAACCTTCGCTATGAGAGACCAGTGCACTAACCACTTCGCCATTCAGAAACCGAGACCCTTGAAAAGTGGATATACAGAAGAATGGGACATATCCCGTATTCAAAAAACAAACAAACAAACAAACAAAGAAAATGCTAAACCAACTAGAAGTGAAAAGAGAAATACTGAAAATCATAAAAACAAGACAACTAAGATAGTTTGGACATGCTTGAGGGCAATATCGAAGGGAACAGAACAGGAGGACGACAACGAAGTGGATGGATGGACAACGTCAAGAGATGGACAGGGACGACTTTAGGCGAGTGCATTGCGAAGGCAAGAAACAGAGCAGAGTGGAGATATACTGCAGCCAACCTTCCATGGGGAGACGACACGAGACGATGAGATGATGGCAGTTGTCCAGGTTGTCTGTGATGGCAGTTGTCCAGGCTGTCTATGATGGCAGTTGTCCGGCCTGTCTATGATGGCAGTTGCCTACGCTGTCTATGGTGGGAGTTGCCTAGATTGTCTATGATGGCAGTTGCCCAGGCTGTCTATGATGGCAGTTGCCTAGGCTGTCTATGATGGCAGTTGCCTAGGCTGTCTATGATGGCAGTTGCCTAAGCTGTCTATGATGGCAGTTGCCTAGGCTGTCTATGATGACAGTTGCCTACGCTGTCTATGATGGCAGCTGCCCGGCCTGTCTATGATATGAGTTGCCTACGCTGTCTATGATGACAGTTGCCCAGGCTGTCTATGATGACAGTTGCCCAGGCTGTCTATGATGGCAGTTCCCCGGCCTGTCTATGATGACAGTTGCCTAGGCTGTCTGCTCTTAGAATCACTAACGGAAAGGTGGGACAAGTTCTTGGCCATGTTCTGGTACAGCGCCCTCATAACCTCTCCGTCACACCAGCACAGCCACCTTTCTTCTCACAACCACTGGTGACATACAAGTGAATGATTCAACTGAATCCTTCCAAGACGTTGACAAAAAAAACTGAATCAAGGAATGTCTGCACTAGACTTTTTTTTTTTTGGCTCTGGCTTTGTCAGTCCAGCCACGATTTCATATAAGTACGATTACTTTCAGCTAGTGGTTCTCAACCTGGAGGCAGGAGGATCCCCGGATGCGAATTTCAAATCTAAAAGAGGGGTTTCTTTTTCCTAAAGGAGAAACTGGCTGACGGCCTGGTTGCCTGAGTTGGTTAGGGGCTCGGTTTACTAGTCCGATGGTACTTGGTTCTAGTCTCAGTAGTGGGGATATTTTTTTTCCTGGTACCACTACACCAAAAAGGCCCCGAGGTTCACCCGGTCTCCAAAATAGTCCCCAGGGAAATCTGAGAAGGTTAAAACGGCCAGGCGTGATACTGACCACATCAGACTTTCATGTGCCGAAAGTCTTGGAAAAACGGGCCTAACACCGTATCCCCAATATGCCTTAATGGCATGGAAACAAGGAATTTTACCTTTTACCTCTTTTTTTATCCATAAGAGGAAAATGTCTAATATTGGAAATCTTTCTGGATGATGATTTAATATATAGGGTAGTTTGGGGGCAGCATGGGTTGAGGTATCGGGACCTAGAACTTGAGAACCGCTGCAAGGTTTTATCCGTGAGGTCGTATTAACCTAGACCCTGTCAGGATGTTCCACATTTCAGATACAAGCAGAAAGCGTCTGTTAAACGGTCAATGCTATATTAAAGTTTCACAGATACATATAATTTTTTTTTATTTACTTTATTTATTTTCCCGTTAAACCATGTGTAGACCTGCATAGCGTCCCATATTAACGGGCTGTGTTGACTTGAGTGACGCCCCATTAATAGCCCGCTGTATTGAATTGGGTGATGTCCTATTTGAACCCGTTGGGGACTCGTGTTCTAAGAAACAGAATCCACCAATATGCAGTATAAAATTAAATGGAACTATTCTAAAGCAGGTGCAGAAATTCAAATACCTTGGAGCAGTAATAACTTCAGATGGGAAATGCAGAACAGAAATTAATAACAGAATAGGCCAAGCAAAGACTGCATTTCAGAGAATGAGAAACATATTAGCTAACACATCCTTATCAATCAATGTTAGAAAACGAGTCCTAAAATGCTATATTGAACCTATCTTGTTATATGGAAGTGAATCATGCACAAAAATCATTGGAAGCAGCAGAAATGTGGTTTATTAGAAGAATGTTGCGAATCCCCTGGACAGCAAAAATAACTAATGAAGAATGTATGAGAAGAGCTGGAGAGACAAAAAATCTTGTCAAAAAGATAAGAGAGAGACAATGTACTTTCGTAGGACATGCAATGAGAAGATGGGCATTGAAAATATTATAACAACAGGAAAAATAGAAAGAAGAAGATCAAGAGGAAGACCAAGAGAAATGATACTGGACAGTCTGACGGGATGGTGTGAGAGGAGATCACCAACTGAACTGACGGCCTGCATGAAGGATCGTGTACTCTGGAGAAGCATAATAGCCATCACCAGTCAACAAGGCACATGATGATGATGATGATGATGATGATGATGATGTCATGACTTTGGTCACGCCCCATTTTTACCCCGACTGTCTCTGACTCTGATGAAGACTGTTTTACTGCAATTAGTGACCCATAGCTGGCATGCTGGGGTCAGGGTTCACGAACCCTAGCTGGCCAACAACCTATCCTATCTTTCCGTTGCTACCCCCCCCCCCCCCTCATTTCCCCGTCCAAGTAACATGCCTTTAGTTCTCATGGAGGTGCAGTCTGCTAAATAGGTACATTGCTCCTATATTTTTAGGTCTATTCAGCGACTGAAAAATATAGTCGCTATAGCCCACTCCCAATCCGGCACGATGATGTGCCCCAGTATCTTCGCCTCGTCGGCTGTGAAGAACACCAGCCCATATTTCCAGAGAAGAAGAAACAAAGAAAAAGAAACGGCCTTTTGACACCTTTTATTAAGCCGTTATGGGCTGGGGATAAACCCCTGTATTCATGGTAATAATCTACATATAAAGTCCTATTTTTCGTTCACTCCCCGACAGAAATGTCTGTGTGCAATAATTCCTAGGGCCCTTACCTTATCGACCCAGTTTATGTTCATCCTTGCGAACCTTTTTTTTTTTTTAACCACGGTGAAATAGCTGTAAAATTACCGTCAGTCAGTCATTTGCATGTTCCTTGCGGAACTTTGCCTCCCTAACAGCACTCCTGTAGGCCTCTCTGTTGTAAGCAAGATGCTCTGCAGCTTAGGCATCCATTTGTAGATCATCAACGATGCCTTGCAGCCATCTTCGCCTTGGTCTTCCTCTCTTTCTTTTTCCCATGATGTACCCTCCCAATACGGTCTTCTCTAGATTATCATGACGTTTAATGTGTCCAAAATATTTAAGTTTTCTCTGTTTAATCCTCTTTACTAGCCATCCTTCTTCAATATTAAGCACTTGTAGTATGGTTATATTTGTTCTTTTTTGTGTCCATGATATTTGAAGAATTCTTCTATAGCATTTACATTCAAAGGCATTTATGTGTTTCCCGGCTGTTTTGTTAAGTGTCCAGGTCTCACAAGCATATGTTACGATGAGAAAGATACATACCCTTAAAAATCTTATTTTTGTAGTTCTGTCTGTTCATATCCACGGCTTCTTTAGTTGTTTTACTTTCTGAAGAGTGATAGATTTAATTTCCCTCATTGTATCTCCATTATTAGTTAGTAGTGGTCACACATATTCAAAACTTTCCAGCTCTTCTAATTTTTCCTCATTGATACATATATCAGCTGCCTTGTTTGTTTTGTCATTTGACATCAATTTAGTTTTCTTCAAATTACGATAGAGGTTTTGCTCTTCGCTGTTCTTACGGACCGACATAATTAGTTTTTCCGTTCTTTTTTTTGTGTGTTGTGGACAGTAATACTGTGTCATCAGCATATCTAATCTTTGGTATTTCAT